>CAWUFW010007112.1:0-302500 GCA_963921515.1 Calotriton arnoldi
AGCGGCGTAGTTTGCGACCGTCGTTGTCGTTTTGGTGCCTGCCAAGCAGGGGAGTCACTCCTTGACTCCAAGGAGATTCTTCTGTCTTCCAAAGGTAGTGGAACGTCGAAGGGCCAGGATTCTTCTGTAGAGCGTCGTCCAGGGGTTATCTGCTTTGCAATGGCAAGGTTCCCCTCTTATACTAAAAGAGGGGATGGACTAGCTCTATGACCCCACCTATGGGAGGGTCAAGGGAGGGGTGGCTACACCCACTTCCCTTTGTCCAGTTTCGCGCCAGAGCAGGGGCAGGTAGCCCCTGAGCTGGTTTGAACTGGCATATGCACAGAGGAGCCTTCTGCTCCCCCAGTGCAGGACTTCAAAGCACTCTAAGAGTGCACCCACCCAGCCCCAATACACTAAACCCTGTCTGGAAGGTGGTTACACCTCCCTGTGACAGGATGCCTATTGTTGGGCTTCCTCCACTGCGAGTTTCGGTCATCAGCAGGAGGGCAGCCCAGTGTCTGTGACTGGTGGCATCCATTTTGTGATGCCATGGCTCTTTAGGATTCTACCGCGTTTCCACAGCAGGTACATGTCTTATCCCTCTAGAAGGGTGGAATGCTACCCCCGCCGCCAAGATTGGCGGGGGGTAGTATTCCAAGATGTTTGACACCAAACACGACATGTTTTGATGCAGCCATTCCAAAGTTAGCATTTACCGCGAGGATATAATGCACTTAAATAGTATATGGTTTAACCGCATCCACAAACAGCACCAGAGAATAGACTCTGAGAGCTGCAGAGGGGCCCTGCTCAGGCAGAGGCACCCCCTCACATAGAAGCCAAGCACCCTGCCCTCAGGATTGATAGGGCCTGCCTTAGGGGTGACTGATAGGTTTATATGTGTGTGCAGGAGAGATATAGGAAACCTATATCTCAGTGAGGAGTGCTAGCACCACCTCACCCAGGCTGCAGTAGCAGGCCTGTGGTGTCAGATTTAGACTGCTTCCCAGGGGTGGCATAACACATGCTGCAGCCCCTGGTAGGCCTGTGAAGTACCTATGCCCTTGGCACCTAAGGTACCATATACTAGGGACTCATAAGGCACCACAGTATCCAATCACTAGTGCACCTAGAGTGCACTCCATGTCGTTTAGAGAGAACAGAGAGGCTGGGGCCCTGATTGGCAGGGACCCAGCCAGACTATAGCCAGAAACCAGTGCTAACATCAGAAAAAAAGTGGGGGCAACATAAGAGGCAGATCCTACTCTCCTACACGGCCCACGGTTTATAATCCTCCCGGTCGTACGTTGAAGTATGGCTACTTTAGAAGACGTGCTTGCCGCGTTACACGTAGTACAGACGGAGTTGGCAGCCTCCAGGATAGAAACAGCCACACTGCAAGCCACAGTAGACAGAATGCAGCGAAACTCTTTCAGTGCGGGCATACCATTAGCATCCCATTCGGCTCCTTTGGTGGTAGAGATACCCACTCCTATCCCCTTGGCCACACCAGAGAGGTATTTCGGGAAAGCAGCAAGGTACAGGTCTTCCTCACCCAGGTTATGCTGCATTTTTCCTGTAAACCTAAGGCGTTCATCACCAACCATGCGAGAGTGGCCTTTTTGATTTCCTATCTGGCAGGGGATGCAGCACAATGGGCGGTTCCTTTGGTTAAGCGAGACGACCCCCTACTCCACGATTGGGATTCCTTTATTAAGGATTTTGAAAGAACGTTCAATCGTCGAACGGCCACTCTTTCTGCCGATAAAGACCTATTGGAGCTACGACAAGGGAACAGAGACCTTATTTCTTATCTGAACGATTTCCGTCGGCTGGTTACCGAAACCGAATGGCCAGAGGCGAAACAATCGGCCATTTTTCATCGAGGGCTAAGAGAACAGATGAAGGATGTGCTGGCTCAAATTGAGCCCCAGCCAGCAACGTGCGAAGATCTGATTAGTCTAGTCCTCCGGCTAGATCATCGCCTCACCGAAAGGAGAGGGGAAAACAAACGGAAAGACCGAAGTTTCTGGAGAATGGATCAACCTCGAAACCCAGAAACCTCAACGGCCGCCAAAGCCGAACCTATGGAGATAGGGGCGGTCCGTTCCACCCTCACCAATGAGGAAAGAGAGTACAGACGAAAGAAAGGTTTGTGCATCTATTGCGGGAGGAAAGGCCACTACATTAGGGAATGCACCCTGAGAACCAAATACCCACGTATGGAACCACGTAGACAGCAAGCACTTGCATCTGACGGTACGGTGGGAAACGACAGAGCTTGAAGAAAGAAGAGGGGGATTCTTCAAGCCCAACGTATATCCCTTCATTAAGTGGGGACACCCTGTGCATAAGACAACATTTCTTTGTGGAACTGTCCCTGTTGGTAAAGGAGAATGGAGTCAAGTAACAGCCATGTTAGACTCCGGAGCCACCGGGTGTTTTATTGATCAGGAAGAAGCATCGCGGTTGGGTTTGGTACTTCGTGAGAAGGAGAAACCGGAAGCGGTGTTTGCAGTGGATGGAAGACGCTTAGTTGCAGGTCCTATCCGTTTTCAAACGGATACCTTGGCGGTACGTCATGGACTTGACCATGCAGAAAAGCTCGCTTTCAGTGTGATTCAGGCTCCCCAATATGGGATAATATTGGGGTTACCATGGTTGAGGCTGCACAACCCTCAGGTGAACTGGGTGGAAAAAACCGTTCGGTTTAACTCTGACTATTGTTCTCTACATTGTGTTCCATCGACAAGCAGCCCTGCGCAAGCCTTGGCTGTGCTTCATCACATCGCCACAGCCGCGGAACATCCAGTGAAACTGCCCGGGGAATACCAGGATTACGCGGATGTGTTTAACGATGTCAAGGCCGAAACACCTCCGCCTCATAGGCAATATGACTGCCAGATCGACTTGGTTCCAGGAGCCCTAGTGCCCACCGGAAGGGTGTACGCCCTAACAGAACCTGAGAACACACACCTGCGGGCTTACCTGGATAAATATCTGGCATTGGGGTTTATCCGTAATTCCAAGTCTCCTGCGGCTTCTCCACTGTTCTTTATCCCTAAAGCCAACGGTGAGTTGCGCGCATGCATTGACTTCAGAGCGTTAAACGCCATCACAATCAAGAATCGATATCCCCTGCCATTGATCCCGGTTTTATTGGAACAAGTCCAGAAGGCCGTTATATACACACGGCTGGATCTTAAAGGGGCTTATCATTTGGTGCGGATGCGCAAGGGCGACGAGTGGAAAACGGCCTTCAAAACACGCTACGGCCTATATGAATACCTTGTCATGCCCTTTGGGTTATGCAACGCGCCCGCGGCGTTTCAGTTCTTTCTGAACGACGTCTTGCGTGAACATCTGGATCGGTTCGTCATCGTATACATTGACGATATTTTGATCTATTCGTCCGATGTCAAGAGCCATGTATCTCATGTGCGGGCCATCCTTCAAACACTACAAGAACACCACCTCTACTGCAAAATCAGCAAGTGTGAATTCGGAGTTTCCACAGTTGAATTCTTGGGCGTTATGCTAACCCCTCGGGGACAGGAGATGTCCGAACGGAAGATAGCAGCAGTGAGGGATTGGCCTACCCCAGCAACCGTTCGAGACATTCAATGTTTTCTCGGGTTTGCCAATTTTTACCGGCGGTTTATTGGCCGGTTTTCATACTTGGCAGCCCCACTAACCCGCTTGTTACAGAAGAAGGTCCCTTTTCAATGGACCGAAGAGACTCAAAAAGGGTTCAAAGCTTTAAAAGAAGCATTTGTCTCCGCCCCGGTGTTGGTGCACGCCGATCCTGAACAACCGTATATAGTAGAGGCGGATGCCTCCGATCACGCGGTAGGAGCTGTGTTGTCCCAACGCCATACCAACACTGGTCAATTACACCCGGTGGCGTTTAGGTCCAGAAAGCTTAACCCGGCGGAACGCAATTACACGATTGCGGAGAAAGAGCTGCTCGCTATCAAGGATGCTTTCCAGGAGTGGCGGCACTATCTCATGGGAGCCAAACACATGGTCACCGTATTCACGGATCACCGTAACCTCCAGTTCATGGCTGCAGCCAGACACCTCTCCCCCGGCAGCTAAGGTGGACTTTGTTTTTGCTGAGTACAATTTCTTGGTCACATATAGACCTGGAAAGGATAACAAAAAGGCCGATGCTTTAACCCGCCAATCCAACACAACCCCAGTGGAGGAACCAGAAGAAAAAACCATCATCAATCCGCATAACGTTATATGCACCACAGTGACGGAACCCTTCCTTAGAAGCATTGCGAAGAACATACTTAATGCGGGATGGAAGGCATGGTTGGGCAGGCATTCGGAGTGGAGGATAAAAGAAGGTCTACCAATTCGAGGGAAACAGCTTTTGATCCCAATCCCATCACTAAGGAGGCGTGTTTTTACTTGGTGCCACACCCTACCCAGCGCAGGTCATAATGGAGTAGAGAAGACCACAGAAAGAGTATTGCGCCAATTCTGGTGGCCCACGGTACTAACGGATATTCGGTTATGGGTAGCGGAATGTTTGGTGTGCACTCAAATGAAGGCCTCACATACCAGACAGGCAGGACTTCTGCACCCCTTACCAACCCCGAACATCCGTGGGAGAACATATCCCTGGATTTCGTCGTGGGCATGCCATCGGACAAGGGACACACGGTAATTCTGGTAGTAGTGGACTACCTCACCAAAATGGCCCATTTTATAGCCTGTAGGAAAATACCCACATCGGGCCAGTTGGCCTACTTGTTGCTGATCCATGTGGTTCGGCTACACGGACTACCTCAGGTGGTGGTTTCGGATCGAGGTTCCCAATTTACAGCTAAGTTCTGGAAGGTGTGGTGTACGGCCTTAAAAATAACCCCTAACGTGTCCACAAGTTTCCACCCCCAAACTGACGGCCAAACAGAGAGGGTAAACCAGACACTAAAGCAGTACCTAAGGTGTTACGTGAATAGCACAACGGAAGCCTGGGTGGAGAACCTCTGGTTGGCAGAGATAGCTTATAATAGCGCTACACATAGCTCCACTAAACACTCTCCTTTCTTCTGTAGTTATGGTTATCACCCGAGATTTATTCCATTTGTACATCCAGTTAGAACTGAGAACATTCCGGAAGTACAGGATAGGGTACACCATATACAGAAAACCTTACGAGAGGCGCAGAATAGGCTGAAAGAGGCAAAAGAACGCTACAAGGCCCACGCCGACTTAAAACGGCGTCCAGGACCCTGCTACAAGGTAGGGGACTATGTCTGGCTGTCCACTCGGAACATCAGATTTAAGAAGTATAGCGTTTTTAACCCTAAATACATCGGCCCCTATAAAATAGTGAAGCTCATCAACCCCGTAGTGGTTAAGCTGGCCTTACCCTCCTCTCTGAGAATCCATCCAGCGTTCCACACTTCCTTGCTCAAGCCCTCTCGTTCAGCGAAGAAAGGGAGCATACCACCGGTGTTGATAAGAGGAGAGACAGAACATGAAGTAAGAGGCATCCTGGATTCCAAGATATACCGTACCAAATTATGGTATCTAATAGCTTGGAAGGGATACGGAAACGAGGAGAACTCTTGGGAGCCCGCAGAAGGGGTTCACGCGCCTCGTTATGTCAGACTATTCCACACTCGCTTCCCTAGGAAACCATGTCCCTGTCAGTGTTCTTCGGGAGGGGGTGTACTGTCACGTCCCATAGGAGGGGCGCTGGAGGAACACTGCAGCGATGCGCTAAAGCGCGATATCGGCAGTAGGAAACTACGGCCCCCATGAGCCTTTGCGGTTCGGACGTCTCTGACGTCACCGCGCTCTGAGACAGTTCATTGAAGAACGCTTCCGGGGCGTTGGAGAGGTGCCGATTACTCTTTCCAAGAGCTGCGCCGAGGACGAGAAGAGGCTGGTAAGGGTGCCTCGGGCACCACACTGCTAAATTTTGGCTATCTCAAGAAGCAGCTCTTTCTAGCGTGGCGAAGGCGTTGTGTTGTGATTTCACGTTGCTCCGTGGGTTGAACCAATTTCCTAGGTTCATGGCGGAGCAACTGTCCCAGTTAAGCACAACATCTAGGAATGAATAAACCCTGGCTGTTACTAGTATTTGCACTCATGTGATGACAACCAGAGATACAAATCTTTACAGAATCAGTTTTGGGCTTCGTGAATAACAGAGCGTTTACTCTCGTTGGAGAACTGGCAAGTAGCGGTTCATGTGGAGAAAATGCCCTCACAAACAAGATACGAACTGTTTATGACTTTGTTGGGTCGAAGGAAGAAACAAGGAGTTTCTTACCAGACAACCATTCCTTATTCTTTATCATCTATTTATGTGGCCAATTGACCAAGAAGCAATGGGGAATTGTGCCAAAAATGTTTCGTGTTTGCCTAGCGAGAATGGGTGCATTGTGGTCTATGAAGTCATGCCTTTTTTCTTGTGTATTTCTTTGGCAGGAGTGCAGTGAGTGAGCAGGAGAATAGCTCTTCCGCACCCCTGTTTCAGCCCTCATTAAATACCTTAATGGTAGGTTAGATAATCTTCGTTCCCATCGACTGTATTAGGGGAAAAGGGTTTAAGGGAAAAGGGTTTCTATACTAGTTGTCTATATGCTTTTCTTTTAGATCTGACTGAGTGCAACCACACACCATATAGGTTAACCGAATTCCAGGAGAAGTTTGTTTCTTTTACAGGTACGGTTCCCTAGATAGATACCAACGGAGAAGGGTAGGGTAGGAAGATCTACACTGTTATTTGCTGATCCCGGTGTCCTTATTTTTACAGGTCTCCCTCCCTGCTGTTCCCTTCCTTTCCTTCCCCCGCTTGATCACTCCATAGTGTCTGTGTGTTCTAATCAGACCTGTGGGGGTGTCGAGAGGTGGACCCTTATTGAGCAACGTACGATCCTGAGGATTCCAGGCCACGACAAGATTTGATGAGTTTTCATTAGGGTCGAACCCCATGTCCAAGGAAAATAAGCCCCAACAGTTTTCTCTGTCCCCATCAGCGGCCGAATTGACGACACAAGTAATTCATGCTATTTCTCCGACTATTCCTTTAGCTGCACCTGAGAGATTTAGTGGGGACCCCCATAAGGCCCAGATTTTCCTCACTCAGTGCTCTTTGAATTTCGTGTGTAGACCCATTATTTTCAAGGAAGGTCAATCCAAGGTGGCCTTCATATTGTCCTACCTGAGCAGAGATGCTGCAGCCTGGTCGATGCCATTAGTAAACAACAATGATCACATTTTATATGAATTTGAAGAATTTAAGAGAGAATATTTGAGTATTTTTGATAGACGTTCCATTTTGCAGACTACAAATAATGAACTCCTAGACCTGAAACAAAGAAATCGAGATTTAATTGCATATTTGGCGCAATTTAATAAATTAATTGTTGAGACCAATTGACCGGAAGCGAAGAGAGACGCTATATTCTACAGAGGACTCAAAGATGAGTTAAAAGATGGGTTGGCGGAAGTACCCAAGAGACCCACTGATGTCTCCGAATTAATAGATCTGGTTTTGTAGATTGATCAACGTAAAAGCGAAAGGAGAAGTGAACGGCGAAAGGATGTGAGACATTTTCCCCCTCGATTTGACAGGAGTAAGTCGGACAATACGAAATCCAGTGAAGTCATGTCAGAGGAAGAGCCCATGCAAATAGGCTCGGTTCGGGGCCCGCTGTCTAAAGAAGAAAGAGAGAAACGACGAGTTGGAAAACTCTGTATGTATTGTGGGAATTCGGGACACTTTGTCAAAGAGTGTCCAAAGTAACCTAAGAATAATGCATTGGTAAAAGACAGGCCCCACCAGTAAGAGGAGTTGCTCTGGTGGGTGCTTTTGATAAGTTGACTCCAGATCCTCTATTCGTTGCCAATACTTTACAATCTTCTGCACCTCATCTTACTATTTCCAGTTTGATCAAATTTGGAACTTCAGAAGTGGATAAGGTCTCTGTAATGATTGACTCCGGAGCGACAGGTAATTTCTGCGACATTAGATTTGCTAAATCATTAGGAATCAGATTTCTCAAGAAGGAGAAGCCAGAATCAGTCCGTGCAGTAGATGGAACCAACCTCTCGTCAGGACCCATTGTCCACGATACTGAGGTAATCTCCTTGTGGGGACCAGGAAAACATTTAAATATATTGAAGTTCAGTCTAATCGATGCCCCTCAATTTCAGCTCAGTTTGGGATTACCTTGGCTCACGGAGCATAATCCGAAGATAGACTGGGCAAGAAGATCCGTAGAGATGGATTCTGATTATTGTAAGGAACATTGTCATGACTTGTGTTTGATGGAGCATCAGACATCGCCTCCGGCAATTTTGGCCTGACGGACAAAGACAATTTGTGCCATGGAAGTTCAAGAAATTCCACAAGAGTATCTCGATTTGGCATCTGTCTTTGATGAACAAGAGGCTCAGAAATTACCTCCACATCGGGATTACGATTGTAAGATTGAATTGGAGCCTGGAGCATCATTGCCTTGCAGCAGAATTTATGCGCTTTCGGAAGCGGAGAATCATCATCTGAAGGAATACTTGGACCAATTCCTAGCCAATGGATTTTTCCGCCCTTCCCAGTCTCCAGTTTCGTCTCCGCTATTTTTTATCCCTAGGAAGGATGGAAAACTTAGAACATGCATTGATTATCGAGCTCTAAATCTAGTCACCAAGAAGAACCAATACACTCTGCCACTAACTTCGGAACTTTTGGATCAGGTGAAGGAGGCTAGAGTGTACACTAAACTGGATTTAAGTAGGGCCTACCATTTAGTGCGGATAGCAGAGGGCGACGAATGGAAGACCGCCTTCCGAACGTGACTGGGATTGTTTGAGTATCAGGTCATGCCATTCGGCCTGTGTAATGCTCCTGCTGCGTTGCAACATTTCGTCAATGACGTCTTAAGAGAGTTTCTGGATCGTTTTGCAGTAGTGTACATTGATGATATTCTCATCTTTTCAGCAAACATGGAAGAACATGTCCAGCACGTGCGAGCGATTCTCAAGAAATTGCTTGATAATCAGCTTTTTGTTAAGTTGGAAAAATGCGTTTTTCATACCACTCAGGTGGAGTTTTGGGCTTTGTGTTGTCCCCTGAAGGAGTATCCATGGACGATGCTAAGGTGAAGGCTATCAGAGACTGGCCTCCTTCACGAAACGTAAAGGAAGTTCAAAGTTTTATTGGCTTCGCCAATTTTTACAGGAGCTTCATTCTCAATTTCTCTGAAAAGGTATGTCCGCTTACTCGATTATTGAAGAAAAAGGCAAAGTTTGAGTGGAGTACAGAAACTGATGAAAGCCTTCAATGAATTGAAAGACATTTTTATCACAGCCCGGTACTACTACATCCGAATCCTTAAGAACCCTTTTATGTTGAAGCAGATGCTTCCAATCTGGCAATCGGTGGAATCCTGTCACAAAGACATGAGTATTGGTCAACTTCATCCAGTGGCCTATCGATCTCGAAAATTGACTGCAGCTGAAATTAACTATTCTATTGCTGATAAGGAGTTATTGGTGGTAAAGGATGCCTTCCAGGAGTGGAGGCATTATTTGTTGGGAGCCAGGCATGAGGTGACAGTTTTTACTGATCACAGAAATCTGCAATTTTTAAAATCTGCTCGAACTCTTACCCCAAGACAATTGAGGTGGTCACTTTTCCTTGCAGATTTTAACTTTGTTCTGACTTACAAGCCTGGTTCTGCAAACGGCAAGGCAGACGCCTTGTCCCATTTAAACACTGGAGAGAATGGTTGAAAAAGGATTGATTATTCCCGAAGAAAAGATAATTAGATCTATACAATACTCAGATTTGGAAGCCAAGTTAAAGAACTCCCTCTCTGAAGAAGAGTTGAGTGAGTGGGTCAAGGGAGGTGCTGGAAGAGAAATTAAGAATGGGAAACCGTATCATGAAGGAAATCTTTATGTTCCCTGCGATGATCTTCGTAATCTGGTGAGCCAACATTTCCATGATAATCTGCTAGCAGGACACAAGGGAGTGAAAAAGACTTTGGATCTTATTAAACGAGAATTTTGGTGGCCGGTAATGGAAGCTCAGGTGAGACAATATGTGGCATCTTGTGAGCAGTGCATTAAGGGAAGGTCACTAGACAGGCTCCTCAAGGGTTGCTGCTTCCTATGCCTATTGCTCCTCATCCGTGGCATACAATTTCCATGGATTTTATCGTGGATCTTCCTTCTAGTCAAGGGTACTCAACTATCTGGGTGGTGGTTGATCATTTCACTTAGATGAGTCATTTTGTCCCCTTGAAATCCATTCCCAATGCTACACAACTGTCTACACTTTTCACTTCGCATATTGTAAAAGCCCATGGAATTCCTAAGGTGGTTATCTCTGACCGGGGTCCTCAGTTTGTTTCACATTTTTGGAGGGCTTTCCTAAAGAGATTAGGCGTAGATTCTCGGTTGTCTACTAGTTTCCATCCGGAGACTGACGGGAAGACTGAGAGAGTGAACCAAGAGCTGAAGCAATATTTGCGCCTGTACTAGATGGATCATGAGGGTGATTGGCCAAGTTTAATTTGGGCAGCAGAATTTGCTTATAACAATGCAGTGCATTCCTCCATGGGTTTTTCCCCATTCTATTTGAATTCAGGTAGACATCCCAACATGTTTGTAGGAAAACAAGAGAGTGAGGTCCCCACAGTAGAGGCAGTCATTAATGATCTTCAAAGAGCTTATCAGGCTGCCACCAGTAATTTAGTAAAGGCTACGAGTTCCTATAAGAAACAGGCAGACAAGAAGAGACAAGAGAATCCCACTTACGAACAAGGTGACAAGGTGTGGATTTCCACTCGAAAAATGCGCCTTAAGGGAAACAGAAAATTCCAACCTCGGTTTGTGGGGCCTTTTCAGGTAGAAAGAATGGTAAATCCTGTGAGTGTTAAGATAAGTCTCCCTTCTAAATTAAAGATACATCCAGTATTCCACGTATCTTTGATTAAGAGAAATCCATCCAATCTGAGTAAAAAAAATCCACCAGCTCCTGTTCTAGTTCAGTCTGAGGAAGAATTTGAGGTTAAGCGAATAGTAGATTCCAAGGAGAAGAAGGGAAAGTTATTCTATTTGGTGGATTGGAAAGGGTATGGCCCCGAGGAGAGGACATGGGAACCTAAAGCTAATTTGCATGCTCCTAGGTTGATAAGAGAGTTTCATAGGACCCATCACAATAAGCCCAAGGAGAGAGGAGAGGGGGCCTTGGTGGGGGGTACTGTCAGGACTGGCCACGGGGTCACTCGAGCAAATCCTAATAACCACCATTTCAGGTTTATATGTTGTAGATTGCCTAAGTACCCTTATGGTAAGCGTCCTCGCTCCATCTCCATGAGGCTTGTTTCGTTTATGCTGAAAGTTATTCTTGGCCCTCAGCCGCGGAAATCCAAGATGGCTGCCATCAATGCTCAGGATCATTGCCGGTCTAGTGTTTCAGTTTCCAGAGGACTGCTGCTGTCTTCGCGCTCGCGCTCTACGCGCTCTGCGCACTTCAACCGAAAATTGTGAGGAGAGGCAGCGTTCTCCAAGTCGCGCTTGCCTTTTCACAGAAATCCTTGTTTGAATAGCGTATTTTCTGGCTATTCTTCTTCTGACATTTCTGTATGTTATTTGCAGTTCTTCCAGTGAGGAGATTCATTTGTCTTCAGTCTTCAGGTTATGACAGTAGAAATTGCCTTTCCCCGTCATCTTCGTGAGTACAACATCCGTGCTATATTTCTGAAAGAGTCTCAGAAGAGAGTGGGAGAAGGAGCTCCAAGTAAGTCTCCAAATATATTTCTTCTCAGCGACTGCAGGCTTTCTCTCTCCTTCGTTGCTGACTCTGGTGAGGAATTTCTAAGAAGCTTCTAATTTAAGGTCTGTGAGAGTCCTAACAAATTGTGCTACGCATATCTGGAGAATAATTAGTGAGCAGCCATCTAGAGACTATCAGTTGCTTATCCAATTGAGCTACGCATATCTGGAGAATAATTAGTATGCAACCATTTAGAGACTATCAGTTTCCTTAAACCAATTGCGCTACGCTTATCTGGAGTTTAATTATTTCTTCTCATCATCTCCAGTCAGCGTCCAAATAACAATTCCACAACTTAAGGAGCATTACTCTGTGAATATAAATATATATATATATATATATATATATATATTTATACTTACCAACAAAAGACTCTGCAATTGTGCATCTCTAAAAGAAAAGAAAAGAACAGAACTGTTATTGTTGAGAACAATATAAATGTTAAATTAATTTCATTAATCAATAAGAGAGCAGCTAACCACTGTGGACAGACAGATAACAGGGGTTTAGTGAGAAAGCTATTTAAGAGGTGTATAGTTGTATTATAGAAGTTATATGGTGTTCTTTGTTGCAGGTGCCCCTAAGGATCAATGCTCGAATCCAGTGACGAAGAGGCACAGCAGTGGCAGTCTCTCTTTTCATCCCAATCCCCTTTCCCCCTCTTTACTGTGAGTGAGCAATTCAAGCTCGTTGGCAGTGGCGTAGGGGATTGAGGAATAGTTCTTCTGCTCCTGTGGAAACTAGAGTTCTGGTGTTTGGTACTTGACGGATTGACGAGCCAATTACCAAAATTCCAGCCGGGCAGAATGGCTGAGGAAATAGACGTTAAGGCATTGGCAACAGTTTTAGAGGGAATACAAAAACAGTTGAGTGAAACAATGGAAGAGAATAAGATCCTTAGAGAAGAGGTTAGGAAGTCGAGTCAGGAAGCCTTCTATCTACGTCAAGATTTGATGAGTTTTCATTAGGGTCGAACCCCATGTCCAAGGAAAATAAGCCCCAACAGTTTTCTCTGTCCCCATCAGCGGCCGAATTGACGACACAAGTAATTCATGCTATTTCTCCGACTATTCCTTTAGCTGCACCTGAGAGATTTAGTGGGGACCCCCATAAGGCCCAGATTTTCCTCACTCAGTGCTCTTTGCATTTCCTGTGTAGACCCATTATTTTCAAGGAAGATCAATCCAAGGTGGCCTTCATATTGTCCTACCTGAGCGGAGATGCTGCAGCCTGGTCGATGCCATTAGTAAACAACAACGATCACATTTTATATGAATTTGAAGAATTTAAGAGAAAATTTTTGCGTATTTTTGATAGACGTTCCATTTCGCAGACTACAGATAATGAACTCCTAGACCTGAAGCAAGGAAATCGAAATTTAATTGCATATTTGGCGCAATTTAATAAATTAATTGTTGAGACCAAATGGCCGGAAGCCAAGAGAGCCGCTATATTCTACAGAGGACTCAAAGATGAGTTAAAAGAGGGCTGGCACAAATACCCAAGACACCCACTGATGTCTCCGAATTAATAGATCTGATTTTGCAGATTGATCAACGTCAAAGCGAAAGGAGAAGTGAACGGCGAAAGGATGTGAGACATTTTCCCCCTCGATTTGACAAGAGTAAGTCGGACAATACGAAATCCAGTGAAGTCACGTCAGAGGAAGAGCCCATGCAAATAGGCTCGGTTCGGGGACCGCTGTCTAAAGAAGAAAGAGAGAAATGACGAGTTGGAAAACTCTGTATGTATTGTGGGAATTCGGGACACTTTGTCAAAGAGTGTCCAAAGAAACCTAAGAATAATGCATTGGTAAAAGACAGGCCCCACCAGTAAGAGGAGTTGCTCTGATGGGTGCTTTTGATAAGTCGACTCCAGATCCTCAATTCGTTGCCAATACTTTACAATCTTCTGCACCTCATCGTACTATTTCCAGTTTGATCAAATTTGGAACTTCAGAAGTGGATAAGGTCTCTGTAATGATTGACTCCGGAGCGACAGGTAATTACTGCGACATTAGATTTGCTAAATCATTAGGAATCAGATTTCTCAAGAAGGAGAAGCCAGAATCAGTCCGTGCAGTAGATGGAACCAACCTCTCGTCAGGACCCATTGTCCATGATACTGAGGTAATCTCCTTGTGGGGACCAGGCAAACATTTAAGTATATTGAAGTTCAGTCTAATCGATGCCCCTCAATTTCAGCTCATTTTGGGATTACCTTGGCTCACGGAGCATAATCCGAAGATAAACTGGGCAATAAGATCCGTAGAGATGGATTCTGATTATTGTAAGGAACATCGTCATGACTTGTTTTTGACGAAGCATCAGACAATGCCACCAGACGGACAAAGACAATTTGTGCCATGGAAGTTCAAGAAATTCCACAAGAGTATCTCGATTTGGCATCTGTCTGTGATGAACAAGAGTCTCAGAAATTACCTCCGCATCGGGATTACAATTGTAAGATTGAATTGGATCCGGGGGCATCGTTGCCTTGCAGCAGAATTTACGCGCTGTTGGAAGCGGAGAATCATCATCTGAAGGAATACTTGGACCAATTCCTAGCCAATGGATTTATCCGCCCTTCCCAGTCTCCAGTTTCGTCTCCGCTATTTTCTATCCCTAGAAATGATGGAAAACTTAGAACGTGCATTGATTATCGAGCTCTAAATCTAGTCACCAAGAAGAACCGATACCCTCTGCCACTAATTTTGGAACTTTTGGATCAAGTGAAGGAGGCTAGAGTGTACACCAAACTGGATTTAAGAGGGGCCTACCATTTTGTGCGGATAGCAGAGGGCGACGAATGGAAGACCGCCTTCCGAACTCGACTGGGATTGTTTGAGTATCAGGTCATGCCATTCGGCCTGTGTAATACTCCTGCTACATTCCAACATTTCGTCAATGACGTCTTAAGAGAGTTTCTGGATCGTTTTGCAGTAGTGTACATTGATGTTATTCTCATCTTTTCAGCAAACATGTAAGAACATGTCCAGCACGTGCGAGAAATTCTCAAGAAATTGCTTGATAATCTGCTTTTTGTTAAGTTGGAAAAATGCGTTTTTCATACCACTCAGGTGGAGTTTTTGGGCTTTGTGTTGTCCCCTGAAGGAGTATCCATGGACGATGCTATGGTGAAGCCTATCAGAGACTGGCCTCCTCCACGAAACGTAAAGGAAGTTCAAAGTTTTATTGGCTTCGCCAATTTTTACAGGCACTTCATTCTCAATTTCTCTGAAGAGGTATGTCCGCTTACTCGATTATTGAAGAAAAAGGCAAAGTTTGAGTGGAGTATGGAAACTGATAGAGCCTTCAATGAATTGAAAGAAATTTTTATCACAGACCCGGTACTACTACATCCGAATCCGGAAGAACCCTTTTATGTTGAAGCAGATGCTTCCAATCCGGCAATCAGTGGAATCCTGTCACAAAGACATAAGAGTACTGGTCAACTTCATCCAGTGGCCTATCGATCTCGAAAATTGACTGCAGCTGAAATTAACTATTTTATTGCTGATAAGGAGTTATTGGCAGTAAAGGATGCCTTCCAGGAGTGGAGGCATTATTTGTTGGGAGCCAGGCATGAGGTGACAGTTTTTACTGATCACAGAAATCTGACATTTTTTAAATCTGCTCGAACTCTTACCTCAAGGCAATTGAGGTGGTCACTTTTCTTTGCAGATTTTAACTTTGTTCTGACTTACAAGCCTGGTTCTGCAAACGGCAAGGCAGACGCCTTGTCCTGTTTAAACACTGGAGAAGATGAGAGAATGGTTGAAAAAGGATTGATTATTCCCGAAGAAAAGATAATTGGATCTATACAATACTCAGATTTGGAAGCCAAGTTAAAGAACTCCCTCTCTGAAGAAGAGTTGAGTGAGTGGGTCAAGGGAGGTGCTGGAAGAGTAATTAAGAATGGGAAACCGTATGAGGAAGGAAATCTTTATGTTCCCTGCGATGATCTTCGTAATCTGGTGATCCAACATTTCCTTGATAATCTGCTAGCAGGACACAAGGGAGTGAAAAAGACTTTGGATCTCAATAAACGAGAATTTTGGTGGCCGGCAATGGAAGCTCAGGTGAGACAATATGTGGCATCTTGTGAGCAGTGCATTAAAGGGACGGTCACTAGACAGGCTCCTTAAGGGTTGCTGCTTCCTATGCCTATTGCTCCTCATCTGTGGCATACAATTTCCATGGATTTTATCGTGGATCTTCCTTCTAGTCAAGGGTACTCAACTATCTAGGTGGTGGTCAATCATTTCACTAAGATGAGTCATTTTGTCCCCTTGAAATCCATTCCCAATGCTACACAACTGTCTACACTTTTCACTTCGCATATTGTAAAAGCCCATGGAATTCCTAAGGTGGTTATCTCTGACCGGGATCCTCAGTTTGTTTCACATTTTTGGAGGGCTTTCCTAAAGAGGTTAGGAGTAGATTCTCGGTTGTCTACTAGTTTCCATCCGGAGACTGACGGGCAGACTGAGAGAGTGAACCAAGAGCTGGAGCAACATTTGCGCCTGTACTTGATGGATCATGAGGGTGATTGGCCAAGTTTAATTTGGGCAGCAGTATTTGCTTATAACATTGCAGTGCATTCCTCCACGGGTTTTTCCCCATTCTATTTGAATTCAGGTAGACATCCCAACATGTTTGTAGGAAAACAAGAGAGTGAGGTCCCCGCAGTAGAGGCAGTCATTAATGATCTTCAAAGAGCTTATCAGGTTGCCACCAGTAATTTAGTAAAGGCTAAGAGTTCCTATAAGAAACAGGCAGACAAGAAGAGACAACAGAATCCCACTTACGAACAAGGTGACAAGGTGACAAGGTGTGGATTTCCACTAAAAATATGCACCTTAAGGAAAACAGAAAATTCCAACCTCGGTTTGTGGGGCCTTTTCAGGTAGAACGAATGGTAAATCCTGTGAGTGTTAAGATACGTCTCCCTTCTAAATTAAAGATACATCCAGTATTCCACGTATCTTTGATTAAGAGAAATCCATCCAATCTGAGGAAAGAAAATCCACCAGCTCCTGTTCTAGTTCAGTCTGAGGAAGAATTTGAGGTTAAGCAAATAGTAGATTCCAAGGAGAAGAAGGGAAAGTTATTCTATTTGGTGGATTGGAAAGGGTATGGCCCCGAGGAGAGGACATGGGAGCCTAAAGCTAATTTGCATGCTCCTAGGTTGATAAGAGAGTTTAATAGGACCCATCCCAATAAGCCCAAGGAGAGAGGAGAGGGGGCCTTGGTGGGGGTACTGTCAGGACTGGCCACGGGGTTACTCGAGCAAATCCTAATAACCACCATTTCAGGTTTAGATGTTGTAGATTGCCTAAGTACCCTTATGGTAAGCGTCCTCGCTCCATCTCCATGTGGCTTGTTTCGTTTATGCTGAAAGTTATCCTTGGCCCTCAGCCGCGGAAATCCAAGATGGCCGCCATCAATGCTCAGGATGATTGCCGGTCTAGTGTTTCAGTTTCCAGAGGACTGCTGCTGTCTTCGCGCTCGCGCTCTGCGCACTTCAACCGAAAATTGTGAGGAGAGGCAGCGTTCTCCAAGTCGTGCTTGCCTTTTAACAGAAATCCTGGTTTGAATAGCGTATTTTCTGGCTATTCTTCTTCTGACATTTCTGTATGTCATTTGCAGTTCTTCCAGTGAGGAGATTCATTTGTCTTCAGTCTTCAGGTTATGACAGTAGAAATTGCCTTTCCCTGTCATCTTCGTGAGTACAACATCCGTGCTATATTTCTGAACGAGTCTCAGAAGAGAGTGGGAGAAGAAGCTCCAAGTAAGTCTCCAAATATATTTCTTCTCAGCGACTGCAGGCTTTCTCTCTTCTTCGTTGCTGACTCTGGTGAGGAATTTCTAGGAAGCTTCTAATTTAAGGTCTGCGAGTGTCCTAACAAATTGTGCTACGCATATCTGGAGAATAATTAGTGAGCAACTGTTAGACCTGTCAGCCCTAGGGTGGTCTTACCCTGTTTTTTCCTTTTGCGCCTCATTTTTGCCACCGTATTTTTTACTGGACCTAGGTCTCCGGGCGCCTTACCACTGCCAACCAGTGCTGAGGTGCAGGTGCTCTCTCACCCAAGATGGCTGCCACAGGCCCCTGCTACTGCGGAGTGGCCTTGCACACATACACCTACTAGTAGCCAGGGTCAGGCTGGGACATAGGGATACAGTATCCATCCCGTCCCGCTTCTGGGCCACATAGCCAGACATGGTGGAAGGTTCGAGAACCTTCCGGGCTGTGGGAGGAGTTATGGTTTGCCGCCTTTCTGGAGGGTCACCTGACCTAGGGATATAATAGGCTTGGAGGAAACTTAGAAGCCAGTTGGGGCACCACTGATCCTGGGAGAACCTCTGCCGGAGTACAGGCTTTAGGGCATAGGGGAGACCTACACTACTGCTACTGACAAGGTTGAGGCACTGCTGTAGTAAGATAGCTGAGGAACACCCGCCACCCACTGACCTTGCCCAGTGTGAGGGGACCCAGGGAACCATCTTCAGCGTGCTGGGAAGTACCATCCAGCACCCCAAGTACCACCAACTCATTCCCTCCCCCATAAGGAGAAACCCCAAGAAGCAACCAACAAAGAACTACCGCAAGTACCCGAAACTGCAAGGCCTGACAGACCAGCAAGGCCAGAAACCTGAACTGCCAAACTGGGGATCACCAGGTAAAGCGCCGTGCCCTGAAGCGCTAGAACTTCACCCCCATCCACTCCTAGCTGACGCAGTGCTGCCCTGCTGCTGGGCTGCCCAAAGCACTTTTAAATCAGCCCTTTCCAGCCTGCTGCCAGCGCGCCCCCGCGCTGTACCTCCACGTGGGAGGAATCTCCCTTAAACCACTGACCTCGTGGCTGCACTCTGCTGTCGCCGAATCACCGCCGCGGCCCAGCGCTGTGGAGAAGATCCGGAGCTGGCCGGGAATAACCGCCGCGGCCCCAGCGCTGCGCGAAGACCAACGCGCCTGTCGCCGTAAATCACCGGGTGCCCCCTCAGGGAAGGCGCGCTGCTGCCGGGAGTCACCGCCGCGGCCCAGAAAGGAAGAACGAGGCCTTCGGCCCCCGCCGTTGCCAGGGGACCGGGGACGCCGACCGCGTCATCGGCCGCGCCCCCGGGAAGGCCGCACAGCGATTGGACGCCGGCTCCCGCCGCGCCCCCAGCGCCGACGGAAGCCGGGGAGGAGCGCCGCGTCAGGAGAGGGAGGCGGGAAGCCGGCCGAGGAGGACTGCTGGCTCCCGCTCCCTTCCCCGCATAGCCCAGCTGACTACGGGGGCCGGAGGAGAGCGATACCGGGCCCCCAACGACCCGCAACACACGCCGGAAGGCCCCACAGTCCAGTCCGGGCCCCGCCCGCCAACCCGCGGGCCGGCCCAGGGAGGAGCCCGTCGCTTAGAAGAGCGACCACCGCGAGTACTGCAGGTGAGCCCAGGAGGCCCCTAGGGCCCACAGAAACGCCCCTGGGGCCGGGGGCCAACATTAACTCGCTATTTGAAAAGGGGAAACTGACAGTAACTATTCACACGAGGCGAGGCCCCGGAGAGGAGTGGGCCTAGCCTGATTTAAACCTCCTAAGCAGCCCCTGAGAACACAGAAGCCCTAATCAACAGGAAAGCCCCAGAGCGAGAGACATGTAGAGGGGTTCCCTAAGTTATTCACCAGCCTCATTGTTATGCCTGTTTTAATCACTGTCTAGGCCGGATGCATATCCTTATTACTGAAATGTCTTTGCCTAGGGTAAAGGTGCTTAACTGAATTGAGCTGAAGTGTACACCGCCCAGAGTTGAAGTGTTTTATGTTGCAGGTGTACCGGATTGGCGACGCCCCCCTGTACTGCCTATGGGAGCGCCTAGATTAACGCAGGCCCTGTTTGAAATGTAACGTAAAATGCCTATTTACAAGTGATTGAATGTTCATGAGGTGAACTGCATGTTTTAGGCCCATGTTTTATTCCTGCACCCTGTGATCATTATTGGTGCTACGTTTAGGAGATGATTCCTGCGGCCTTCTAGTGGCCTACAATGTTGATGAGCTATGGTGCTTTAATGAGATGACGCACTAATTAAGTACTTCAAAGAGTTGAAATGTTGCCCTGAATTAATCTGCCTCATCTGATGCTGCATTGATTTATATAAAAGAACTTGTTTTTAATACACATGCCTGGTGTGGTGTCACATTATTGCGTCCGCATTACTGAGTCAAAGTGAGTGTGTGCTGCACAACTGCCTTACACATTGCCTTCGGGTGCCTTTCCGCCTCGCGCCATGCTACCGTGCCGGAATCGGTAACCCCGGTTCCAACATTGGTGTTCAGCGGTGGGATAAGGACTGGTGTTTGTGCAGCACCCTACTGGGACTCAGTGTGCGCCGCAATTGGACACCTATTTAAATGCAAGTGCGAAGAATTCTTTTGTGATTGCCTGATTGTGTACACTCCTGCGTTAGACCTGCTACCTACATTCTAGAACCCTTTTTCTAAATTGTCTGGGGCCCCACCTAGCAGGATGGAGTTTGAGTTGGCCGACCTAGAAAGGTATACGGTGGCGCAGCTCAAGGAGTTCTGTCTAGAGAGGGGGGTGTCCGTCAAGCGAGGCGCCAGGAAAGAGGAGCTTCAGAAAGCTTTGAGGGCATGGGTAATGGCCCACCCGGGGGGAAGAGGGGACGAGGAGCAGGGGGAGGCAGACGACCCAGGAGAACTGGACCTACTGCACATTGACGTTAGCGAGAATGTGTTGCCAGGAAGACGTTCCAGGGCAGGCAGTAGTGCGTCAGGAGGGAGTTTGTCTGCAGAGGAATTTGAGGACAGGAGGGAGGAGAGGCAATTGAAGTTAGAACTTGCTAGGATAGACAGGGAGCGAGAACAGGCAAGGCTAGCCATGGAAGAAAGGAAGCTTGCGCATGAGCTTAGCCTGAAAGAATTAGAGCTCCGAGCCTTGCAGATGGAGAGGCAGGGCAACTTGAATGGTGGCAGCGTACCCGCTGAGGTTCCCCAGGAGCCCAAGTTCTATCTACCTAGAGAGGTGATAACCAGTTTTAGTGTGGGAGATGACATTGATAAGTGGTTGGCGGCGTACGAGGTGTCTTTGGTGGCCATTAGGGTTCCTGAGAGCTACTGGGGGAGGTCTCTACAGGTACATACCTCCACTAGTAAGGGACACACTTTTGACCTTGGACAAGGGGATCAGACGAACTACCCTATCATGAAGGAGGCCCTGCTTAAGAAGTTTGGCCTCACCCCAGAGAAGTACCGCCAAAAGTTCTGCAACAGCCACAAGCTTCCCACACAGAACTGGGTGGATTTTTTGATTATGCCCGGAAGGCATTGAAGGGTTGGGTGCGTGGCAGCAACATTGATGATTACAAAGGGCTGTACGACCTGTTCTTGAGAGAGCACCTCCTAGAGAAATGTTTTCCGGAGCTGCGCCAGTACTTGGTGGACCGCAAGCTGACCGATCCGCGGGAGCTTGCAGAGGAGGCAGACACGTGGGTCAGCACTCGGGTGTCCCACAAAGGAGCCGAGGCGGACCCCCGAAAGGTGGACAGGGGTTCCCCCAGAAGAAAGAGGGGAGATAAAAGGAGGGAGTTCTTTAAAGGCCCCCAAAATAGACCGCCTGGGAGAGGGTAGGTTCCCCATCCCAATCTGGATTCCAGAAACCCACTTACCCTGACAGGAGTCAGCAGCCCAGAACTGTCCGGTGCTACAAGTGCGGGGAGGTTGGACACTACAAGGGGGATCCCCAGTGTCGCAAGAGAACCCCAGCCCCCACAGGAGGTAAGAGCCCCGGGGTGGCCAGTGTAGCGCTTGGGGAGGAGTTGTCCCTAGGTAGGGGAGGTGAGTGGACAGGCTTGACCTTGGTTTCCCTGGGGGATAGAGAGATCATCCCACGGGTTCAGGTACCCTCGAACACTGCCAAGTATCGGCAGAGGGTCCTGGTGAACGGGGAGGAGGTGGAGGCTCTGAGGGACACAGGTGCCAGCATGACGATGGTAAGACGTCAGCTGGTGTCCCCAGAGCAGGTGATTCCTGAGGTATTCCACCCGGTTGTTATGGCTGATAATAGCCTGGGTCATTACCCCGTGGCCCAAGTTCCCTTTGAGTGGGGAGGAGTCTCAGGCCTGTTGAAAGTGGCGGTGAGCCCTGCCATGCCAGTTGACTGTCTGCTTGGAAACGACTTGGAACATACTGCCTGGAGGGAGGTAGAGTTCAATGCCCATGCTGAGATGTTGGGATTACCAGGATGCAATTGCGTCGTCACGCGGTCCATGGCTGCCCAACAAGGAACTCAGCCCGGGTAGGAGCCTGAAATAATGGCCCAGCCCACTGCTGGACGAGGAGATGTCCAGGAGGAAGCACCCGGTGAGATGGATGGGGAGCCCGCGGAGGTGACCCCGGAGTCCGCTGAGGTGGATGGTGTTCCCCTGGGGGACCTGCCGACTCCTGCAGAGTGGCAGGTGGAAGGAGGGCCTACCCGGGAGGAATTCTGCCGGGCGCAGAAGGAGTGCCCTACGCTTGAAGGCATGCGGCAGCAGGCCGAAGCCCAAGCAACTGGAACAGAGACTGGTAACTACCATGTCTACTGGGAGGATGGTCTCCTCTACAGTGAGCCTAAGGCTCCGGTGCATGGGTCATCAAGGGCCTTAGTGGTCCCCCAATGCTACCGAGCCTTTCTGCTAAAGTTGGCACACGAGATACCCCTAGCAGGGCACCTGGGCCAGGACAAGACGTTTGCGCGTTTGGTCCCACATTTTTACTGGCCCCGGATGCGCGTCACCTCTGACACTTTCTGCAAGACCTGCACCACTTGCCAGGCGGCGGCAAGACAGGGACTAAGTTGAAGGTCCCTCTGGAACCTCTCCCGGTTGTCGGTACCCCTTTTGAGCGGGTAGGGATTGACATTGTCGGGCCGTTGGACCCGCCGACTTCTTCGGGACACAGGTTCATCTTGGTGTTGGTGGACCACGCCACCCGGTACCCAGAGGCAATCCCTCTGAGGACCATCACTGCACCGGTGGTGGCGCGGGCCCTGATGGGGATTTTTACCCGAGTGGGATTCCCCAAGGTCGTGGTGTCAGACAGGGAAACGAACTTCATGTCGGCCTACATGCAGGCCATGTGGA
This sequence comes from Calotriton arnoldi, assembly GCA_963921515.1. NCBI lineage: Eukaryota > Metazoa > Chordata > Amphibia > Caudata > Salamandridae > Calotriton > Calotriton arnoldi. Next base: position 22,923 of record CAWUFW010007112.1, read on the forward strand.
AGGAGTGTGGAGTGACCTACAGGTTCTCCACTCCTTACCACCCCCAGACGAACGGGCTCGTGGAGCGTTTCAATAAGACCTTGAAGGGGATGATCCAGAGCCTACCCGAGGACTTGAGAAGGAAGTGGGACGTCCTCTTACCCTGTCTGCTCTTCTCCTACCGAGAGGTGCCGCAGAAGGGGTCGGTTTCAGCCCCTTTGAGCTGCTCTATAGCCACCCCGTTCGGGGGCCCCTCAGTCTTGTCAAGGAGGGTGGGAGAAGTCTTCCTCGAAGCTTCCCCGTGATGTGGTCAGCTATATGCTGGCATTCCGCAGCCAAGTGGCCAAGCTGTGGAAGGAAGCCTCGGACAACCTAGAGGCTAGTCAGGCCGTCATGAAGAAGTGGTATGACCGGAACGCTCGGACGGTAGAGTTGGACGCTGGACAAAAGGTGTGGGTCATGGAGCCAGGAGAGCTTAGCGCCCTCCAGGACAGGTGGACTGGACCGTTTGAGATCCTGGAAAGGAGAGGCCAGACCACTTATGTCGTCGATGTGAAGACCCCCCGTCAACCCCACAGGGTGTTCCACGTCAACCGCCTGAAGCCACACCATGAGCGTTCAGAGCTCACTCTCCTGATGATAACAGATGGAAGTGAGGAGGAGGAGAGTGAGCCTCTTCCAGCCCTTCTGGCGGCCCATGAGAAGGATGGCTCGGTAGAGGGAGTGGTCCTCGCCCCATCCTTGACCCCAGAGCAACAGAGGGACTGCCGCCAGGTCTTGGGGCAGTACGCCTCGTTGTTCTCCCTCACGCCTGGGATCACGCACCTGTGTACCCATGATGTGGACACAGGGGACAGTCCGCCAGTAAAAACCAAGTCTTACCGGCTGTCCGATAAGGTCAAGGCTAGTATCCAGGGTGAGGTTACCAAGATGCTAGAACTGGGGTTGATTGAGCCTTCCAGTAGCCCTTGGGCTAGTCCGGTGGTGTTGGTGCCGAAAGCGGCCCCACCGGGCACCACACCAGAACTTCGGTTCTGTGTGGATTACCGCGGACTCAACTCAGTAACCAAGACCGACGCTCACCCGATCCCTCGGGCGGATGAGCTCATTGACCGGCTGGGAGCAGCCCGGTATCTGAGTACCATCGATTTGACGTCAGGCTATTGGCAGATCGCCATGGCGGAAGGAGCAAGGAGAAGACTGCGTTCTCCACCCCCGAGGGCCACTTTCAATTTCGGGTGATGCCCTTCGGGTTGAAAAATGCTCCAGCCACTTTCCAGAGGTTGGTGAACCAGGTGCTGTCTGGCCTAGAGGCCTTCTCTGCTGCCTACCTGGATGACATAGCTGTCTTCAGTAGCAGCTGGGAGGACCATCTGGAGCATCTCCAGGAGGTGCTACAGGCTCTGCAACGGGCTGGTCTAACCATCAAGGCCAGCAAGTGCCAGATTGGACAGGGATCTGTCGTGTACCTGGGACATCTGGTGGGCGGGGGTAAGGTGCAACCCCTCCAAGCCAAGATCGAGACCATCTTGGCCTGGAAGCCCCCAAGACCCAAACAGAGGTCCGGGCTTTCCTCGGCCTCACGGGATACTACCGCCGGTTCGTCAAGGGATATGGAACCATTGTGAGCTCTTTGACGGAGTTGACTTCGAAGAAGCAGCCACGCAGAGTCATCTGGACGGCTGCCTGCCAGGAAGCCTTTGGGACCCTCAAACGTGCGATGTGCACCGCACCGGTGCTCAGGACTCCAGACTTTGGACGGGAATTTATCGTGCAGACAGACGCTTCTGAGCATGGCATAGGAGCTGTGCTCTCGCAGCTGAATGACGATGGCCAAGACCAGCCAGTGGCCTTCATTTCCCGAAGACTACTCCCCCGGGAACAGCAGTGGAGTACCATCGAAAGAGAAGCCTTTGCCGTGGTTTGGGCTGTAAAGAAGTTGAGGCCATACCTTTTTGGTTGTCACTTCCTGATTCAGACCGACCACCGACCCCTTCGCTGGCTCATGCAAATGAGAGGCGAAAACCCCAAATTGTTGAGGTGGTCCATTTCCCTCCAGGGGATGGACTTTCGGGTGGAACATCGGCCCGGTGTAGACCACGCCAACGCTGACGGTCTCTCCCGGTTTTTCCGCCTTAGCGATGAGAACTCCCTAGAGGTTGGGAAGCTCTCCCCACTTTCGGCTGGGGGGACGCGTGTTAGACCTGTCAGCCCTAGGCTGGTCTTACCCTGTTTTTCCCTTTTGCGCCTCATTTTTGCCACCGTATTTTTACTGGACCTAGGTCTCCGGGCGCCTTACCACTGCCAACCAGTGCTGAGGTGCAGGTGCTCTCTCACCCAAGATGGCTGCCACAGGCCCCTGGTACTGCGGAGTGGCCTTGCACACATACACCTACTAGTAGCCAGGGTCAGGCTGGGACATAGGGATACAGTATCCATCCCGTCCCGCCTCTGGGCCACATAGCCAGACATGGTGGAAGGTTCCAGAACCTTCCGGGCTGTGGGAGGAGTTATGGTTTGCCGCCTTTCTGGAGGGTCACCTGACCTAGGGATATAATAGGCTTGGAGGAAACTTAGAAGCCAGTTGGGGCACCACTGATCCTGGGAGAACCTCTGCCGGAGTACAGGCTTTAGGGCCTAGGGGAGACCTACACTACTGCTACTGACAAGGTTGAGGCACTGCTGTAGTAAGATAGCTGAGGAACACCCGCCACCCACTGACCTTGCCCAGTGTGAGGGGACCCAGGGAACCATCTTCAGCGTGCTGGGAAGTACCATCCAGCACCCCAAGTACCACCAACTCATTCCCTCCCCCATAAGGAGAAACCCCAAGAAGCAACCAACAAAGAACTACCGCAAGTAACCCGAAACTGCAAGGCCTGACAGACCAGCAAGGCCAGAAACCTGAACTGCCAAACTGGGGATCACCAGGTAAAGCGCCGTGCCCTGAGCGCTAGACCTTCACCCCCATCCACTCCTAGCTGACGCAGTGCTGCCCTGCTGCTGGGCTGCCCAAAGCACTTTTAAATCAGCCCTTTCCAGCCTGCTGCCAGCGCGCCCCCGCGCTGTACCTCCACGTGGGAGGAATCGCCCTTAAACCACTGACCTCGTGGCTGCACTCTGCTGTCGCCGAATCACCGCCGCGGCCCAGCGCTGTGGAGAAGATCCAGAGCTGGCCGGGAATAACCGCCGCGGCCCCAGCGCTGCGCGAAGACCAACGCGCCTGTCGCCGTAAATCACCGGGAGCCCCCTCAGGGAAGGCGCGCTGCTGCCGGGAGTCACCGCCGCGGCCCAGAAAGGAAGAACGAGGCCTTCGGCCCCGCCGGCCGCCGTTGCCAGGGGACCGGGGACGCCGACCGCGTCATCGGCCGCCCCCGGGAAGGCCGCACAGCGATTGGACGCCGGCTCCCGCCGCGCCCCCAGCGCCGACGGAAGCCGGGGAGGAGCGCCGCGTCAGGAGAGGGAGGCGGGAAGCCGGCCGAAGAGGACTGCCGGCTCCCGCTCCCTTCCCGCATAGCCCAGCTGACTACGGGGGCCGGAGGAGAGCGATGCCGGCCCCCAACAACCCGCAACACACGCCGGAAGGCCCCACAGTCCAGTCCGGGCCCCGCCCGCCAGCCCGCGGGCCGGCCCAGGGAGGAGCCCGTCGCTTAGAAGAGCGACCACCGCGAGTACTGCAGGTGAGCCCAGGAGGCCCCTAGGGCCCACAGAAACGCCCCTGGGGGCCGGGGGCCAACATTAACTCGCTATTTGAAAAGGGGGAAACTGACAGTAACTATTCACACGAGGCGAGGCCCCGGAGAGGAGTGGGCCTAGCCTGATTTAAACCCCCTAAGCAGCCCCTGAGAACACAGAAGCCCTAATCAACAGGGAAGCCCCAGAGCGAGAGACATGTAGAGGGGTTCCCTAAGTTATTCACCAGCCTCATTGTTATGCCTGTTTTAATCACTGTCTAGGCCGATGCATATCCTTATTACTGAAATGTCTTTGCCTAGGGTAAAGGTGCTTAACTGAATTGAGCTGAAGTGTACACCGCCCAGAGTTGAAGTGTTTTATGTTGCAGGTGTACCGGATTGGCGACGCCCCCCTGTACTGCCTATGGGAGCGCCTAGATTAACGCAGGCCCTGTTTGAAATGTAACGTAAAATGCCTATTTACAAGTGATTGAATGTTCATGAGGTGAACTGCATGTTTTAGGCCCATGATTTATTCCTGCACCCTGTGATCATTATTGGTGCTACGTTTAGGAGATGATTCCTGCGGCCTTTTAGTGGCCTACAATGTTGATGAGCTATGGTGCTTTAATGAGATGACGCACTAATTAAGTACTTCAAAGAGTTGAAATGTTGCCCTGAATTAATCTGCCTCATCTGATGCTGCATTGATTTATATAAAAGAACTTGTTTTTAATACACATGCCTGGTGTGGTGTCACATTATTGCGTCCGCATTACTGAGTCAAAGTGAGTGTGTGCTGCACAACTGCCTTACACATTGCCTTCGGGTGCCTTTCCGCCTCGCGCCATGCTACCGTGCCGGAATCGGTAACCCCGGTTCCAACAGCAACCATCTAGAGACTATCAGTTGCTTATCCAATTGAGCTACGCATATCTGGAGAATAATTAGTATGCAACCATTTAGAGACTATCAGTTTCCTTAAACCAATTGCGCTACTCTTATCTGGAGTTTAATTATTTCTTCTCATCATCTCTAGTCAGCGTCCAAATAACAATTCCACAACTTAAGGAGCATTACTCTGTGAATATAAATATATATATATATATATTTATACTTACCAACAAAAGACTCTGCAATTGTGCATCTCTAAAAGAAAAGAAAAGAACAGAACTGTTATTGTTGAGAACAATATAAATGTTGAATTAATTTAATTAATCAATAAGAGAGCAGCTAACCACTGTGGACAGACAGATAACAGGGGTTTAGTGAGAAAGCTATTTAAGAGGTTTATAGTTGTATTATGGAAGTTATATGGTGTTCTTTGTTACAGGTGCCCCTAAGGATCAACGCTCGAATCCAGTGACGAAGAGGCACAGCAGTGGCAGTCTCTCTTTTCATCCCAATCCCCTTTCCCCCTCTTTACTGTGAGTGAGCAATTCAAGCTCGTTGGCAGTGGCGTAGGGGATTGAGGAATAGTTCTTCTGCTCCTGTGGAAACTAGAGTTCTGGTGTTTGGTACTTGACATTGTGGTTATGATTGCATATTTTCCTTGATAGGGACCGCTGTCTCTAATAACATGAAACGTTCAACAACACCATTGGCCTGAGCCCAGAGATGGGTAATTTTCTGATGTTTAACATTCATGTCACTGAGAAAATCTTTAAACTCTCGGCTGTTGTACGGTGGTCCATTGTCGACCTTGAGAACTTAGGGAACACCCCATGTTGCAAAAATGTCATTTATTGTCCCAATTACTTTGTCATGCATGGTTGACGACAGGTCTTCCACAAGGGGAAATCGTGAGTACTCATCAAAAACTACCATGAGAGGATGTCCATTGTTAAGGGATCCGAAGAAATCTATTGCAATTCTCTCCCACACCTGCTTTGGGAGGCCAGACATAACTAACAGATACTGCATTATTTTGGGACATAAACAGTTGCACAAATGAAAGGCCTTTAAATCGTTTTTAACTTTTTCATCAAGGCGAGGAAACCACACTCGGTCTCGAAGAGCTCTCTTGGTGGTGACAATGCCACAATGACCCTTGTGGACTAGTTCAATGACTTGCTTTCACAGACTCTTTGGAATGACAATTCTAGAACCTCCTAATATAATGCCTTCTTGAGTGACAGAGAGTTCCTTGCTCACATTTTTGAATTGTTGGTACTCAAAGTCATCCGTAAGGAGGTTGAGTGTGTTTCTTCCAGGATTGCTGGGCAATAATGTCTTTGAGAACAAGTAAATCTCAATCTGTATTCATAACAGCAAGAACGTGTTCCATCGAAAGAGCTGCAGGTATGCTTGACTTGATATGAAGTTAACATAGGCCTCAGCCGCTTTAGATGTTGTACTGTGACACTGCACTTGCACTTGGTGGTCAGTGACAAAGGTGAAGTGCTTTCCAGAAACACATGGAAGTGTTCACAAGCCCACACTACCGCTAGACTTTCTTTTTCAGGTTGGGAATAAGCACATTCAGTCTGCGACAGACTCCTGCTCGCATAAGCCACAATGTGCCTTTGAGCATTGTCATGTCCACTGTGCTGGGAAAGAATAACACCAACCCCACTGGGCTGGCATCTACTACAGTCTCAGTATGAGGTTTTGGATCAAACTGGCTCCCAGTCAACAAGAGAATCAACTTCAAGCTCCTCACACATGCCTACAAAGCTCTCCAGGATGCAGGACCAGCATATCTGAACCACCGCCTCTCATTCCACGTACCCGCCAGACAACTTCGCTCCACGCAACTTGCCCTGGCCTCCGTCCCACGGATTCACAAGACCAGAACTAGAGGAAGATCCTTCTACTACCTCGACTACAAGACCTGGAACACCATGCCCCTCCAACTCAGGTAATCCCCGTTGCTGACCCAATTCAGGAAGGCTCTCAAGACCTGGCTCTTCAACTGAACCTCCATGCCCAGAGGATTATCAGCCCCCCCCGCCCCCACCCCCTCAGCGCCTTGAGACCCTCACAGGTGAGAAACCGTGCTTTACAAACTCCTGATTGATTGAATAGGTTATTTCAGTAGTGTTCTTAATTGCATGTTTGATTTGTTGAAGCTTCAATCGCATTCAGGTGACCACTTGAACATAGTGTTCTTTGTTGTCAAGTCTCTCAAGGGGTCACTTACTGTGGCTAAATCACGAATGTACCTGGAACAGTAAGTTGCCATGCCACGGAACGATAGCAGCATGGTCACATCTGGTGGTGGAGTAGTAGACAATAAGGCTTGTACTTTAGCCGGATCTGGTGTCACTACCTTTTCAGAGAAAATAGACCAAAAGAATTTAAGTTTTGTTTTGTGAAATTCACAGTTTTCTGCATTCAAAGTGAGACCGGCGTCAGAAGCGGCTCGTTACCCTGCAGCTTTGCCGGAGGTCCATGCCAGGCGTTTGGTGGTAGGCACTCGCTTCCTCATTGATGTAGTCAGTATTCCTTTTTTGGTTGGGATACTGAAGCTTACTTTAGTGTTTTGAGCCCCTATTTTATGCTCAGCTGCTCCTGGGTGTAGGACCTGCCGTGGATGCGACCTAGTGTTCTCTGGGAACCTCAAACTTCTCTTTCGCACCATTTGCCACGCCCTCGCTTTATCCAGAAGATTGCTTCCTTTGGTCTTTCTGCTAGAGGAAGGTCTGGCTCACACAGGAGCAAGGCTTGATGACCTGCTCTTCACTGATTACGGCTTCCAAGCCATGGGTCAGGTGTATCCCAGGCCAGGTTGAATCAGAAATTGTGTTTGCACAGCATCCATGATACATGGGACCTGGCCCCTTCCTTGTGTTGTGCCATATGTACATCCAGGACAGTGGCAAGAAACTGCTTGCAGCCATTGTTTCCAGAAATCCTGCTCCAGCAACTTCCACGAGGCAGGGTTCTTTCTGCGAATCTTTGCGACTATCTGTGAATGTATAGATGGAGACGTACCAGGGGCTGGATGGCTCCATACTTTATATGGTGTGATATTGGCATTGGAGGGAACACCCGGTGTCCACCTGACTGCTTCCCTTTATGCCCACAGCTCTCACTGGCATGAGTCTCTTTTGTGTACATGCTTAACTGAAGCATCTTTCTGCTTGGCAGCCGCTTTGAGGGGGATGTGCTGGTTTGGGAGTATACTAGGCTTTCAGTCTAGAGGTCGTGAGGACTCAGAATAGTAAGATGAATATTTCTGGGGGGGCGAGTTCCATAGTTTGGGGGCTTTGACAGAGGAGAACATTCGATCTGTTGTAGTGAGGGATGATTATGAGTGGTTCTGAGGTTGATCTGAGGTGTGGTTTTGTATTGTAAATGGACTATGTGGCTCTGAGAAGTTCCGGGCCTGTTTCATGCATTGATGTTTGGGTGGTTTGTCATTGTGAAGCTGGCAGCCGTTGAAGGGGTATTAGGGCAGGTGTGGTGTGCCCCAAGGGTTTCATGTAGAGAAGGAACCTTGAGATTGATTCTCGGACCCTTTACGGTGTTGGAAGTGAGTAGGGCGGAGCCCCAGTCAAACTCCACTTGCACTGTCTTGTCTGGAAGATGAAATGACCCTGACTGCACACCTTCTGGGTGGGAAAGCCAGGAATGGAGGAACGCGCCTGAGAGATGGTAGGGAAAGTATGCGTGTATGTCAGAATAGCCAGGGATGGAGGAACGCGCCTGAGAGATGGGAGGGAAGCTATGCGTGTATGTCAGAATAGCCAGGGATGGAGGAACGCGCCTGAGAGATGGGAGGGAAAGTATGCGTGTATGTCAGAATAGCCAGGGATTGAGGAACGCGCCTGAGAGATGGGAGGGAAGCTATGCGTGTATGTCAGAATAGCCAGGGATGGAGGAACGCACCTGAGAGATGGGAGGGAAGCTATGCGTTAATGTCCGAATAGCCAGAGCTGGAGGAACGCGCCTGAGAGATGGTAGGGAAAGTATGCGTGTATGTCCGAATAGCCAGGGCTAGAGGAACGCGCCTGAGAGATGGGAGGGAAGCTATGCATATATGTCAGAATAGCCAGGGATGGAGGAACGCGCCTGAGAGATGGGAGGGAAACTATGCGTGTATGTCCGAATAGCCAGGGCTGGAGGAACGCGCCTGAGAGATGGGAGGGAAAGTATGCGTGTATGTCAGAATAGCCAGGGATGGAGGAACGCGCCTGAGAGATGGGAGGGAAGCTATGCGTGTATGTCAGAATAGCCAGGGATGGAGGAACGCACCTGAGAGATGGGAGGGAAGCTATGCGTTAATGTCCGAATAGCCAGAACTGGAGGAACGCGCCTGAGAGATGGTAGGTAAAGTATGCGTGTATGTCCGAATAGCCAGGGATGGAGGAACGCGCCTGAGAGATGGGAGGGAAACTATGCGTGTATGTCCGAATAGCCAGGGCTGGAGGAACGCACCTGAGAGATGGGAGGGAAGCTATGCGTATATGTCAGAATAGCCAGGGATGGAGGAACGCGCCTGAGAGATGGGAGGGAAACTATGCGTGTATGTCCGAATAGCCAGGGCTGGAGGAACGCACCTGAAAGATGGGAGGGAAACTATGCGTGTATATCCGAATAGCCAGGGCTGGAGGAACGCGCCTGAGAGATGGGAGGGAAGCTATGCGTATATGTCAGAATAGCCAGGGATGGAGGAACGCGCCTGAGAGATGGGAGGGAAAGTATGCGTGTATGTCAGAATAGCCAGGGATGGAGGAACGCGCCTGAGAGATGGGAGGGACGCTATGCGTGTATGTCAGAATAGCCAGGGATGGAGGAACGCACCTGAGAGATGGGAGGGACACTATGCGTGTATGTGAGAATAGCCAGGGATGGAGGAACGCGCCTGAGAGATGGTAGGGACACTATGCGTGTATTTCAGAATAGCCAGGGATGGAGGAACGCGTCTGAGAGATGGGAGGGAAACTATGCAAGTATGCCCGAATAGCCAGGGATGGAGGAACGCGCCTGAGAGATGGGAGGGAAACTATGCGTGTATGTCAGAATAGCCAGGGCTGGAGGAACGCGCCTGAGAGATGGGAGGGAAACTATGCGTGTATGTCAGAATAGCCAGGGATGGAGGAACGCGCCTGAGAGATGGGAGGGACGCTATGCGTGTACGTCAGAATAGCCAGGGATGGAGGAACGCGCCTGAGAGATGGGAGGGAAGCTATGCGTGTATGTCAGAATAGCCAGGGATGGAGGAATGCGCCTGAGAGATGGGAGGGACGCTATGCGTGTACGTCAGAATAGCCAGGGATGGAGGAACGCGCCTGAGAGATGCGAGGGACGCTATGCGTGTATGTGAGAATAGCCAGGGATGGAGGAACGCGCCTGAGAGATGGGAGGGAAACTATGCGTGTACGTCAGAATAGCCAGGGATGGAGGAACGCGCCTGAGAGATGGGAGGGAAGCTATGCGTGTACGTCAGAATAGCCAGGGATGGAGGAACGCGCCTGAGAGATGGGAGGGAAGCTATGCGTGTACGTCAGAATAGCCAGGGATGGAGGAACGCGCCTGAGAGATGGGAGGGAAGCTATGCGTGTACGTCAGAATAGCCAGGGATGGAGGAACGCGCCGGAGAGATGGGAGGGACGCTATGCGTGTAAGTCAGAATAGCCAGAGCTGGAGGAACGCGCCTGAGAGATGGGAGGGAAAGTATGCGTGTATGTCCGAATAGCCAGGGATGGAGGAACGCGCCTGAGAGATGGTAGGTAAACTATGCGTGTATGTCCGAATAGCCAGGGCTGGAGGAACGCGCCTGAGAGATGGTAGGTAAACTATGCGTGTATGTCAGGTTAGCATTGACATAAATATCATTTCTCTTACATATTGTGTCTTAAATATAATTTCTAATAATATCGCCTCATTGGGTGTAGATTTTCTATTATAAAATATTTTCGTAAAACAATATTAGCTGGTGAATAGTGAGCGATAACGGGTGGATCCCTTGCAGACTCCGCAGAGGAGTGCTTGAGATTTCCAGTGACGAAGTCCACACACATGTTTTGGGCTCTGACTGATATAAAAGGCAGGAGCTGTTCGCTTTGATGCTTTGTTCATGATTTACTTCTGAGTTCTTTGTGGTTGAGGAAGTGTCAGGGGTTAACTGTGTGAAACGTAGCCAACAGATGCAGGAGAATTGAAGTGTAGGCACACCGCCCAAGACTGATTGTCAGGAGGGATCACTCAGATGGAAAATAGGGCTGACTATGTGCTTCTGTTGGGTCTGAGCCCACCTGAGCGTTACCTGGACTGCCTGTTTGGACTGCTTCAAGGAGTTCATGTCAATGGTAGTAGATGGCCCTTTTGTGTTGTTATCTCTCTCTTTCTCTCTCTCTCTCTCTCTCTCTCTGTCTTCATCTGGCAGCATAAAGAAGGCCTCCTGTCTCCATCCTTCAGTATCTCTCTCTCTCTCTCTCTCTCCCTCCCTCCCTCCCTCCCTCTCCTTCTCTCTCTCCCTTTCTCTCTCTCTTCCTCCCTCCCTCTCTCCTTCTCTCTCTCTCTCACTCTCTCTCTCTCTCTCCTCTCTCTCTCCCTTTCTCTCTCTCTCTCTCTTTCGCTCGCTGTCTCCCTCCTCCCCCCTCTCTCCCTCTCTCTCTCCCTCCTTCCCCCTCTCTCTCTTTCGCTCGCTGTCTCCCTCCTCCCCTCTCTCTCCCTCCCCCTCTCTCTCTCTCTTCCTCCCTCCCTCTCTCCTTCTCTCTCTCTCCCCCCCTCCCTCTCCTTCTCTCTCTCTCTCTCTCTCTCCTCTCTCTCTCTCTCTCGGACTTTGCCAGCTTACCAATACCTCTTAACACCACGAATGTGCCACGCATTTCCCCCAACATTTCTTTCGTGGGTAACCTTAAACCCCACTGTGAAGACACCCGCCTTGATGTCCTGTACTGTATTGTATTCTAATATGCCAGATGCCAGATGAGGCAAGTGTCGCAAAGGCTCACACTGCGATTTGTGAAGGAGGCCACTTTGATCGATGGTGTCCTGGCCACACCTCTGGTCCCATCAGATGCTGTGCACTGCGACATGGACACCCTGGGAGGCCCATCACAGGTCAGGCATGATGGGGTGCAGGGAGAGAAGGGTTTCTTTTTCTGGCCCTCGGACGCCCTAGAAGCAGTAGACATAATAGATTCATTTGATTAAACCTGCTACTATTTCTTTACAGACGTGTGTGTGCAGGCGTGTCTGTGTGTGTGTGGATCACAATTATTAAAAGTTCGGTTTTTCGTCAAGATGCAGTCATGATTGGCAACCACCAGAGGGCAGTGCCGTATTTGATAAATCCTCGTTAAAGTTAATTTCCAGTTCTCTATTTTGCAATAAGCAATGTTGCTGCGACTAGTAAAATTAAAATGCACCGTGGCGCTCAGTACAGGACAAACACAAAATTTAATGTGATCTTCCACAGCCTACAGTAAGTGAAAGACATTGTGTTTGCAGAAAACAACAGTGTATTTCATGTGGTCTCCCCTCAGCGGGGTCCATGAATGTGCATTCATTCACACACACGTGCAAACTTTCCTCACAAATAGACCAGCTGCAGCAGTCGCCAGTTGTGCAAGCTTCGCAGACACACAGACTAGGTACAGCACAATCAGCAGCGGTAGAAGCTTCCCCAACACACAGACCAAGTACAGCACAGTCAGCAGCGGTACAAGCCTCCCTCACACACAGACCAGGTACAGCCCAGTCAGGAGCTGTGAAAGCTTCTCTAGCACAGAAACCAAGTACAGCACGATCAGCAGCTGTGCAAGCCTCCCTCGCACACAGACCAAGTACAAAACCATCAGCAGCAGTGCAAGCCTCCCTCGCACACAGACCAGGTACAGCACAGTCAGCAGCTGTGGAAGCTTCTCTAACACACAGACCAGGTACAGCACAATCAGCAGCGGTGCAAGCCTCCCTCGCACACAGACCAAGTACAGCACAGTCACCAGCTGTGCATGCTTCCCTCACATACGGACCAGGTACAGCACAGTCAACAGCGGTACAAGCTTTCCCTCATACACAGACCAAGTACAGCACAGTCACCAGCTCTGCAAGCGTCTCTAACACAGATACCAGGTACAGAACAATCAGAGGCGGTGCAAGCCTCCCTCGCACACAGACCAGGTTCAGCACAATCAGCAGCGGTAGAAGCTTCCCCAACACACAGACCAAGTACGGCACAGTCAGCAGCTGTGCAAGCTTCCCTCACACACAGACAAGGTACAGCACAGTGACTAGCTGTGCATGCTTCCCTCACATACGGACCAGGTACAGCACAGTCAACAGCGGTACAAGCTTTTCCTCATACACAGACCAAGTACAGCACAGTCACCAGCTCTGCAAGCGTCTCTAACACAGAGACCAGGTACAGAACAATCAGAGGCGGTGCAAGCCTCCCTCGCACACAGACCAGGTTCAGCACAATCAGCAGCGGTAGAAGCTTCCCCAACACACAGACCAAGTACAGCACAGTCAGCAGCGGTACAAGCCTCCCTCACACACAGACCAGGTGCAGCCCAGTCAGGAGCTGTGAAAGCTTCTCTAGCACAGAAACCAAGTACAGCACGATCAGCAGCTGTGCAAGCCTCCCTCCCACACAGACCAAGTACAAAACCATCAGCAGCAGTGCAAGCCTCCCTCGCACAGAGACCAGGTACAGCACAGTCAGCAGCTGTGGAAGCTTCTCTAACACACAGACCAGGTACAGCACAGTCACCAGCTGTGCAAGCTTCCCTCACACACAGACAAGGTACAGCACAGTGACTAGCTGTGCATGCTTCCCTCACATACGGACCAGGTACAGCACAGTCAACAGCGGTACAAGCTTTCCCTCATACACAGACCAAGTACAGCACAGTCACCAGCTCTGCAAGCGTCTCTAACACAGAGACCAGGTACAGAACAATCAGAGGCGGTGCAAGCCTCCCTCGCACACAGACCAGGTACAGCACAGTCAGCAGCGGTGCAAGCCTCCCTCGCACACAGACCAGCTGCAGCACAGTTAGCAGCGTTACAAGCCTCCCTCACACACAGACCAGGTACAGCACAGTCAGGAGCTGTGAAAGCTTCTCTAACACAGAAACAAAGTACAGCACGATCAGCAGCTGTGCAAGCCTCCCTCCCACACAGACCAAGTACAAAACCATCAGCAGCGGTGCAAGCCTCCCTCGCACACAGACCAGGTACAGCACAGTCAGCAGCTGTGGAAGCTTCTCTAACACACAAACCAGGTACAGCACGATCAGCAGCGGTGCAAGCCTCCCTCGCACACAGACCAAGTACAGCACAGTCACCAGCTGTGCAAGCTTCCCTCACACACAGACAAGGTACAGCACAGTCACTAGCTGTGCATGCTTCCCTCACATAGGGACCAGGTTCAGCACAGTCAGCAGCGGTACAAGCTTTCCCTCATACACAGACCAAGCACAGCACAGTCACCAGCTCTGCAAGCGTCTTTAACTCAGAGACCAGGTACAGCACAATCAGAGGCGGTGCAAGCCTCCCTCGCACACAGACCAGGTACAGCACAGTCAGCAGCGGTGCAAGCCTCCCTCACACACACACCAGCTGCAGCACAGTCAGCAGCTGTGCAAGCAGTGTGTGCACGTTATAAGTTCGGAGAGCACAGAGTGTGCGTGGTGGGTGCAGTGTGTGTAACTTATAAGCATGGAGATCGCAGAGAGTGTGCGGTGGGTGCAGTGTGTGTAAGTTATAAGTGTGGAGAGCAAAGAATGTGCGGAGTGGTCACAGTGTGTGTAAGTTATAAGTGTGGAGAGCGCAGAGAGTGCGCAGTGGGCACAGTGTGTGCAAGTTATAAGTGTGGAGAGCACAGAGTGTGCGCGGTGGGTGCAGTGTATGTAAGTTATAAGTGTGGAGAGCACAGAGTGTGCGCGGTGGGCACAGTGTATGTAAGTTATAAGTAAGGAGAGCACAGAGTGTGTGCGGTAGGCGCAGTGTGTGGAAGTTATAAGTGTGGAGAGCACAGAGTGTGTGCGGTGGGCACAGTGTGTGTAAGTTATAAGTGTGGAGAGCGCAGCGTGTGCGCGGTCGGTGCAGTGTGTGCAAGTTATAAGTGTGGAGAGGGCAGAGTGTGCGGGGTGCGTGCAGTGTGTGCAAGTTATGAGTGTGGAGAGGGCAGAGTGTGCGCGGTGGACGCAGTGTGTGCAAGTTATAAGTAAGGCAAGCACAGAGTGTGCGCCGTGGGTGCAGTGTGTGTAAGTTATAAGTGTGGAGAGCACAGAGTGTGCGCGGTGGGCGCAGTGTGTGTAAGTTATAAGTAAGGAGAGTACAGAGTGTGCGCGGTGGGCGCAGTATGTGCAAGTTATAAGTGTGGAGAGGGCAGAGTGTGCATGGTGGACGCAGTGTGTGCAAGTTATAAGTAATGAGAGCATAGAGTGTGCGCCATGGGTGCAGTGTGTGTAAGTTATAAGTGTGGAGAGCACAGAGTGTGCGCCGTGGGAGCAGTGTGTGTAAGTTATAAGTATGGAGAGTGCAGAGTGTGCGCGGTGGGCGCAGTGTGTGTAAAGTGCAAGTGTGGAGACCACAGAGTGTGCGCGGTGGGTGCAGTGTGTGTAAGTTATAAGTGTGGTGAGCGCAGAGTGTGTGCGGTGGGCACAGTGTGTATCAGTTATAAGCGTGGAGAGCGCAGAGTGTGCGCGGTGGGTGCAGTGTGTACAAGTTATAAGTGTGGAGAGCGCAGAGTGTGTGAGGTGGGCACAGTGTGTGTAAGTTATGTGTGGAGAGCACAGAGTGTGCGCGGTGGGCACAATGTGTGTAAGTTATAAGTGTGGAGAGCGCAGGGTGCACGCGGTGGGTGCAGTGTGTGTAAAGTGTAAGTGTGGAGAGCACAGAGTGTGCGCAGTGGACGCAGTGTGTGCAAGTTATAAGTGTGGGGAGCGCAGAGTGAGCGAGGTGGGCGTAGTGTGTGCAAGTTATAAGTGTGGAGAGCACAGAGTGTGTGCAGTGAGCACAGTGTGTGTAAGTTATAAGTGTGGAGAGCCCAGAGTGTGCGCGGTGGGCGCAGTGTGTGTAAGTTATAAGTGTGAAGAGCACAGAGTGTGCATGGTGGGCACAGTGTGTGTAAGTTATAAGTGTGGAGAGCCCAGAGTGTGCGCGGTGAGCGCAGTGTGTGTAAGTTATAAGTGTGAAGAGCGCAGAGTGTGCGAGGTGGGCACAGTGTGTGTTAGTTATAAGTGTGAGGAGTGCAGAGTGTGCACGGTGAGTGCAGTGTATGTAAGTTATAATTATGGAGAGCACTGAGTTTGCACGGTGGGTGTAGTGTGTGCAAGTTATAAGTATGGAAAGCGCAGAGTGTGCGCAGTGGGCGCAGTGTGTGTAAGTTATAAATGTGGAGAGGGCAGAGTGTGTGTGGAGGGTGCAGTGTGTGTAAGTAATAAGTATGGAGAGCACAGAGTGTGCGCAGTGGGCACAGTGTGTGCAAGTTATAAGTGTTGAGAGCGCAGAGTGTGCGCGGTGGGCGCAGTGTGTGTAAGTTATGTATGGAGAGCACAGAGTGTGCGCGGTGGGTGCAGTTTATGTAAGTTATAAGTGTGGAGAGCACAGAGTGCGCGGTGGGCACAGTGTGTGTAAGTTATGAGTGTGGAGAGCGCAGAGTGTGCGCGGTGGGCGCAGTGTGTGTAAGTTATGAGTGGCGAGCACAGAGTGCGCGGTGGGCACAGTGTGTGTAAGTTATAAGTGTGGAGAGTCCAGAGTGTAAGCGGTGGGCGCAGTGTGTGTAAGTTATAAGTGTGAAGAGCGCAGAGTGTGCATGGTGGGCACAGTGTGTGTAAGTTATAAGTGTGGAGAGCACAGGGTGCGCGCGGTGGAGTGCAGTGTGTGTAAAGTGTAAGTGTGGAGAGCACAGAGTGTGCGCAGTGGACGCAGTGTGTGCAAGTTATAAGTGTGGGGAGCGCAGAGTGAGCGAGGTGGGCGTAGTGTGTGCAAGTTATAAGTGTGGAGAGCGCAGAGTGTGCGCGGTGGGCGCAGTGTGTGTAAGTTATAAGTGTGAAGAGCGCAGAGTGTGCGGGGTGGGTGCAGTGTGTGCAAGTTATATTATTTATTTATTTATTTATTTATTTATTTATTTATGCGTTTTTATATAGCGCAGACTTTACCCGAAGGTGTCAGAGTGCTTCACAAGTGTGGGGAGCGTAGATTGTGCACAGTGGGTGCAGTGTGTGTAAATTATAAGTGTGGAGAGCGCAGAGTGTGTGCGGTGGGCGCAGTGTATGCCAGTTATAAGTGTGGAGAGCACAGAGTGTGTGCGGTGGGCGCAGTGTGTGCAAGTTATAAGTGTGAAGAGCACAGAGTGTGCACGGTGGGTGCAGTGTGTGTAAGTTATAAGTGTGGTGAGCGCAGAGTGTGCGTGGTGGGCACAATGTGTGTAAGTTATAAGTAAGGAGAGCACAGCTTGTGTGGACCCCCCATTAACAAAGCCATGATTCGCCCCTACAGGGCAAACAGGAAACTTCGCTCAGATGATCTTCACCTTGCTGTGGTCCCTAGGATTAAGAAAGCCAGAAGGGGCGGACGGCTTTTTTCATTCAATGCCCCCAGACTCTGGAATGCCCTTCCGTTGAACCTCCCTAGGGAACCAAATCACCTGAAGTTCCAAAAACAACTAAAGACCTGGCTTTTCCCCTAGGGTATCTGTCCTCTAGTTACGGTTTCAGCGCTGGGATGCTCCCGGGTAGCCATGCGCTATACAAATGCCAATTCAATTCAATTCAATTCAGAGGGAGCAGTGTGTGTAAGTTATGAGTGTGGAGAGCACAGAGTGTGTGCAGTGAGCACAGTGTGTGTAAGTTATAAGTGTGGAGAGCCCAGAGTGTGCGCGGTGGGCGCAGTGTGTGTAAGTTATAAGTGTGACGAGCACAGAGTGTGCATGGTGGGCACAGTGTGTGTAAGTTATAAGTGTGGAGAGCCCAGAGTGTGCGCGGTGGGCGCAGTGTGTGTAGGTTATAAGTGTGAAGAGCGCAGAGTGTGCGAGGTGGGCGCAGTGTGTGTAAGTTATGTGTGGAGAGCACGTATTGTGCACGGTTGGCACAATGTGTGTAAGTTATAAGTAAGGAGAGCACAGATTGTGCGCGGTGGGCGCAGTGTGTATAAGTTATAAGTGTGGAGAGCACAGAGTGTGCACGGTGGGCACAGTGTGTGTAAGTTATAAGTGTGGAGAGCGCAGAGTGTGCACGGTGGGCACAGTGTGTGTAAGTTATAAGTGTGGAGAGCGCAGAGTGTGCATGGTGGGCACAGTGTATGTAAGTTATAAGTGTGAGGAGTGCAGAGTGTGCACGGTGGGTGCAGTGTATGTAAGTTATAAGTATGGAGAGCACTGAGTTTGCACGGTGGGTGTAGTGTGTGCAAGTTATAAGTATGGAAAGCGCAGAGTGTGCGCGGTGGGCGCAGTGTGTGTAAGTTATAAATGTGGAGAGGGCAGAGTGTGTGTGGTGGGTGCAGTGTGTGTAAGTAATAAGTATGGAGAGCACAGAGTGTGCGCAGTGGGCACAGTGTGTGCAAGTTATAAGTGTTGAGAGCGCAGAGTGTGCGCGGTGGGTGCAGTGTGTGTAAGTTATGTATGGAGAGCACAGAGTGTGCAGTTTATGTAAGTTATAAGTGTGGAGAGCACAGAGTGTGCGCGGTGAGCACAGTGTGTGTAAGTTATGAGTGTGGAGAGCGCAGAGTGTGTGCGGTGGGCACAGTGTGTGTAAGTTATAAGTGTGGAGAGCGCAGCGTGTGCGCGGTCGGCGCAGTGTGTGCAAGTTATAAGTGTGGAGAGGGCAGAGTGTGCGGGGTGGGTGCAGTGTGTGCAAGTTATGAGTGTGGAGAGGGCAGAGTGTGTGCGGTGGACGCAGTCTGTGCAAGTTATAAGTAAGGCAAGCACAGAGTGTGCGCCGTGGGTGCAGTGTGTGTAAGTTATAAGTGTGGAGAGCACAGAGTGTGCGCGGTGGGCGCAGTGTGTGTAAGTTATAAGTAAGGAGAGTACAGAGTGTGCGCGGTGGGCGCAGTGTGTGCAAGTTATAAGTGTGGAGAGGGCAGAGTGTGCACGGTGGACGCAGTGTGTGCAAGTTATAAGTAATGAGAGCATAGAGTGTGCGCCATGGGTGCAGTGTGTGTAAGTTATAAGTGTGGAGAGCCCAGAGTGTGCGCGTTGGGCGCAGTGTGTGTAAGTTATAAGTGTGAAGAGCACAGAGTGTGCATGGTGGGCACAGTGTGTGTAAGTTATAAGTGTGGAGAGCCCAGAGTGTGCGCGGTGGGCGCAGTGTGTGTAAGTTATAAGTGTGAAGAGCGCAGAGTGTGCGAGGTGGGCGCAGTGTGTGTAAGTTATGTGTGGAGAGCACGTATTGTGCACGGTTGGCACAATGTGTGTAAGTTATAAGTAAGGAGAGCACAGATTGTGCGTGGTGGGCGCAGTGTGTGTAAGTTATAAGTGTGGAGAGCACAGAGTGTGCACGGTGGGCACAGTGTGTGTAAGTTATAAGTGTGGAGAGCGCAGACTGTGCACGGTGGGCACAGTGTGTGTAAGTTATAAGTGTGGAGAGCGCAGAGTGTGCATGGTGGGCACAGTGTATGTAAGTTATAAGTGTGAGGAGTGCAGAGTGTGCACGGTGGGTGTAGTGTGTGCAAGTTATAAGTATGGAAAGCGCAGAGTGTGCGCGGTGGGCGCAGTGTGTGTAAGTTATAAATGTGGAGAGGGCAGAGTGTGTGTGGTGGGTGCAGTGTGTGTAAGTAATAAGTATGGAGAGCACAGAGTGTGCACAGTGGGCACAGTGTGTGCAAGTTATAAGTGTTGAGAGCGCAGAGTGTGCGCGGTGGGCGCAGTGTGTGGAAGTTATGTATGGAGAGCACAGAGTGTGCGCGGTGGGTGCAGTTTATGTAAGTTATAAGTGTGGAGAGCACAGAGTGTGCGCGGTGAGCACAATGTGTGTAAGTTATGAGTGTGGAGAGCGCAGAGTGTGCGCGGTGGGTGCAGTGTGTGTAAGTTATGAGTGGAGAGCACAGAGTGCGTGGTGGGCACAGTGTGTGTAAGTTATAAGTGTGGAGAGTCCAGAGTGTAAGCGGTGGGCGCAGGTTGTGTAAGTTATGTGTGGAGAGCGCAGAGTGTGCATGGTGGGTGCAGTGTCTGTAAGTTATAAGCGCAGAGAGCACAGAGTGTGCGCGATGGGAGCAGTATGTGCAAGTCATAAGCGCGGAGAACGCCGAGTGTGCACGGTGGGCGCAGTGTGTGTAAGTTATAAGCGTGGAGAGGGCAAAGTGTGCACGGTGGGCACAGTGTGTGTAAGTTATAAGCGTGGAGAGCGCAGAGTGTGCGTGGTGGGTGCAGTGTGTGCAAGTTATAAGTGTGGAGAGCGCAGAGTGTGCACGGTGGGGGCAGTGTGTGGAAGTTATAAGTGTGGAGAGCGTAGCATGTGCGCGGTGGGCGCAGTGTGTGCAAGTTATAAGTGTGGAGAGGACAGTGTGCGCGGTGGGTGCAGTGTGTGCAAGTTATAAGTGTGGAGAGGGCAGGGTGTGCGCGGTGGATGCAGTGTGTGCAAGTTATAAGTAAGGAGAGCACAGAGTGTGCGCCGTGGACACAGTGTGTGCAAGTTATAAGTGTGGAGAGCACAGAGTGTGCACGGTGGACGCAGTGTGTGTAAGTTATAAGTAAGGATCCCTGTTTTCCGTTTTTACTGATTTTTACAGATAAATACAGACAGAAAACCATTTATTTTCCTGTCTGTATTTATTTTTTAATGTGGATAAAAACGGAAATTGAGCTGTTTTTGAGGGATTCTAAATGCTGTCAATCATGACTGCCGGGCCAATAACTGTGCGGATTGACAGGCAAGGGTTAAACAAATAAAGGAATTTTAGTAAAGAGCCATAAACAACAGTAGATTTGCACAACCTTGATACTAAAATTTGCATGTTTTCTTATAAGTTCAGATTTTATCATATGAGTGTTTGTATATCATTGAAACCTGTCAGATGTTCAGGCACAAGTGTACATTAACTGGTTAAATAAATGCAGAAATATACACATTTCAGCTTAATTTTTTTACATAACCTAAAATAAATATGGATAAATACAGGTAAAATTAGCAAAAAATAAATGTGGATAAATACAGACGGAAATGACAAAAATATAAATACCATAAAACCGGGAGCCCTAGTTATAAGTAAGGAGAGCACAGAGTGTGTGCGGTGGGCGCAGTGTGTGCAAGTTATAAGTGTGGAGAGGGCAGAGTGTGCGCAGTGGACGCAGTGTGTGCAAGTTATAAGTAAGGAGAGCACAGAGTGTGCAGTGGGTGAAGTGTGTGTAAGTTATAAGTTTGGAGAGCAAAGAGTTTGTGCGGTGGGCGCAGTGTGTGTAAGTTATAAGTGTGGAGAGCGCAGAGTGAGCGCGGTGGGCGCAGTGTGTGTAAGTTATAAGTGTGGAGAGCGCAGAGTGAGCGCGGTGGGCACAGTGTGTGTAAGTTAAAAGTGTGGAGATCACAGAGTGGGTGCGGTGGGCGCAGTGTGTGCAAGTTATAAGTGTGGAGAGGGCAGAGTGTGCGCAGTGGACGCAGTGTGTGCAAGTTATAAGTAAGGAGAGCACAGAGTGTGCGGTGGGTGAAGTGTGTGTAAGTTATAAGTTTGGAGAGCAAAGAGTTTGTGCGGTGGGCGCAGTGTGTGCAAGTTATAAGTGCAGAGAGCGCAGAGTGTGCGCGGTGGGCGCAGTGTGTGCAACTTATAAGTGTGGAGACCACAGAGTGTGCGCGGTGGGTTCAGTGTGTGCAAGTTATAAGTGTGGAGAGCGCAGAGTGTGTGAGGTGGGCGCAGTGTGTGTAAGTTATGTGTGGAGAGCACAGAGTGTGTGCGGTGGGCACAGTGTGTGTAAGTTATAAGTGTGGAGATCGCAGAGTGGGCGCGGTGGCGCAGTGTGTGTAAGTTATAAGTATGGAGAGCGCAGAGTGTGCGCGGTGGGCACAGTGTGTGTAAGTTATAAGTGTGGAGAGCGCAGAGTGAGCGCGGTGGGCACAGTGTGTGTAAGTTAAAAGTGTGGAGATCGCAGAGTGGGTGCGGTGGGCGCAGTATGTGCAAGTTATAAGTGCAGAGAGCGCAGAGTGTGCGCGGTGGGCGCAGTGTGTGCAACTTATAAGTGTGGAGATCGCATGGTGTGCGCGGTGGGTGCAGTGTGTGTAAGGTATAAGCGTGGAGAGCACAGAGTGTGCGGGTTGGGTGCAGTGTGTGCAAGTTATATGTGTGGAGAGGGCAGAGTGTGCACGGTGGGCGCAGTGTGTGCAAGTTATAAGTGTGGGGAGCGCAGATTGTGCGCAGTGGGTGCAGTGTGTGTAAATTATAAGTGTGGAGAGCGCAGAGTGTGTGCGGTGGGCGCAGTGTGTGCAAGTTATAAGTGTGGAGAGCGCAGAGTGTGCGAGGTGGGCGCAGTGTGTGTAAGTTATATGTGGAGAGCACGTATTGTGCACGGTTGGCACAATGTGTGTAAGTTATAAGTAAGGAGAGCACAGATTGTGCGCGGTGGGCGCAGTGTGTGTAAGTTATAAGTGTGGAGAGCACAGAGTGTGCGCGGTGGGCACAGTGTGTGTAAGTTATAAGTGTGGAGAGCGCAGAGTGTGCGCGGTGGGCGCAGTGTGTGTAAGTTATAAGTGTGAAGAGCGCAGAGTGTGCATGGTGGGCACAGTGTGTGTTAGTTATAAGTGTGAGGAGTGCAGAGTGTGCACGGTGAGTGCAGTGTATGTAAGTTATAAGTATGGAGAGCACTGAGTTTGCACGGTGGGTGTAGTGTGTGCAAGTTATAAGTATGGAAAGCGCAGAGTGTGCGCGGTGGGCGCAGTGTGTGTAAGTTATAAATGTGGAGAGGGCAGAGTGTGTGTGGTGGGTGCAGTGTGTGTAAGTAATAAGTATGGAGAGCACAGAGTGTGCGCAGTGGGCACAGTGTGTGCAAGTTATAAGTGTTGAGAGCGCAGAGTGTGCGCGGTGGGCGCAGTGTGTGTAAGTTATGTATGGAGAGCACAGAGTGTGCGCGGTGGGTGCAGTTTATGTAAGTTATAAGTGTGGAGAGCACAGAGTGCGCGGTGGGCACAGTGTGTGTAAGTTATGAGTGTGGAGAGCGCAGAGTGTGCGCGGTGGGCGCAGTGTGTGTAAGTTATGAGTGGCGAGCACAGAGTGCGCGGTGGGCACAGTGTGTGTAAGTTATAAGTGTGGAGAGTCCAGAGTGTAAGCGGTGGGCGCAGTGTGTGTAAGTTATAAGTGTGAAGAGCGCAGAGTGTGCATGGTGGGCACAGTGTGTGTAAGTTATAAGTGTGGAGAGCACAGGGTGCGCGCGGTGGTGCAGTGTGTGTAAAGTGTAAGTGTGGAGAGCACAGAGTGTGCGCAGTGGACGCAGTGTGTGCAAGTTATAAGTGTGGGGAGCGCAGAGTGAGCGAGGTGGGCATAGTGTGTGCAAGTTATAAGTGTGGAGATCGCAGGGTGTGCGCGGTGGGTGCAGTGTGTGTAAGGTATAAGCGTGGAGAGCACAGAGTGTGCGGGGTGGGCGTAGTGTGTGCAAGTTATAAGTGTGGAGAGCGCAGAGTGTGCGCGGTGGGCGCAGTGTGTGTAAGTTATAAGTGTGAAGAGCGTAGAGTGTGCGGGGTGGGTGCAGTGTGTGCAAGTTATATGTGTGGAGAGCGCAGAGTGTGCAGGGTGGGTGCAGTGTGTGCAAGTTATATTATTTATTTATTTATTTATGCGTTTTTATATAGCGCAGACTTTACCCGAAGGTGTCAGAGCGCTTCACAAGTGTGGGGAGCATAGATTGTGCACAGTGGGTGCAGTGTGTGTAAATTATAAGTGTGGAGAGCGCAGAGTGTGTGCGGTGGGCGCAGTGTGTGCAAGTTATAAGTGTGGAGATCGCAGAGTGGGTGCGGTGGGCGCAGTATGTGCAAGTTATAAGTGCAGAGAGCGCAGAGTGTGCGCGGTGGGCGCAGTGTGTGCAACTTATAAGTGTGGAGATCGCATGGTGTGCGCGGTGGGTGCAGTGTGTGTAAGGTATAAGCGTGGAGAGCACAGAGTGTGCGGGTTGGGTGCAGTGTGTGCAAGTTATATGTGTGGAGAGGGCAGAGTGTGCACGGTGGGCGCAGTGTGTGCAAGTTATAAGTGTGGGGAGCGCAGATTGTGCGCAGTGGGTGCAGTGTGTGTAAATTATAAGTGTGGAGAGCGCAGAGTGTGTGCGGGTGGGCGCAGTGTGTGCAAGTTATAAGTGTGGAGAGCGCAGAGTGTGCGAGGTGGGCGCAGTGTGTGTAAGTTATATGTGGAGAGCACGTATTGTGCACGGTTGGCACAATGTGTGTAAGTTATAAGTAAGGAGAGCACAGATTGTGCGCGGTGGGCGCAGTGTGTGTAAGTTATAAGTGTGGAGAGCACAGAGTGTGCGCGGTGGGCACAGTGTGTGTAAGTTATAAGTGTGGAGGGCGCAGAGTGTGCGCGGTGGGCGCAGTGTGTGTAAGTTATAAGTGTGAAGAGCGCAGAGTGTGCATGGTGGGCACAGTGTGTGTTAGTTATAAGTGTGAGGAGTGCAGAGTGTGCACGGTGAGTGCAGTGTATGTAAGTTATAAGTATGGAGAGCACTGAGTTTGCACGGTGGGTGTAGTGTGTGCAAGTTATAAGTATGGAAAGCGCAGAGTGTGCGCGGTGGGCGCAGTGTGTGTAAGTTATAAATGTGGAGAGGGCAGAGTGTGTGTGGTGGGTGCAGTGTGTGTAAGTAATAAGTATGGAGAGCACAGAGTGTGCGCAGTGGGCACAGTGTGTGCAAGTTATAAGTGTTGAGAGCGCAGAGTGTGCGCGGTGGGCGCAGTGTGTGTAAGTTATGTATGGAGAGCACAGAGTGTGCGCGGTGGGTGCAGTTTATGTAAGTTATAAGTGTGGAGAGCACAGAGTGCGCGGTGGGCACAGTGTGTGTAAGTTATGAGTGTGGAGAGCGCAGAGTGTGCGCGGTGGGCGCAGTGTGTGTAAGTTATGAGTGGCGAGCACAGAGTGCGCGGTGGGCACAGTGTGTGTAAGTTATAAGTGTGGAGAGTCCAGAGTGTAAGCGGTGGGCGCAGTGTGTGTAAGTTATAAGTGTGAAGAGCGCAGAGTGTGCATGGTGGGCACAGTGTGTGTAAGTTATAAGTGTGGAGAGCACAGGGTGCGCGCGGTGGTGCAGTGTGTGTAAAGTGTAAGTGTGGAGAGCACAGAGTGTGCGCAGTGGACGCAGTGTGTGCAAGTTATAAGTGTGGGGAGCGCAGAGTGAGCGAGGTGGGCATAGTGTGTGCAAGTTATAAGTGTGGAGATCGCAGGGTGTGCGCGGTGGGTGCAGTGTGTGTAAGGTATAAGCGTGGAGAGCACAGAGTGTGCGGGGTGGGCGTAGTGTGTGCAAGTTATAAGTGTGGAGAGCGCAGAGTGTGCGCGGTGGGCGCAGTGTGTGTAAGTTATAAGTGTGAAGAGCGTAGAGTGTGCGGGGTGGGTGCAGTGTGTGCAAGTTATATGTGTGGAGAGCGCAGAGTGTGCAGGGTGGGTGCAGTGTGTGCAAGTTATATTATTTATTTATTTATTTATGCGTTTTTATATAGCGCAGACTTTACCCGAAGGTGTCAGAGCGCTTCACAAGTGTGGGGAGCATAGATTGTGCACAGTGGGTGCAGTGTGTGTAAATTATAAGTGTGGAGAGCGCAGAGTGTGTGCGGTGGGCGCAGTGTGTGCAAGTTATAAGTGTGGAGAGCACAGAGTGTGTGCGGTGGGCGCAGTGTGTGCAAGTTATAAGTGTGAAGAGCACAGAGTGTGCACGGTGGGTGCAGTGTGTGTAAGTTATAAGTGTGGCGAGCGCAGAGTGTGCGTGGTGGGCACAATGTGTGTAAGTTATAAGTAAGGAGAGCACAGCTTGTGTGGACCCCCATTAACAAAGCCATGATTCGCCCCTACAGGGCAAACAGGAAACTTCGCTCAGATGATCTTCACCTTGCTGGGTGCAGTGTGTGTAAGTTATAAGTATGGAGAGCGCAGAGTGTGCGCGGTGGGCGCAGTGTGTGTAAGTTATAAGTGTGGAGAGTGCAGAGTGAGCGCGGTGGGCACAGTGTGTGTAAGTTATAAGTGTGGAGATCGCAGAGTGGGTGCGGTGGGCGCAGTATGTGCAAGTTATAAGTGCAGAGAGCGCAGAGTGTGAGCGGTGGGCGCTGTGTGTGCAACTTATAAGTGTGGAGACCACAGAGTGTGCGCGTTGGGTTCAGTGTGTGTAAGTTATAAGTATGGTGAGCGCAGAGTGTGCGCGGTGGGTGCAGTGTGTATCAGTTATAAGCGTGGAGAGCGCATGGTGCGCACGGTGGGTGCAGTGTGTGTAAAGTGTAAGTGTGGAGAGCACAGAGAGTGTGCAGTGGCTGCAGTGTGTGCAAGTTATAAGTGTGGGGAGCGCAGAGTGAGCGAGGTGGGTGTAGTGTGCAAGTTATAAGTGTGGAGATCGCAGGGTGTGCGTGGTGGGTGCAGTATGTGTAAGGTATAAGCGTGGAGAGCACAGAGTGTGCGGGGTGGGTGCAGTGTGTTCAAGTTATATGTGTGGAGAGCGCAGAGTGTGCACGGTGGGCGCAGTGTGTGCAAGTTATAAGTGTGGGGAGTGCAGATTGTGCGCGGTGGGTGCAGTGTGTGTAAATTATAAGTGTGGATACCGCAGAGTGTGTGTGGTGGGCGCAGTGTGTGCAAGTTATAAGTGTGGAGAGCACAGAGTGTGTGCGGTGGGCGCAGTGTGTGCAAGTTATAAGTGTGAAGAGCACAGAGTGTGCACGGTGGGTGCAGTGTGTGTAAGTTATAAGTGTGGCGAGCGCAGAGTGTGCGTGGTGGGCACAATGTGTGTAAGTTATAAGTAAGGAGAGCACAGCTTGTGTGGACCCCCCATTAACAAAGCCATGATTCGCCCCTACAGGGCAAACAGGAAACTTCGCTCAGATGATCTTCACCTTGCTGGGTGCAGTGTGTGTAAGTTATAAGTATGGAGAGCGCAGAGTGTGCGCGGTGGGCGCAGTGTGTGTAAGTTATAAGTGTGGAGAGTGCAGAGTGAGCGCGGTGGGCACAGTGTGTGTAAGTTATAAGTGTGGAGATCGCAGAGTGGGTGCGGTGGGCGCAGTATGTGCAAGTTATAAGTGCAGAGAGCGCAGAGTGTGAGCGGTGGGCGCTGTGTGTGCAACTTATAAGTGTGGAGACCACAGAGTGTGCGCGTTGGGTTCAGTGTGTGTAAGTTATAAGTATGGTGAGCGCAGAGTGTGCGCGGTGGGTGCAGTGTGTATCAGTTATAAGCGTGGAGAGCGCATGGTGCGCACGGTGGGTGCAGTGTGTGTAAAGTGTAAGTGTGGAGAGCACAGAGAGTGTGCAGTGGCTGCAGTGTGTGCAAGTTATAAGTGTGGGGAGCGCAGAGTGAGCGAGGTGGGTGTAGTGTGTGCAAGTTATAAGTGTGGAGATCGCAGGGTGTGCGTGGTGGGTGCAGTATGTGTAAGGTATAAGCGTGGAGAGCACAGAGTGTGCGGGGTGGGTGCAGTGTGTTCAAGTTATATGTGTGGAGAGCGCAGAGTGTGCACGGTGGGCGCAGTGTGTGCAAGTTATAAGTGTGGGGAGTGCAGATTGTGCGCGGTGGGTGCAGTGTGTGTAAATTATAAGTGTGGATAGCGCAGAGTGTGTGCGGTGGGTGCAGTGTGTGCAAGTTATAAGTGTGGTGAGCACAGAGTGTGTGCGGTGGGGGCAGTGTGTGCAAGTTATAAGTGTGAAGAGCACAGAGTGTGCGCGGTGGGTGCAGTGTGTGTAAGTTATAAGTGTGGTGAGCGCAGAGTGTGCGTGGTGGGCACAATGTGTGTAAGTTATAAGTAAGAAGAGCACAGCTTGTGTGGACCCCCCATTAACAAAGCCATGGTTTGCCCCTACAGGGCAAACAGGAAACTTCGCTCAGATGATCTTCACCTTGCTGTGGTCCCTAGGATTAAGAAAGCCAGAAGTGGCGGACGGCTTTTTTCATTCAATGCCCCCAGACTCTGGAATGCCCTTCCGTTGAACCTCCGGAGGGAACCAAATCACCTGAAGTTCCGAAAACAACTAAAGACCTGGCTTTTCCCCTAGGGTATCTGTCCTCTAGTTACGGTTTCAGCGCTGGGATGCTCCCGGGTAGCCATGCGCTATACAAATGCCAATTCAATTCAATTCAGTGGGAGCAGTGTGTGTAAGTTATGAGTGTGGAGAGCACAGAGTGTGTGCAGTGAGCACAGTGTGTGTAAGTTATAAGTGTGGAGAGCCCAGAGTGTGCACGGTGGGCGCAATGTGTGTAAGTTATAAGTGTGAAGAGCGCAGAGTGGGCGCGGTGGGCGCAGTGTGTGTAAGTTATAAGTGTGGAGAGTCCAGAGTGTAAGCGGTGGGCGCAGTGTGTGTAAGTTATAAGTGTGAAGAGCGCAGTGTGCATGGTGGGCGCAGTGTGTGTAAGTTATGTGTGGAGAGCGCAGAGTGTGCAGGTTGGGTGCAGTGTGTGTGAGAGATGTGTGTTGAGAGCACTGAGTGTGCGCGGTGGGTGCAGTTTATGTAAGTTATAAGTAAGGAGAGCACAGAGTGTGCGCAGTGGGCGCACTGTGTGTAAGTTATAAATGTGGAGAGCACAGAGTGTGCGCGGTGGGCACAGTGTGTGTAAGTTATAAGTGTGGAGAGCGCAGAGTGTGCGCGGTGGGCGCAGTGTGTGTAAGTTATAAGTGTGAAGAGCGCAGAGTGTGCATGGTGGGCACAGTGTGTGTAAGTTATAAGTGTGAGGAGTGCAGAGTGTGCACGGTGAGTGCAGTGTATGTAAGTTATAAGTATGGAGAGCACTGAGTTTGCACGGTGGGCGCAGTGTGTGTAAGTTATAAATGTGGAGAGCACAGAGTGTGCGCGGTGGGCACAGTGTGTGTAAGTTATAAGTGTGGAGAGCGCAGAGTGTGTGCGGTGGGCGCAGTGTGTGTAAGTTATAAGTGTGAAGAGCGCAGAGTGTGCATGGTGGGCACAGTGTGTGTAAGTTATAAGTGTGAGGAGTGCAGAGTGTGCACGGTGTATGCAGTGTATGTAAGTTATAAGTATGGAGAGCACAGAGTGTGCGCAGTGGGCACAGTGTGTGCAAGTTTTAAGTGTTGAGAGCGCAGAGTGTGCGCGGTGGGCGCAGTGTGTGTAAGTTATGTATGGAGAGCACAGAGTGTGCGCGGTGGGTGCAGTTTATGTAAGTTATAAGTGTGGAGAGCACAGAGTGTGCGCGGTGGGCACAGTGTGTGTAAGTTATGAGTGTGGAGAGCACAGAGTGTGCGCGGTGGGCGCAGTGTGTGTAAGTTATGAGTGGCGAGCACAGAGTGCGCGGTGGGCACAGTGTGTGTAAGTTATAAGTGTGGAGAGTCCAGAGTGTAAGCGGTGGGCGCAGTGTGTGTAAGTTATAAGTGTGAAGAGCGCAGAGTGTGCATGGTGGGCGCAGTGTGTGTAAGTTATGTGTGGAGAGCGCAGAGTGTGCACGGTGGGTGCAGTGTCTGTAAGTTATAAGCACAGAGAGCACAGAGTGTGCGCGGTGGGCGCAGTATGTGCAAGTTATAAGCGTGGAGAACGCCGAGTGTGCACAGTGGGTGCAGTGTGTGTAAGTTATAAGCGTGGAGAGGGCAAAGTGTGCGCGGTGGGCACAGTGTGTGTAAGTTATAAGCGTGGAGAGCGCAGAGTGTGCATAGTGGGTGCAGTGGTGCAAGTTATAAGTGTGGAGAGCGCAGAGTGTGCACAGTGGGGGCAGTGTGTGCAAGTTATAAGTGTGGAGAGCGCAGCGTGTGCACGGTTGGCACAGTGTGTGCAAGTTATAAGTGTGGAGAGCGCAGAGTGTGCGCGGTGGACGCAGTGTGTGCAAGTTATAAGTGTGGAGAGCGCCGAGTCTGCACGTTGGGCGCAGTGTGTGTGAGAGATGTGTGTTGAGAGCACTGAGTGTGCACGGTGGGTGCAGTTTATGTAAGTTATAAGTGTGGAGAGCACAGAGTGTGCACGGTGGGCACAGTGTGTGTAAGTTATAAGTGTGGAGAGCACAGATTGTGCGCGGTGGGCACAATGTGTGTAAGTTATAAGTAAGGAGAGCACAGATTGTGCGCAGTGGGCGCAGTGTGTGTAAGTTATAAGTGTGAAGAGTGCAGAGTATGCATGGTGGGCACAGTGTGTGTAAGTTATAAGTGTGAGGAGCACAGAGTGTGCATGGTGGGCGCAGTGTGTGTAAGTTATAAGTGTGGAGAGCACAGAGTGTGCGCAGTGGGCACAGTGTGTGTAAGTCATACCTGTGGAGAGTGCAGAGTGTGCGCGGTGGGCACAGTGTGTGTAAGTTATAAGTGTGAAGAGCGCAGAGTGTGCACAGTGGGCGCAGTGTGTGTAAGTTATAAGTGTGAATAGCACAGAGTGTGCGCGGTGGGCGCGGTGTGTGTAAGTTATAAGTGTGAAGAGCACAGAGTGTACATGGTGGGCACAGTGTGTGTAAGTTATAAGTGTGGAGAGCCCAGAGTGTGCGCGGTGGGCGCAGTGTATGTAAGTTATAAGTGTGAAGAGCGCAGAGTGTGTGTGGTGGGCGCAGTGTGTGTAAGTTATGTGTGGAGAACACAGATTGTGCGCAGTTGGCACAATGTGTGTAAGTTATAAGTAAGGAGAGTGCAGATTGTGCGCGGTGGGCACAGTGTGTGCAAGTTATAAGTGTGGAGAGCACAGAGTGTGCGCGGTGGGCGCAGTGTGTAAGTTATAAGTGTGAAGAGCGCAGAGTGTGCATGGTGGGCACAGTGTGTGTAAATTATAAGTGTGAGGAGTGCAGAGTGTGCACGGTGGGTGCAGTGTATGTAAGTTATAAGTATGGAGAGCAGTGAGTGTGCACGGTGGGTGTAGTGTGTGCAAGTTATAAGTATGGAGAGCGCAGAGTGTGCGCGGTGGGCGCAGTGTGTGTAAGTTATAAGTGTGAAGAGCGCAGAGTGTGCACAGTGGGCGCAGTGTGTGCAAGTTATAAGTGTGGAGAGGGCAGAGTGTGCGTGGTGGGTGCAGTGTGTGTAAGTAATAAGTATGGAGAGCACAGAGTGTGCGCAGTGGGCACAGTGTGTGCAAGTTATAAGTGTGGAGAGCGCAGAGTGTGCGCGGTGGGCGCAGTGTGTGTAAGTTATAAGTGTGGAGAGCGCAGAGTGTGCACGGTGGGCGCAGTGTGTGTACGTTATGAGTGGAGAGCACAGAGTGTGCGTGGTGGGCACAGTGTGTGTAAGTTATAAGTGTGGAGAGTCCAGAGTGTAAGCGGTGGGTGCAGTGTGTGTAAGTTATAAGCGTGGAGAGCGCAGAGTGTGCAAGGTGGGCGCAGTGTGTATAAGTTATAAGCGTGGAGAGGGCAAAGTGTGCGCGGTGGGCACAGTGTGTGTAAAT
Source organism: Calotriton arnoldi (assembly GCA_963921515.1). Classification (NCBI taxonomy): domain Eukaryota; kingdom Metazoa; phylum Chordata; class Amphibia; order Caudata; family Salamandridae; genus Calotriton; species Calotriton arnoldi. The sequence continues at coordinate 53,912 of CAWUFW010007112.1, forward strand.
TATAAGTGTGGAGAGCGCAGAGTGTGCGCGGTGGGTGCAGTGTGTGCAAGTTATAAGCGTGGAGAGCGCAGAGTGTGCAAGGTGGGCGCAGTGTGTATAAGTTATAAGCGTGGAGAGGGCAAAGTGTGCGCGGTGGGCACAGTGTGTGTAAATTATAAGTGTGGAGAGCGCAGAGTGTGCACGGTGGGTGCAGTGTGTGCAAGTTATAAGTGTGGAGAGCGCAGAGTGTGCGCGGGGGACGCAGTGTGTGGTAGTTATAAGTGTGGAGATCGCAGAGTGTGCACGGTGGGCACAGTGTGTGCAAGTTATAAGTGTTGAGAGCACTGAGTGTGCGCGGTGGGTGCAGTTTATGTAAGTTATAAGTGTGGAGAGCGCAGGGTGTGCGCGGTGGGTGCAGTGTGTGTAAGGTATTAGTGTGGAGATCGCAGGCTGTGCGCGGTGGGTGCAGTGTGTGTAAGGTATAAGCGTGGAGAGGACAGAGTGCGTGGGGTGGACACAGTGTGTGCAAGTTATAAGTGTGGAGAGCGCAGAGTGTGCGTGGTGGGTGTAGTGTGTGAAAGTTATAAGTGTGGAGAGCGCAGAGTGTGCACGATGGGCACAGTGTGTGTAAGTTATAAGTGTGGGGAGCGCAGATTGTGCGCGGTGGGTGCAGAGTGTGTAAGTTATAAGTGTGGAGAGCGCAGAGTGTGTGCGGTGGGCGCAGTGTGTGCAAGTTATAAGTGTGGAGAGCACAGAGTGTGTGCGGTGGGCGCAGTGTGTGCAAGTTATAAGTGTGAAGAGCACAGAGTGTGCGCGGTGGGTGCAGTGTGTGTAAGTTATAAGTGTGGTGAGCGCAGAGTGTGTGTGGTGGGCACAATGTGTGTAAGTTATAAGTAAGGAGAGCACAGCTTGTGTGCAGTGGGAGCAGTGTGTGTAAGTTATGAGTGTGGAGAGCACAGAGTGTGTGTGGAGAGCACAGATTGTGCGCAGTGAGCACAGTGTGTGTAAGTTATAAGTGTGGAGAGGCCAGAGTGTGCACGGTGGGCGCAGTATGTGCAAGTCATAAGTGTGAAGAGCACAGAGTCTGCATGGTGGGCACAGTGTGTGTAAGTTATAAGTGTGGAGAGCCCAGAGTGTGCACGGTGGGCGCAGTGTGTGTAAGTTATAAGTGTGAAGAGCGCAGCGTGTGCGAGGTGGGCGCAGTGTTTGTAAGTTATGTGTGGAGAGCACAGATTGTGCGCGGTTGGCACAATGTGTGCAAGTTATAAGTGTGGAGAGCGCAGAGTGTGCGCGGTGGACGCAGTGTGTGGTAGTTATAAGAGTGGAGAGCGCAGAGTGTGTGCGGTGGGCACAGTGTGTGCAAGTTATAAGTGTGGAGAGCGCAGAGTGTGCGTGGTGGGCGCAGTGTGTGCAAGTTATAAGTGTGGAGAGCGCCGAGTGTGCACGTTGGGCGCAGTGTGTGTGAGAGATGTGTGTTGAGAGCACTGAGTGTGCACGGAGGGTGCAGTTTATGTAAGTTATAAGTGTGGAGAGCACAGAGTGTGCGCAGTGGGTGCAGTGTGTGTAAGTTATAAGTGTGGAGAGCACAGATTGTGTGCGGTGGGCACAATGTGTGTAAGTTATAAGTAAGGAGAGCACAGATTGTGCGCAGTGGGCGCAGTGTGTGTAAGTTATAAGTGTGAAGAGCGCAGAGTATGCATGGTGGGCACAGTGTGTGTAAGTTATAAGTGTGAGGAGCGCAGAGTGTGCATGGTGGGCGCAGTGTGTGTAAGTTATAAGTGTGGAGAGCACAGAGTGTGCATGGTGGGCGCAGTGTGTGTAAGTCATGTGTGGAGAGCACAGAGTGCGCGGTGGGCACAGTATGTGCAAGTTATAAGCGTGGAGAGCGCTGAGTGTGCAAGGTGGGCGCAGTGTGTATAAGTTATAAGCATGGAGAGGGCAAAGTGTGCGCGGTGGGCCCAGTGTGTGTAAATTATAAGTGTGGAGAGCGCAGAGTGTGCGCGGTGGGTGCAGTGTGTGCAAGTTATAAGTGTGGAGAGCGCAGAGTGTGCGCGGTGGGTGCACTGTGTGCAAGTTATAAGTGTGGAGAGCGCAGCGTGTGCGCGGTGGGCGCAGTGTGTGCAAGTTATAAGTGTGGAGAGCGCAGAGTGTGCGCGGGGGACGCAGTGTGTGGTAGTTATAAGTGTGGAGAACGCAGAGTGTGCGCGGTGGGCACAGTGTGTGTAAGTTATAAGTGTGAAGAGCGCAGAGTGTGCGCAGTGGGCGCAGTGTGTGTAAGTTATAAGTGTGGAGAGCGCAGAGTGTGCGCAGTGGGCGCAGTGTGTGTAAGTTATAAGTGTGAATAGCACAGAGTGTGCGCGGTGGGCGCAGTGTGTGTAAGTTATAAGTGTGAAGAGCACAGAGTGTGCATGGTGGGCACAGTGTGTGTAAGTTATAAGTGTGAATAGCACAGAGTGTGTGCGGTGGGCGCAGTGTGTGTAAGTTATAAGTGTGGAGAGCACAGAGTGTGCACAGTGGGCACAGTGTGTGTAAGTTATAAGTGTGGAGAGCGCAGAGTGTGCGCGGTGGGCGCAGTGTGTGTAAGTTATAAGTGTGAAGAGCGCAGAGTGTGCATGGTGGGCACAGTGTGTGTAAATTATAAGTGTGAGGAGTGCAGAGTGTGCACGGTGGGTGCAGTGTATGTAAGTTATAAGTATGGAGAGCACTGAGTGTGCACGGTGGGTGTAGTGTGTGCAAGTTATAAGTATGGAGAGCGCAGAGTGTGCGCGGTGGGTGCAGTGTGTGCAAGTTATAAGTGTGGAGAGGGCAGAGTGTGCGTGGTGGGTGCAGTGTGTGTAAGTAATAAGTATGGAGAGCACAGAGTGTGCGCAGTGGGCACAGTGTGTGCAAGTTATAAGTGTGGGGAGCGCAGAGTGTGCGCGGTGGGTGCAGTGTGTGTAAGTTATGTATGGAGAGCACAGAGTGTGCGTGGTGGGCACAGTGTGTGTAAGTTATAAGTGTGGAGAGTCCAGAGTGTAAGCGGTGGGTGCAGTGTGTGTAAGTTATAAGTGTGAAGAGCGCAGAGTGTGCATGGTGGGCACAGTGTGTGTAAGTTATAAGTGTGAAGAGCACAGAGTGTGCATGGTGGGCGCAGTGTGTGTAAGTCATGTGTGGAGAGCACAGAGTGTGCGCGGTGGGCACAGTATGTGCAAGTTATAAGAGTGGAGAGCGCTGAGTGTGCAAGGTGGGCGCAGTGTGTGTAAATTATAAGTGTGGAGAGCGCAGAGTGTGCGCGGTGGGTGCAGTGTGTGCAAGTTATAAGTGTGGAGAGCGCAGAGTGTGCGCGGTGGGTGCACTGTGTGCAAGTTATAAGTGTGGAGAGCGCAGCGTGTGCGCGGTGGGCGCAGTGTGTGCAAGTTATAAGTGTGGAGAGCGCAGAGTGTGCGCAGGGGACGCAGTGTGTGGTAGTTATAAGTGTGGAGATCGCAGAGTGTGCGCGGTGGGCACAGTGTGTGCAAGTTATAAGTGTGGAGAGCGCAGAGTGTGCGCGGTGGGCGCAGTGTGTGCAAGTTATAAGTGTGGAGAGCGCCGAGTGTGCACGTTGGGCGCAGTGTGTGTGAGAGATGTGTGTTGAGAGCACTGAGTGTGCGCGGTGGGTGCAGTTTATGTAAGTTATAAGTGTGGAGAGCACAGAGTGTGCGCGGTGGGCGCAGTGTGTGTAAGTTATAAGTGTGGAGAGCGCAGGGTGTGCGCAGTGGGTGCAGTGTGTGTAAGGTATAAGTGTGGAGATCGCAGGCTGTGCGCGGTGGGTGCAGTGTGTGTAAGGTATAAGCGTGGAGAGCACAGAGTGCGCGGGGTGGACACAGTGTGTGCAAGTTATAAGTGTGGAGAGCGCAGAGTGTGCGCGGTGGGTGTAGTGTGTGCAAGTTATAAGTGTGGAGAGCGCAGAGTGTGCACGATGGGCACAGTGTGTGTAAGTTATAAGTGTGGGGAGCGCAGATTGTGCGCGGTGGGTGCAGAGTGTGTAAGTTATAAGTGTGGAGAGCGCAGAGTGTGTGCGGTGGGCGCAGTGTGTGTAAGTTATGTGTGGAGAGCACAGATTGTGCACGGTTGGCACAATGTGTGTATGTTATAAGTAAGGAGAGCACAGATTGTGCGCGGTGGGCGCAGTGTGTGTAAGTTATAAGTGTGGAGAGCACAGAGTGTGCACGGTGGGCACAGTGTGTGTAAGTTATAAGTGTGGAGAGCACAGAGTGTGCGCGGTGGGCGCTGTGTGTGTAAGTTATAAGTGTGAAGAGCGCAGAGTGTGCATGGTGGGCACAGTGTGTGTAAGTTATAAGTGTGAGGAGTGCAGAGTGTGCACGGTGGGTGCAGTGTATGTAAGTTATAAGTATGGAGAGCACTGAGTTTGCACGGTGGGTGTAGAGTGTGCAAGTTATAAGTATGGAGAGCGCAGAGTGTGCGCGGTGGGCACAATGTGTGTAAGTTATAAGTAAGGAGAGCACAGATTGTGCACAGTGGGCGCAGTGTGTGTAAGTTATAAGTGTGAAGAGCGCAGAGTATGCATGGTGGGCACAGTGTGTGTAAGTTATAAGTGTGAGGAGTGCAGAGTGTGCATGGTGGGCGCAGTGTGTGTAAGTTATAAGTGTGGAGAGCACAGAGTGTGCGCGTTGGGCACAGTGTGTGTAAGTCATACGTGTGGAGAGTGCAGAGTGTGCGCGGTGGGCACAGTGTGTGTAAGTTATAAGTGTGAAGAGCGCAGAGTGTGCACAGTGGGCGCAGTGTGTGTAAGTTATAAGTGTGGAGAGCGCAGAGTGTGCGCAGTGGGCGCAGTGTGTGTAAGTTATAAGTATGGAGAGCACTGAGTTTGCACGGTGGGTGTAGTGTGTGCAAGTTATAAGTATGGCGAGCGCAGAGTGTGCGCAGTGGGCACAGTGTGTGTAAGTTATAAGTGTGAAGAGCGCAGAGTGTGTGCGGTGGGCGCAGTGTGTGCAAGTTATAAGTGTGGAGAGCGCAGAGTGTGCACGGTGGACGCAGTGTGTGGTAGTTATAAGTGTGGAGAGCGCAGAGTGTGCGAGGTGGGTGTAGGAGAGTAGGATCTGCTTCACATGGGTACCCCCACTTTTTGCTGATGCTTCACTGTTTTTCGACTTTAGTCTGGCTGGGGCCCTGCTAATCAGAACCCCAGCCTAGCTGCTTCCTCTCTAAAATGGTTTCCATGTGCCTTAGGCACATCTCTGATTGGAATCTGCAGTGCCCTTATAAGTCCCTAGTATATGGTATACTATGTACCCAGGGCATAGGTACCTCAGAGGCCTACCAGGGGCTGCAGCATGTATTGTGCCACCCCTGGAAGGCCATCCAAAATGACACCACAGGTCTGCCACTGCAGCCTGGGTAAGGTGGTGCATGCACCCCTTACAGTGGTATAGGCTACCTATATCACTACCATTGCACACACATATAAACCTATCAGTCACTCCTATGGCAAGCCTTACCAATCCTGAAGGCAGAGTGCTTGGTTTTTATGTGAGAGGGTGCCCCTGCATGAGCAGAGCCCCTCTACAGCGTTCGGAGTCCCTCCTCTGATGCTGTTTGTGGTACAGGCTGACCATATACTCTTAAGTGCATTATATCCTCGCGGTACAATGCTAACTTTGGACTGGCTGCACCAAAACATGTCGTGTTTGGTGTCAAACATCTTGGAATACTACCCCCCCGCCAGTCCTGGCGGCAGGGGTAGCATTCCACCCTTCTAGAGGGAGAGACATGTACACACCGGGCTACCCGGTAACTTCTTTCCAGAGCCCTGGCATCACAAAATGGATGCCGCTGCCACAGACACGAGTCTGGCCTCCTGCTGCTGACTGAAACTCCAGCAGGGGAGGCCTGGACAATAGGTTTCCTGTCGAAGGGAGGTGTAACCACCTCCCCAGACAGGATAGTGTGTATTGGGGCTGGGCGGGAGCACCCTCTGGTGCTTTGAAGTCCTGCACTGGGGGCACATTTGGTGTCCCTGTGCATATGCCAGTTCAAACCAGTTGCAGGGGCTACCTGCCCCTGCTCTGGCGCAAAACTGGACAAAGGGAAATGGGTGTAACCACCCCTCTTCCCTGACCCTCCCATAGGTGGGTCCCCAGAGTATGTCCAACCCCCTAACTTAGTATAAGTATGGGACCCCAGTCCTTAGGACTTTAGATTTACCTGGACGAAACTCTGATACAGAATCCTGGACCTTCGACGCTCTACTTTAAGATTAGAGGACTGAAGAATCTCCCTTGGGGTCAAGGAGTGACTCCCCTGCTTGGCAGGCACCTAAGAAGCAATTGTCCGGTCTGCATCGCCGAAGCTCCTGCCGGACGCCGAAGTCTTTGCATCACCAGAGGTGGATTTCCAGACTTCACCGAGGCTTCCCTGAGTCCCCGGCAAAGCTGAGGCCCGTAGCTGTCGTGGGTAACGTGGAACCGTGACCCCTGGACACTGAGCACATTTGCAAGTGCATCCTCTTCCTGGTCTCCCACAAAGTTGTGCTTTGGACTCCGAGTAGCCCCGGCCTCCAGCACCGACTGCACCGAAGATCACTGGCCTCCACTCCACGAGTGTCCTGTGAGCCAGCTCTAAGTGCGTCCACTCGAGGCTCCTTCGCGGTCGCTAGTCCGTTGGCTAGTGGGCCCTCCCGAAGGCAACTCTTCTTCTGCTTGGGCTTCCCTGGTTGCTCCAGACGTGCCCTGACTTACCCTCGCTGGGTGAGTCCCTCAGACCTTGCTGGTCTGTACCACCGTCCTTCTTCTATTTCCACGTGACTTGCCGTTGCAAAGGCTTGTTGGGTCCAATCCGGTCGCCGACACCCCTGCAATCGACAGACGTCGTGGGACAGGCCGAATCCAGCTCCTGGTTGACGTCGACGCCTCCTGGACCTCGTGGCTGAAGAGTCAAGACGACCGTCAACCTACCTGAAGCTCCGGACATCGGTGGGCATCTGCTCATCGACTTCCTGGTCACTGGCTAGTGACCCAGACTCTGTCCCCTCTGCTTTCAGGTTCTTCAGATCTTCGATCCACCTTTGGATCCACCCGAACACTTTCGACTTGGTCGCCAGCAGCACTTTGCAGCAGATCGCCATTGAAAACGACGACGAAACCCGACCCCGAAAGACACCTATGCACCCGGCTTCCTGGGTGAGGTAACTCGAGTACTCCGGTGCTCCCGTGGGTATAGACTCTAGTTCTAAAGGGGTTTGCTCCAAGTCCTCCTCTAAGTGTCCTTTTTCTTTAAAACTCCAACCGCGACATTCCCCATAGAAGTCAACAGCGGCTCGCGGCTGTGTTCTCACACTGCACGCGTCCCCGTGGGTCCCTGTGTCACTACCTTGGGTGGTTCCTTGAGGGCCAAGCACTTCTACAGGCTCTAGGCCTTGTGTCTAGCTCAGTCGTGGTTCTTATACCACTTTATTGGTATATGGTTTGAGTACGCCCCTAGGGCTCAAACGTGTATTTGTGCTATTACTGTTGATAACTAACTTATAACTTATGTACTTCGAACTCTAGCTTCATAAAGAAACTAGAGGGGTGTGTTTAGCAATAAATACATATATTTTGAATATATACCTGGTGTGGTCCTCTTTCATTTGGTCACTCAAGAGATTATAGACTGGTAAAACAAGCTGCTTTACATTCCTTCAAGACTTAGCCTGAAGGCTGCTCTCCATAGCTACCACTAGGATAGCTTTCAATAAAGGTTGTCTTTAACCTATCTCCAATAAGGGGTTGTTTGGACTGGTGCAAGGTGCCCACTATAATTAGTGGACAGCATATACCAGGCCAACTTCTCACATTGGTGTGCAGCGTGTGGGATTCCAGCTTGCTATTGTTTTACCAGATAATCTCAATTGAATTGATCAACTGAAAACCACTAAGGGTACCTTAGGTACATATAAATCAAGCTTAGGATACAGTAAGTTCTACTGAACTTAGAGTTGTGTGTTAAGGGATAGCACACCCTTTCTACAACTCAAGAGAGTTTAGAAGGCCACACTAGAGTAGGTAGTGCATACACCACACCACACTAGTAATGTCTTCACTGCCAGGAACCAGTGAGCTCCTGCCATCCAGATATGACACCCTCACATTCTTGGAATTGAGGGAGTTGTGCAAAGTTAGGAAGTTGAAGACAGGCAAAAGTGCCAACACCCAACGTCTCCTGGAGATGCTTCTGCTAGATGACTTTAGAAGACCCATAAGGTCTGAAAGGGTAGGCAGAGAGGGTGGGGCAGAAGAAGAGGAGAGTCCAGGGATGAAAATACCCAGGACCCAACCTCTGAAACTGGCCAGGGGGATGACAATGATCCTGACCTGGAAAGTGCAGCTACTCCTGAGGAAGAGGAGGAGGCCCAGAATGACCTCCCCCTGTCCCCCAGGAAGAGTTGAGAGTGTGCCCAGAAGGACTAGATCTCCTTCTCAGGAGTCTAACCACTCTGACACCTCAGTAGGGACCTCTGTCTCCTCTCATGGAAGGGAATCCTCTCATGAGAGGAGAAAGAGACTGATTCAGTATGAGCAAGCCCAGCTTGAGCTCAGAAAACATCAATTGGCTATAGACAGGGAGTCCCTAGATCTCTATAGACAGAGAAAAAAGATGGGACTAGAGTCCCATGGTAGCAGCAATTTCCCCAGAGATAGGGAAAGGTCTTATGACCATAGAAACCTGAGCAAGATTGTCCCTCCCTACCAGAGAGGGGATGACATCCACAAATGGATAACTGCACTGGAGAGGGCCTGTAAAGTACAGAGGGTCCCTCAGGAGCAGTGGGCAGCAATCTTGTGGCTCTCCTTTGCAGACAAAGGAAACAAGCTCCTCACTGTTAGAGAAGAGGATGCTGACAATTACAAAGTCTTGAAGAGTGCTCTGATTGAGGGGTTTGGCCTAACAACTGAACAATACAGGTTAAAGTTCAGAGATACCCAAAAAGCACAGACTCAAGACTGGGTGGTGTTGGAAACGGGGTTACCGAGTCCGTCACGGTAGCATGGCGCGAGGCGGGAAAGCACGCGAAGGCAATGTGTAAGGCAGTTGTGCAGCACACTCTTACTTTGACTCAGGAATGCGGACGCAATAACATGACACCACACCAGGCTTGTGTATTTAAAATCAAGATCTTTTATATAAATCAAGGTAGCATCAGATGAGGCAGATTAATTCAGATCTACATTTAAAATCATTGCATTACTCAACTGGTGCACATTCTTATTAAAGCATCATAGCTCATCAACATTGTAGGCCACTAAAAGACCGCAGGAATCATCTCCTAAACGTAGCACCAATAATGATCACAAGGTGCATTAATAAAACATGGGCCTAAACATGCAGTTCACTTCAGGAATATTCAATTACTTAAAAAGGGGGCATTTCACGTTACATATCAAACAGGGCCTGCATTAATCTAGGCGCACCCACATTCAGTACAGTGGGCGTCGCAACTCCAGTACACCTGTAACATAAAACACTTCAACTCTTGGCGGTGTACACTTCAGCTCAATTCAATTAATCACCTTCCCCTAGGTGAAGACTTTGCAGGTATAAGCATAGGCCTAGGCAGTAATTACAGTAGGCGTCATCATTAAATTAACGAACAATGTGGGGAACCCCTCAACATGTCCTGTATTCTGGGGCTTCTGTGTCCCTCAGGGGTTAATTCAGGCCAGGCCCACTCCTCTCCGGGGCCTGGCCTCATAGGGATAATCTCAAGGGTTAATGGTGGCCCCCGGCCCCCAGTGGCGTCTCTGCGGGCCCTAGGGGCCTCCTGGGCTCACCTGATGTGTTGGTCGTTGGTCGCGCTTCCTTGCGACTGGCGATCTCCCGGGCCGTCCCGTGTTCTGAAGGGCGGGCCCGGTCGGGGTGCCTCGGCCTTCTGGCCGGAATTGCGGGTCGTTGCGGGGGCCGGTATCACCCTCCTCCGGCCCCCGGGAGCAAGTAAGTGGATTGCGGGATTGTGGGAAGGGGAGCGGGAGCCGGCAGTCCTCTCCGGCCGTCTCCCTCTGCACGTCCGGAGCTCTTCCTCGGCCTCCGTCGGCGCTGGGGGCGTGGCGGGAGCCGGCGCCCAATCGCTGCGCGGCCTTCCCGGGGCGCGGCCGGCGTCCCCGGTTGCCCAGCAACGGCGTCGGCGGGGCCTGGAGGCCTCGCTGGTCCCGCTAGGCCGCGGCGTCTTCACGCGGCCCCCTTGGGCTGTGGCGGCGATTCCTTTGGCCGCGACTCGGCGGTGGGGCCCGGGCCCGGCGGTGACCTCTTGGGGGCAATTTGGAGGCTTCGGTGAGGGCGCGGACGGCGCACCTCACCACACTCACTCGAGGGGCCTCCCTCACCACAGCACTTCCTTCGGTGAGGGCGCGGACTAGCGCACCTCACCACACGCCCTCGAGGGGGGCCTCCCTCACCACTGCACTTCTCTTCACGCGGCCGCGGCGGTGATTCAGTCACGAGGTCAGTGACTTGGGGGGGGCAGTTTCTCCCTCGTGGAGACATAGCGCGGGGCGCACCAGCAGCCTGTGGGCAGGGCTGACTGGAAAGGTTCTTGGGGGGCAGCCCAGCAGCAGGCAGGAATAGATAGGGGGTGAAGGTCTAGCGCTTCAGGGCACGGCGCTTTACCTGGTGATCCCCAGTTTGGCAGTTTAGGTTTCAGGCCTTGCTGGTCGGTCGGGCCTCCCTGAATTAAGGTTTCTTGTGGCTGTTCTAGATTGGTTGCTTCTTAGGAGTTTCTTGTCAGGAGTTTCTTGTCAGAAGTTTCTTGTTATGAGTTTCTTGTCAAGAGTTTCTTGTCAGAAGTTTCTTCTTATGAGGGGGGGAATGAGTTGGTGGTTCTGGGAGTGCTTGATGTTACTTCCCAGCACGCTGAAGGTGGTTCCCTGGGTCCCCTCACGCTGGGCAAGGTCAGTGGGTGGTGGGCGTTCCTCAGCTAACTTACTACAGCAGCAGTAGTGTAGGTCTCCCCCCTAGGCCCTAAAGCCTGTACTCCGGCAGAGGTTCTCCCAGGATCAGTGGTGCCCCAACTGACGAAAAGATTTCCCTCCAAGCCTCTTATACCCCTAGGTCAGGTGACCCTCCTAAAGGCGGCAAAACATAACTCCTCCCACAGCCCGGAAGGTTCTGGAACCTTCTACATGTCTGGCTATGTGGCCCAGAGGCGGGGACGGAATGGATACTGTATCCCTATGTCCCAGCCTGACCCTGGCTACTAGTGTGTATGTGTGCAAGGCCCCTCTGCAGTAGCAGGGGCCTGTGGCAGCCATCTTGAGTGAGTTTCACACATGGTAAAACGGCTAGGGGGAAAAACAAAAAATTTCTGGGAAAAAGGGCCAAGTCCAACAGGTGGACTATGTGGATTGTTCTGCTAAGGCTCTGGAAGGTTGGTTGATGGGCAGTAAGGTATGTGACTTCACAGGATTGTACAATCTTATCATGAGGGAGCAGATTCTTAATAACTGTCAAAATCAGCTGTTGCATCAGTACCTGGTGGACTCTGATCTGACCTCTCCCCAAGAATTGGGAAAGAAGGCAGACAAATGGGTCAGAACCAGGGTGAGGCAGAAGGTACAGAACCAAGGTGGTGACCCTAAGAAGCAAGATGCTAAAAACTCTGATAAGGGTGGGGAGAAGGGTAAAGACCAGAAGTCTTCACAAGGCCCCCAAAAATCTTCTTCAGGTGGGGATTCACAGTCTAACAAGGGACAAGGCCAAAAGAAACCATGGTGCAAAGTCTGTAAGCAAAAGACACACTGGACCAGTGATTGCACCAAGTCCAAAGACTCTATTCCAGCCACCACCAATGCCCCTAAGGCACCTGTTCCCCCTAGTGCAGTTACAGTTGGTGGTGGGAGTACACAGGCCAAGGGTTTAGTAGGGTTGACCCTGGGTAAGGAGATGAGCTCTGACCTAGTCAGAGAACTCACTCAGGCTGTCCTAGTCTGTGATGGAGGCATGGATGTGACCTCCTCTGTGAGTCCCATTAATCTGGGCAAGTACAGGCAACAGCCCTTAATCAATGGAAAAGAGGCTTTGGCATTTAGGGACACAGGGGCAATTGTCACCATGGTGACACAAGACCTTGTGGATCCTGGGCAGATTATACTTGGTGAAATGTACCAAGTGACCAATGGGAGCAATGTCAGAACAGACCATACTCTGGCAGTTGTTAACTTCTCCTGGGGAGGGGTAACTGGCCTTAAGAAGGTTGTGGTGAGTGCAAACCTACCAGTGGAATGCTTGCTTGGCAATGATCTTGAAACTTCAGCTTGGGCAGAAGTGGAGCTCAGGACCCATGCAGAAATGCTGGGGATCCCTGCAGATGTGTTTGCTGTGACCAGGTCACAGAGCAAAATGTCTAGCACTGAACAGGCCTTGGATTCTGGAATAATGGACCAAGTGCCCTCCAAGAGGAGGAGTAGTAGGGTTAAGGCAGTGCCTTCCCCCTTGGCTCAGAAGGAAGATCAGTCTCTTGAGGGGGATGAACTCAGTCCTGAGGAAGGAACTGTCCCAGAGGAGCTTGAACCTGACCAGGTTGAGTTCTTGGGGACAGGGGCCCTTCCAGGGCAGATCTGAGCCAGGAGCAGCAGAGCTGCCCCTCTCTTGAACCCCTCAGACAGCAAGCTGCTGCTGAGGCTGCTGGGAATGCTAGTGGTCCTCATAAAGTATATTGGGATGATGGACTCTTGTACTCAGAGTGTAGAGACCCCAAGCCTGGTGCCACCAGGAGGTTGGTTATACCTCTGAAGTTCAGGGGCTTCCTATTGACCCTAGCCCATGATATTCCCCTAGCAGGTCACCTGGGCCAGAACAAGACTTGGGACAGACTTGTCCCTCACTTTCACTGGCCCCACATGTCTGAAGACACCAAGGAGTTTTGTCGCTCCTGTGTAACCTGCCAGGCCAGTGGCAAGGCAGGTGGCACTACAAAGGCCCCCTGATACCACTACCTGTGGTGGGGGTGCCCTTTGAAAGGGTGGGGATTGACATAGTTGGTCCCATGGATCCCCAAACAGCATCTGGGCACAGGTTTATCCTGGTGGTAGTGGATCATGCAACCAGGTACCCAGAGGCTATTCCCCTTAGGACCACTACAGCACCTGTGGTGGCAAGGGCCCTCCTGGGAATTTTCTCAAGAGTGGGCTTCCCTAAGGAGGTTGTATCAGACAGGGGGGCAAACTTTATGTCTGGATACTTGAAGGCAATGTGGAAGGAGTGTGGAGTGACTTACAAGTTCACCACACCCTATCACCCACAATGCAAGGGTTTAGTTGAGAGATTCAACAAAACCTTAAAGGGCATGATTAAAGGGCTCCCAGAAAAGCTCAGGCGAAGATGGGACATACTCTTGCCCTGCCTTTTATTTGCATACAGGGAGGTGCCTCAAAAGGGGTTGGCTACAGCCCTTTTGAACTTTTGTTTGGTCACCCTGTCAGGGTCCATTGTGCTTGGTAAAGGAAGGATGGGAGTTACCTCTCAAGCCCCCAAAGCATGACATAGTGGACTATGTACTTGGTCTCCGCTCCAGGATGGCTGAATACATGAAAAAGGCAACTAAAAACCTTGAGGCTAGCCAGGAACTGCAAAAAGCCTGGCATGACCAAAGGCTGTACTGACTGTTTACCAGCCAGGACAGAAGGTGTGGGTGCTGGAGCCAGTGGCCCCAGCAGCTCTCCAAGGCAAGTGGAGTGGACCCCATACCATTGTTGAACAGAAGGGTGAGGTTACCTACTTAGTAGACCTAGGAACACCCAGGAGTCCCCACAGGGTTCTCCATGTCAACAGGTTAAAACCATATGTGGACAGGGCAGACATGGGCTTGCTCATGGCTACTGATGAGGGACAGGAGGAAGAGAGTGACCCACTCCCTGACCTGCTCTCACAGAACCCTGATGATGGGTCAGTGGATGGTGTAACCTTAGCAGGCAGCCTCACTGCTCAGCAGCAAACTGATTGTAGACAAGTGCTCAATCAGTACAGACATATGTTCTCTCTGACTCCAAGTCAGACCACCTGGTGCACTCATGAAGTGGACACTGGGGACAGTCTGCCTATTAAAAATAAGATTTATAGGCAACCTGACCATGTCAGGGACTGTATCAGGACAGAAGTCCAGAAAATGTTGGATTTGGGAGTTATTGAACCCTCAGATAGCCCTTGGGCTAGTCCAGTGGTCCTTGTGCCAAAACCTCACACCAGTGGTGGGAAAAGAGAGATGAGGTTTTGTGTGGACTACAGGGGTCTCAATGCAGTCACTAGGACTGATGCCCATCCAATACCTAGGGCAGATGAGCTAATAGACACTTTGGCCTCAGCCAAGTATCTAAGCACATTTGACCTGACAGCTGGCTACTGGCAGATCAGACTAGCTGATGATGCAAAGCCAAAAACAGCATTCTCAACCCCTAGTGGACATTATCAATTTGTGGTAATGCTCTTTGGTCTGAAGAATGCACCTGCCACTTTTCAGAGGTTGGTGAATACAGTCCTTACAGGTCTGGAAGCCTATAGTGCAGCATATCTAGATGATATTGCTGTCTTTAGCTCCACCTGGGAGGATCACCTGGTCCACCTCAGAAATGTTTTAGAGGCCCTGCAAAAGGCAGGCCTCACTATCAAGGCCACCAAGTGCCAGATAGGGCAGAGTCAGGTTGTGTACCTAGGCCACCTTGTGGGTGGAGGCCAGGTTCAACCATTGCAGAGCAAGATCCAGACCATCCTGGACTGGACTGCTCCAACTACCCAGACTCAGGTGAGAGCCTTTTTAGGCCTGACTGGGTACTATAGGAGATTTGTCAAGGGGTATGGATCAATAGTGACACCCCTGAATGACTTAACTTCCAAGAAAATGCCCAAAAAGTTTCAGTGGACAGCTAGCTGTCAAAAGGCATTTGATGACCTGAAGCAGGCCATGTGCACTGCTCCCATTCTACAGAGTCCTGATTACTCCAAGAAGTTCATTGTCCAAACAGATGCATCTGAATTGGGGGTAGGGGCTGTACTGTCACAATTGAATGATGAAGGTCAGGATCAGCCAGTAGCTTTTATTAGCAGAAGGCTGACCCCTAGAGAAAAACGTTGGTCAGCCATAGAGAGGAGGCCTTTGCTGTGGTTTGGGCTCTGAAGAAGTTGAGGCCATACTTGTTTGGTACTCACTTCCTTGTTCAAACAGACCACAAGCCCCTCCTATGGCTAAAACAAATGAAGGGTGAAAACCCCAAACTACTTAGGTGGTCCATTTCCCTACAGGGGATGGACTTTACAGTGGAACATAGACCTGGGAGTAACCATGCCAATGCAGATGGACTCTCTAGGTACTTCCACTTAGAACATGAAGTCTCAACTGGTCAAGGTTAGTTTAATGTCCCTACGTTTGGGGGGAGGTTGTGTAGGAGAGTAGGATCTGCTTCACATGGGTACCCCCACTTTTTGCTGATGCTTCACTGTTTTTCGACTTTAGTCTGGCTGGGGCCCTGCTAATCAGAACCCCAGCCTAGCTGCTTCCTCTCTAAAATGGTTTCCATGTGCCTTAGGCACATCTCTGATTGGAATCTGGAGTGCCCTTATAAGTCCCTAGTATATGGTATACTATGTACCCAGGGCATAGGTACCTCAGAGGCCTACCAGGGGCTGCAGCATGTATTGTGCCACCCCTGGAAGGCCATCCAAAATGACACCACAGGTCTGCTACTGCAGCTTGGGTAAGGTGGTGCATGCACCCCTTACAGTGGTATAGGCTACCTATATCACTACCATTGCACACACATATAAACCTATAAGTCACTCCTATGGCAGGCCTTACCAATCCTGAAGGCAGAGTGCTTGCTTTTATGTGAGAGGGTGCCCCTGCATGAGCAGAGCCCCTCTACAGCATTCGGAGTCCCTCCTCTGATGCTGTTTGTGGTACAGCCTGACCATATACTCTTAAGTGCATTATATCCTCGCGGTACAATGCTAACTTTGGACTGGCTGCACCAAAACATGTTGTGTTTGGTGTCAAACATCTTGGAATACTAACCCCCCCCCCGCCAGTCCTGGCGGCGGGGGTAGCATTCCACCCTTCTAGAGGGACAGACATGTACACACCGGGCTACCCGGTAACTTCTTTCCAGAGCCCTGGCATCACAAAATGGATGCCGCTGCCACAGACACGGGTCTGGCCTCCTGCTGCTGACTGAAACTCCGGCAGGGGAGGCCTGGACAATAGGTTTCCTGTCGAAGGGAGGTGTAACCACCTCCCCAGACAGGATAGTGTGTATTGGGGCTGGGCGGGAGCACCCTCTGGTGCTTTGAAGTCCTGCACTGGGGGCACGATTGGTGTCCCTGTGCATATGCCAGTTCAAACCGGTTGCAGGGGCTACCTGCCCCTGCTCTGGCGCGAAACTGGACAAAGGGAAATGGGTGTAACCACCCCTCTTCCCTGACCCTCCCATAGGTGGGTCCCCAGAGTATGTCCAACCTCCTAACTTAGTATAAGTATGGGACTCCAGTCCTTAGGACTTTAGATTTACCTGGACGAAACTCTGATACAGAATCCTGGACCTTCGACGCTCTACTTTAAGATTAGAGGACTGAAGAATCTCCCTTGGGGTCAAGGAGTGACTCCCCTGCTTGGCAGGCACCTAAAAAGCAATTGTCCGGTCTGCATCGCCGAAGCTCCCGCCGGACACCAAAGCCTTTGCATCACCAGAGGTGGATTTCCAGACTTCCCCGAGGCTGCCCTGAGTCCCCAGCAAAGCTGAGGCCCGTAGCTGTCGTGGGTAACGTGGAACCGTGACCCTTGGACACCGAGCACATTTGCAAGTGCATCCTCTTCCTGGTCTCCCACGAAGTTGTGCTTTGGGCTCCGAGTAGCCCCCGCCTCCAGCACCGACTGCACCGAAGATCACTGGCCTCCACTCCACGAGTGTCCTGTGAGCCAGCTCTAAGTGCGTCCACTCGAGGCTCCTTCGCGGTCGCTAGTCCGTTGGCTAGTGGGCCCTCCCGAAGGCAACTCTTCTTCTGCTTGGGCTTCCTGGTTGCTCCAGACGTGCCCTGACTTACCCTCGCTGGGTGAGTCCCTCAGACCTTGCTGGTCTGTACCACCGTCCTTCTTCTATTTCCACGTGACTTGCCGTTGCCAAGGCTTGTTGGGTCCAATCCGGTCGCCGACACCCCTGCAATCGACAGACGTCGTGGGACAGTTCGAATCCAGCTCCTGGTTGTCGTCGACGCCTCCTGGAACTCGTGGCTGAAGAGTCAAGACGACCGTCAACCTATCTGAAGCACCCGACAACGGTGGGCATCTGCTCATCGCCTTCCTGGTCACTGGCTAGTGACCCAGACTCTGTCCCCTCTGCTTTCAGGTTCTTCAGATCTTCGATCCACCTTTGGATCCACCCGAACACTTTCGACTTGGTCGCTAGCAGCACTTTGCAGCAGATCGCCATTGAAAACGACGACGAAACCCGACCCCGAAAGACACCTATGCATCCGGCTTCCCTGGGTGAGGTAACTCCGAGTACTCCGGTGCTCCCGTGGGTATAGACTCTAGAACAACCTAGTTCTAAAGGAGTTTGCTCCAAGTCCTCCTCTAAGTGTCCTTTTTCTTTAAAACTCCAACCGCGACATTCCCCATAGAAGTCGACGGCGGCTCGCGGCTGTGTTCTCACACTGCACGCGTCCCCGTGGGTCCCCTGTGTCACTACCTTGGGTGGTTCCTTGAGGGCCAAGCACTTCTACAGGCTCTAGGCCTTGTGTCTAGCTCAGTCGTGGTTCTTATACCACTTTATTGGTATATGGTTTGGTACGCCCCTAGGGCTCAAACGTGTATTTGTGCTATTACTGTTGATAACTAACTTATAACTTATGTACTTCGAACTCTAGCCTCATAAAGAGACTAGAGGGGTGTTTGTTCGCAATAAATACATATATTTTGAATATATACCTGGTGTGGTCCTCTTTCATTTGGTCACTCAAGAGATTATAGACTGGTAAAACAAGCTGCTTTACATTCCTTCAAGACTTAGCCTGAAGGCTGCTCTCCATAGCTACCACTAGGATAGCTTTCAATAAAGGTTGTCTTTAACCTATCTCCAATAAGGGGTTGTTTGGACTGGTGCAAGGTGCCCACTATAATTAGTGGACAGCATATACCAGGCCAACTTCTCACAGTGGGCACAGTGTGTGGAAGTTATAAGTGTGGAGAGCCCAGAGTGTGCGTAGTGGGCGCAGTGTGTGTAAGTTATAAGTGTGATGAGGGCAGAGTGTGCGAGGTGGGCGCAGTGTGTGTAAGTTATGTGTGAGAGCACAGATTGTGCGCGGTTGGCACAATGTGTGTAAGTTATACGTAAGAAGAGCACAGATTGTGTGCGGTGGGCGCAGGCGCAGTGTGTGTAAGTTATAAGTGTGGAGAGCGCAGAGTGTGCGCGGTGGGTGCAGTGTGTGTAAGTTATAAGTGTGAAGAGCGCAGAGTGTGCATGGTGGGCACAGTGTGTGTAAGTTATAAGTGTGAGGAGTGCAGAGTGTGCATGGTGGGCGCAGTGTGTGTAAGTTATAAGTGTGAAGAGCGCAGAGTGTGCGCGGTGGGCACAGTGTGTGTAAGTTATAAGTGTGAAGAGCACAGAGTGTGCATGGTGGGCACGGTGTGTGTAAATTATAAGTGTGGGGAGCGCAGAGTGTGCGCGGTGGGCACAGTGTGTGTAAGTTATAAGTGTGAAGAGCACAGAGTGTGCATGGTGGGCACAGTGTATGTAAGTTATGTGTGGAGAGCACAGAGTGTGCATGGTGAGCGCAGTGTGTGTAAGTTATGTGTGGAGAGTGCAGAGTGTGCATGGTGGGCGCAGTGTGTGTAAGTTATAAGTATGGAGAGCACAGAGTGTGCGCGGTGGGTGCAGTGTGTGTAAGTTATAAGCGCAGAGAGCACAGAGTGTGCGTGGTGGGTACAGTGTGTGTAAGTTATAAGTGTGGCGAGCGCAGAGTGTGTGCAGTGGGCGCAGTGTGTGTAAGTTGTAAGTGTGGAGAGCACAGAGTGTGCGCGGTGGGCGCAGTGCGTTTAAGTTATAAGTGTGGAGAGCCCAGAGTGTGCATGGTGGGCACAGTGTTTGTAAGTTATAAGTGTGGAGAGCACATATTGTGCGTGGTGGGCGCAGTGTGTGTAAGTTATAAGTGTGGAGAGCACAGAGTGTGCGCCGTGGGTGCAGTGTGTGTATGTTATAAGTGCAGAGAGCACAGAGAGTGCGTGGTGAGTACAGTGTGTGTATGTTATAAGTGTGGAGAGCGCAGAGTGTGTGCAGTGGGCGCAGTGTGTGTAAGTTGTAAGTGTGGAGAGCACAGAGTGTGCGCGGTGGGCGCAGTGCGTTTAAGTTATAAGTGTGGAGAGCCCAGAGTGTGCATGGTGGGCACAGTGTTTGTAAGTTATAAGTGTGGAGAGCACATATTGTGCGTGGTGGGCGCAGTGTGTGTAAGTTATAAGTGTGGAGAGCACAGAGTGTGCGCCGTGGGTGCAGTGTGTGTATGTTATAAGTGCAGAGAGCACAGAGAGTGCGTGGTGAGTACAGTGTGTGTAAGTTATAAGTGTGGAGAGCGCAGAGTGTGCGCAGTGTGCGCAGTGTGTGTAAGTTATAAGTGTGGAGAGCACAGAGTGTGCATGGTGGGCACAGTGTTAGTAAGTTATAAGTGTGGAGAGCACAGATTGTGCGTGGTGGGCGCAGTGTGTGTAAGTTATGTGTGGAGAGCACAGAGTGCGCGCGGTGGGTGCAGTGTGTGTAAGTTATAAGCGCAGAGAGCACAGAGTGTGCATGGTGGGGGCAGTGTGTGCAAGCAGGGCCGGCTTTAGGGCAGAGGCACTGGCCACTGACCTGAGGGAGGGGGCGCTGTGTTTAGCAATAACTTATAATTGTAGAGATAAGGGGCACTTTTGCCATGTGTAGTCAAAGAATCTGAGGAGGAGGTCATGGGGTGTGGGGTGCCAAAAATTATTGTCCCCCCGGGCGCTACCAGCGCTAAAGCCGGCCCTATGTGCAAGTCGCTTCCTCCATTGCTCCGTGCCACCACCTCTATCCGGATCTTCAAAGCTGACCTCAAATCTCTTCTCTTCCAAAGACACTTTCAGAACTAATACCTTCATTCTCAGACCCGTCTAGGAAGTTCGTTCATCATTGTAAATTTGTAATATTTTCTTGTACATTCCTCACCCTTGCTTGCTGTGTTTGATATTGTGTTCTTGCCTTCTATGGTTTTACCCTACCTCTTCTAGTCTCCTGTTTATTTTTGTAACGTTCTATTTTGTAACATTTCTCTCATGTAACGTAACTGGCTGTATTGTACAGCGCTCTGACACCTTCGGGTAAAGTCCGCGCTATATAAAAATGCATTAAATAAATAAATAAATACGGAGTGCGCAGAGTGAGCGCAGGGAGCGCCAAGGGGCCCATCACTACAGAGTATGCGTTTCTGTGAGTGTGTATGTGTGTTGTGTTTCTGCATGTGTGCCTGTGTGCGTTCTGTGTGTGTGCCTGTGTGTGTGCCTGTGTTTGTGTGTGTGCGTGCCTGTGTGTGTGCGTGCATGCGTGCGTGCCTGTGTGTGGGTGTGTGTGTGTGCATGCGTGTGGCGCGCGCAGGGCGGCGCCCGGATAGTTTATGTGAATGAACAGGAATGTACGCCGGAGGCAGGTTTACATCCCGTCCTCTCGAGCCAGACATGACGTGGTGGTGACACTCTCTGCTCACTGAGGGCTGAGCCCTCCCGCCTGCCTCGCCGCCGAGGGACGCAGGAGGCCCCGGGCCCTCCCTCCGCCTGCTTCTCATTACCGGCTGGCGCAGCGCCTTCCGTGCGGAAACTTTCCCTTGACGTGTGCGGTCGCACTTGGCCCACTGGAGGCACCCCTCACCCGTTCAGAGGCCCGTGCCCCGCCCTGCTCACACAGACCACCCCGGCCTCTCTGCTCCAGCAGGATCTGATTAAAGCCCCATAAACAAGCGCAGGATTAATGCGTCTTCTCTGCAGACGGCCGTGAACCTGTGTGGGAGACACTCCCCTCGCCTGATGTGTAACCCCATCTGCTCTCAGTCTGCCATTACACCGAGAGGCCTTCTAGGGGCTGCGCATGCGCACCCAGCGTCTGTAAACCTATCAGGATGCCCGGGTCTTGGTGTGCCGGGCTATGTTCTTCAGACCTCTTTGTGTGCTGGGGCATGTGAATCACGAACATTTGTGTGACAGGCCATATGCCTTAGGCTTTGGTGTGCCGGACCATGTGCATCAGGCCCCTTGGTGTGCCGGGCCAAGTGCATCCGCCCTCTTAGTGTGCAAGGCCACGTGCATCAGGCTCTTGGTGTCCTGGGCCACGTGCATCAGACCCCTTGGTGTGCGGGGACATGTGCATCACGCCCACTGGTGTGACAGGCCATGTGCATTAGGCCCCTTGGTGTGCCGGGACATGTTCATTAGACCCCTTGCTGTGCCGGACCATGTGCATCATGTCCATTGGTGCACCGGGCCACGTGCATCAGAAACCTTGGTGTGCCAGTCCATGTGCATCATACCCCTTGGTGTGCCGGGCCACATGCATTAGGCCCCTTGGTGTGCCAGGCCACATGCATAAGACCCCTTGATATACCGGGCCATGTGCATCATGTCCATTGGTGTGACGGGACACGTGCATCAGTCCCCTTGGTGTGCCGGGTCACGTGCATCATGTCCATTAGTGCGCCGGGCCACGTGCATCATGTCATTCATGTGCTGGGCCACATGCATCAGGTCCCTTGGTGTGCCAGGCCACATGCATCAGACCCCTTGATGTGCTGGGCCACGTGCATCAGGCCTCTTAGTGTGCCGGGCCATGTGCATCAGGCACCTTGGTGTGCCAGGCCACATACATCAGGTCCCTTGGTGTGCCAGGCCACATGCATCAGACCCCTTGATGTGCTGGGCCACGTGCATCAGGCCTCTTAGTGTGCCGGGCCATGTGCATCAGGCACCTTGGTGTGCCAGGCCACATACATCAGACCCCTTGGTGTACCAGGCCATGTGCATCAGACACCTTGGTGTGCCAGGCCACCTGATTCAGACCCCTTGGTGTGCCGGGCCACGTGCATCAGACCCCTTGGTGTGCTGGGAAATGTCCATCAGGCCCCTTGGTGTGCCAGGCTATGTGCATCCCCTTGGTTTGCAGGGCCATGTGCATCACACCCCTTGGTGTGCCGGGCCATGTGCATCATGTCATTTGGTGTGCCGGGTGTTGAGAAATATATATATATGCCCATATAAATTAATGTGTATGCACTTCAAAGATATCATGCTTAGTTAGATATATCACACTAACATGAGGCCTGGAGCTCGAAAGGGCCGCCTATCTGACCTTGACTGGACAAGCTTCAACAGCTATTCTAAACCCCCTTAGAGGTCACTTTGCTTGTCCTGACTTCATGATAGTTTCCTTATCTGGTTGTGCAAGTTGCTTACACAGGGCCGAGCCAGCCTTTCTGGTCTGCCCATATCTAGCTGGTTATAATTGGCATGGTGCAGATCTTGCACATCCCTGTTAGCCATATTTGGCTTGGTGCCTTATTCTAGTTCCGCTGACATGGCATTACTAAATGTATATAGCACCCAGAAACCAGTCACTCTGGGAAGAAGCAGTGTGAGAGCCCCTAAGGCGGGAGATCTGACTTCTTCCTTGCTGATCAGCAATGATGATGCATGCATTTGGTACCAATAAATACATTTCGCTCTGTTTCTGAGCAACCTGCTATGTCTAGTGAGTTTCATTCATTTGCTCTTGGGAGGGTGCCAGTATTTCCCTATCACCGGGCCATGTGCATGAGACCCCTTGGTGTGCCGGGCCACATGCATCACGTTCATTGGTGTGCCAGGCCATGTGCATCAGACCCCTTAGTGTGCTTGTCTACATGCATTAGGCCTCTTCATATGCCGGGCCATGTGCATCATGCCCATTGGTGTGCCGGGCCACGTGCATCATGTCCATTGTTGTGCTGGGCCACGTGCATCAGACCCTTTTGTGTGCCAGGCCACATGCATCACGTTCATTGGTATGCTAGGCAATGTGCATGAGACACTTTTTTATGCCGGGCAATGTGCATCAGGCACCTTGGTGGGATGGGCCACATGCATCAGGCCCCTTTGTGTGCTGGGCCACGTGCATCAGACCCATTAGTGTGCCAGCCCACATGCATCAGACCCTTTGGTGTGCCGGGCCACATGCATTAGGCCTCTTCCTGTGCCGGGCCACGTGCATCAGACCCCTTGGTGTGCTGGGCCAAGTGCATCAGACACCTTGGTGTGCCGGGCCATGTGCATCATGTCCACTGGTGTGCCGGGCCATGTGCATCAGGCTTCTTGGTGTGTCGGGCCATGTGCTTCAGACCCCTTGGTGTGCCGGGCCATGTGCATCAGGCTTCTTGGTGTGTCGGGCCATGTGCTTCAGACCCCTTGGTGTGACGGGCCATGTGCATCATGCCCATTGGTGTGACTGGCCACATGCATCATGTCCAGTGGTGTGCCGGGCCATGTGCATCAGACCTCTTTGTGTGCCGGGCCACATACATTAGGCCTCTTGGTGTTCCGGGCCATGTGTATCAGACCTGTTGGTGTGCAGGGCCACATGCATCCGACCCCTTGGTGTGCAGGGCCACGTGCATCAGACCCCTTGGTGTGCCGGGCTACGTGCATCAGACCCCTTGGTGTGACAGGCTATGTGCATCATGTCCATTGGTGTGCCGGGCCATGTGCATCAGGCCCCTTAGTGTGCTAGGCTTTGTGCATCAGACCCCTTAATGTGCCGGGCCATATGTATCATAGCCATTAGTGTGCCGAGCCACGTGCATCATGTCCATTGCTGTGCCGGGCAATACGCTTCATGCTCCTTGGTGTGCCGGGCCACGTGCATCATGTCCATTGGTGTGCCGGTCCATGTGCATAACATTCATTGGAGTGCCAGGCCATATGCATGAGACACCTTTGTATGCCTGGCCACGTGCCTCAGGCCCCTTGGTGGGCTGGGCCACGTGCATCAGACCCCTTGGTGTGCCGCGCCACGTGCATCAGACCCCTTGGTGTGCCGGGCCACATGCATCAGACCTCTTGGTGTGCCTGGCCACGTGCATCAGACCCCTTGGTGTGCCAGACCACAGGCATCAGACCCCTTAGTGTGTCGGGCAACATGCGTCAGACCCTTTGGTGTGCCGGGCCACACGCATTAGGCCTCTGGGTGTGCTGATCCATGTGTATCATGTCCATTGGTGTGCCAGGCCATGTGCATCACGCCCTTGGTGTGCTGGGCCACGTGCATGAGACCGCTTGGTGAGCCAGGCCACATGCATCAGGCCCCTTGGTGTGCAAGGCCGCATGCTTCAGACCCCTTGGTGTGCTGGGCCACGTGCATCAGGCCCCTTGTTGTGCTGGGCCACGTGCATCATGACCATTGCTGTGCTGGGCATGTGCATCAGTCCCCTTTGTGTGCCGGGCCACATGCATGAGACACCTTGGTGTGCTGGGCCACATGCATTATGTTCATTGGTGTACAGGGCCACATGCATGAGACACCTTGGTGTGCAGGTCCACATGCATTAGGCCTCTTGGTGTGCCGGGCCATGTGCATCAGACGTCTTGGTGTGCCGGGCCACGTGCATCAGACCCCTTGGTGTGCTGGGCCACGTGCATCAGCCCCCTTGGTGTGCCAGGCTATGTACATCAGGCCCCATGGTGTGCCGGGCTATGTGCATCAGACCCCTTGGTGTGCCCGGCCATGTGCATCATGTCTATTGGTGTCCCGGGCCATGTGGATCACGCCCCTTGGTGTGCCAGGCCACGTGCATCATGTCCATTGAAGTGCTTGGGCATATGCATCAGACCCATTGGTGGGCCAGACTGAGTGCATGAGACCCCTTGGTGTGCCGGGCCACGTGCATCATGTCAATTGGTGTGCCGGGCCATGTGCATGAGACCCCTTGGTGTGCAGAGCAACGTGCATGAGACCCATTGGTGTGCCGGGCCACATGCATCACGTTCATTGGTATGCTAGGCAATGTGCATGAGACACTTTTTTATGCCGGGCCACGTGCATCAGGCCCCTTGGTGGGCTGGGCCACATGCATCAGACCCCTTGGTGTGCCGGGCCACATGCATCTGGCCGCTTGGTGTGCTGGCCACGTGCATCAGACCCCTTGGTGTGTCAGGCCACATGCATCACGTTCACTGGTGTGCCAGGCCATGTGCATGAGACACCTTTGTGTGCTGGGCTACGTGCATCAGGCCCCTTGGTGGGCTGGCCACGTGCATCAGACACCTTGGTGTGCTGGGCCACGTGCATCAGACCCCTTGGTGTGCTGGGCCAAGTGCATCAGACACCTTGGTGTGCCGGGCCATGTGCATCATGTCCACTGGTGTGCCGGGCCATGTGCATCAGGCTTCTTGGTGTGTCGGGCCATGTGCTTCAGACCCCTTGGTGTGCCGGGCCATGTGCATCAGGCTTCTTGGTGTGTCGGGCCATGTGCTTCAGACCCCTTGGTGTGACGGGCCATGTGCATCATGCCCATTGGTGTGACTGGCCACATGCATCATGTCCAGTGGTGTGCCGGGCCATGTGCATCAGACCTCTTTGTGTGCCGGGCCACATACATTAGGCCTCTTGGTGTTCCGGGCCATGTGTATCAGACCTGTTGGTGTGCAGGGCCACATGCATCCGACCCCTTGGTGTGCAGGGCCACGTGCATCAGACCCCTTGGTGTGCCGGGCTACGTGCATCAGACCCCTTGGTGTGACAGGCTATGTGCATCATGTCCATTGGTGTGCCGGGCCATGTGCATCAGGCCCCTTGGTGTGCTAGGCTTTGTGCATCAGACCCCTTAATGTGCCGGGCCATATGTATCATAGCCATTAGTGTGCCGAGCCATGTGCATCATGTCCATTGCTGTGCCGGGCAATACGCTTCATGCTCCTTGGTGTGCCGGGCCACGTGCATCATGTCCATTGGTGTGCCGGGCCATGTGCATAACATTCATTGGAGTGCCAGGCCATATGCATGAGACACCTTTGTATGCCTGGCCACGTGCCTCAGGCCCCTTTGTGGGCTGGGCCACGTGCATCAGACCCCTTGGTGTGCCGCGCCACGTGCATCAGACCCCTTGGTGTGCCGGGCCACATGCATCAGACCTCTTGGTGTGCCTGGCCACGTGCATCAGACCCCTTGGTGTGCCAGACCACAGGCATCAGACCCCTTAGTGTGTCGGGCAACATGCGTCAGACCCTTTGGTGTGCCGGGCCACACGCATTAGGCCTCTGGGTGTGCTGATCCATGTGTATCATGTCCATTGGTGTGCCAGGCCATGTGCATCACGCCCCTTGGTGTGCTGGGCCACGTGCATGAGACCGCTTGGTGAGCCAGGCCACATGCATCAGGCCCCTTGGTGTGCAAGGCCGCATGCTTCAGACCCCTTGGTGTGCTGGGCCACGTGCATCAGGCCCCTTGTTGTGCTGGGCCACGTGCATCATGACCATTGCTGTGCTGGGCATGTGCATCAGTCCCCTTTGTGTGCCGGGCCACATGCATGAGACACCTTGGTGTGCTGGGCCACATGCATTATGTTCATTGGTGTACAGGGCCACATGCATGAGACACCTTGGTGTGCAGGTCCACATGCATTAGGCCTCTTGGTGTGCCGGGCCATGTGCATCAGACGCCTTGGTGTGCCGGGCCACGTGCATCAGACCCCTTGGTGTGCTGGGCGACGTGCATCAGCCCCCTTGGTGTGCCAGGCTATGTACATCAGGCCCCATGGTGTGCCGGGCTATGTGCATCAGACCCCTTGGTGTGCCCGGCCATGTGCATCATGTCTATTGGTGTCCCGGGCCATGTGGATCACGCCCCTTGGTGTGCCAGGCCACGTGCATCATGTCCATTGAAGTGCTTGGGCATGTGCATCAGACCCATTGGTGGGCCAGACTGAGTGCATGAGACCCCTTGGTGTGCCGGGCCACGTGCATCATGTCAATTGGTGTGCCAGGCCATGTGCATGAGACCCCTTGGTGTGCCGAGCCACGTGCATGAGACCCATTGGTGTGCCGGGCCACATGCATCACGTTCATTGGTATGCTAGGCAATGTGCATGAGACACTTTTTTATGCCGGGCCACGTGCATCAGGCCCCTTGGTGGGCTGGGCCACATGCATCAGACCCCTTGGTGTGCCGGGCCACATGCATCTGGCCGCTTGGTGTGCTGGCCACATGCATCAGACCCCTTGGTGTGCCGGGCCACATGTATGAGACCCATTGGTGTGTCAGGCCACATGCATCACGTTCACTGGTGTGCCAGGCCATGTGCATGAGACACCTTTGTGTGCTGGGCTACATGCATCAGGCCCCTTGGTGGGCTGGCCACGTGCATCAGACACCTTGGTGTGCTGGGCCACGTGCATAAGACCCCTTGGTGTACCGGGCCACATGCATCAGACCCCTTGGAGTGCCAGGCCACATGCATCAGACCCCTTGGTGTGTTGGGCAACGTGCATCAGACCCCTTGGTGTGCCGGGCCACATGCATTAGGCCTCTTGGTGTGCCGGACCATGTGCATCAAACCCCTTGGTGTGCCGGGCCACGTGCATCAGACCCCTTGGTATGCCAAGCCACATGCATCATGTCCATTGGTGTGCCGGGCCATGTGCATAAGACCCCTTTGTGTACCGGGCCACATGCATGAGACACCTTGGTGTGCTAGGCCACATGCATTACGTTCATAGGTGTGCCGGGCCATGTGCATCACGCCCCTTGGTGTCCTGGGCCACGTGCATGGAACTTCTTGGTGTGCCGGGCGACGTGCATCATGCCCCTTGGTGGGCCAGGCCACGTGCTTCAGACCCCTTGGTGTGCCGGGCCATGTGCATCATGCCCCTTGTTGTGCCGGGCCACATGCTTCATGTACATTGGTGTGCGGGGCCATGTGCATCAGACCCCTTGTTGTGCCGGGCCTAGTGCATGAGACCCCTTGGTGTGCCGGGCCACTTGTATCAGGCCCCTTGGTGTGCTGGGCCACGTGCCTCAGTATCCTTAGTGTGCCGGGCCACGTGCATCATGCCCTTTGGTGTGCCGGGCCACGTGCATCACGCCCCTTGGAGTGCTGGGCCACGTGCATCAGGTGCATTGGTGTGCCGGGCCATGTGCATCAGACCCTTTGGTGTGCCGGGCCATGTGCATAAGGCCCCTTATTGTGCCGGGCCTAGTGCATGAGACCCCTTGGTGTGCCGGGCCATGTGTATCAGGCCCCTTGGTGTGCTGGGCCACGTGCATCAGTATCCTTAGTGTGCCGGGCCACGTGCATCATGCCCTTTGGTGTGCTAGGCCACATGCATTATGCCTCTTGGTGTGCCGGGCCACGTTCATCAGACCCTTTGGTGTGCCGGGCCATGTGCCTCAGGCCCCTTGGTGTGCCAGGCTATGTGCATTAGTGTGCCAGGCCCTGCACTTCAGCCCCTTGGTGTGCCAGGCTATGTGCATTAGTGTGCCAGGCCCTGCACTTCAGCCCCTGGGTGTGCCAGGCTATGTGCATTAGTGTGCCAGGCCATGCACTTTCAGCCCCTGGGTGTGCCAGGCTATGTGCATTAGTGTGCTAGGCCATGCACTTTCAGCCCCTGGGTGTGCCAGGCTAGGCACATTAGTGTACCAGGCCATGCATTGTCGGCCCCTTGGTGTGCCAGGCTAGGTACATCAGTGTGCCAATCTATGAGCTTTCGGCCCCTTGGTGTGCCAGGCTAGGCACATTAGTGCGCTAATCCATGAGCTTTCGGCCCCTTGGTGTGCCAGGCTAGGCACATTAGTGTGCCAATCCATGCACTTTCAGCACCTGGGTGTGCCAGGCTAGGCACATTAGTGTACTAGGCCATGCATTGTCGGCCCCTTGGTGTGCCAGGCTGTGCACATAGCAAAACCAAAGGGGATGATGGACGGAGTGTTGAACATTGCAAGCACTCACCCCCAGTCAACTGATCTGGGTTTAATCCATCATCATTCTTTAGCTCACTCCGCCACCCCAGTTCAGACATGGCCATATGCAAATCAGTCTGACCCTGTGCCTCATGGGAACAGTCCAGCCCGAACTGCCAAGCCATGTCTTCCCTGGACCGGAAACAAGCATCCTGGGACCGGTTTCTGGCTGGTGCTGGACTGTTCCCATGAGGCACAGGGTCAGACTGATTTGCATATGGCCATGTCTGAACTGGGGTGGCGGAGTGAGCTAAAGAATGATGATGGATTAAACCCAGATCAGTTGACTGGGGGTGAGTGCTTGCAATGTTCAACACTCCGTCCATCATCCCCTTTGGTTTTGCTAGGCTGTGCACATAAGGCACCTTGGCATGCCAGGCCAAACCATCTGCATTTGTCTCTCTAAGTGTTCCAGACCATGCGCGCTATGCACTCTATATAACTCCACGGATCCACTGGCCACGTGTGTCCTCGGTAAACCCGCCCAGGCTCTCTAACATGGGTAGCTATTAGGAGTAGCCAGGGGTAGCACTGCTATCTCGGTTTGCCCTTTGCTTCAAATCACACTTCCCCTGCTACCCTTGAACTGAGGGGTCATGAGGGCAGTCGCGGGGTAAGGACGTTTTGAGGGTGCTTAGGGCCCTCTTAACTTTCTACACAAGCCACTCCTTGCTGCTTCTGTACCTGTCAGCATCACATAGGAGCGCTTTGAGGGGCCAAGGTGGGGCACAAGGGGGCACCGCTGTGATGTGTCTTGTGGTCAGAGGATGTGTGACGTCACTGTGGTGAACTGACGTCACGCTCCCATGGACTCCATGCGTAAGCGTTTGGTCCCTCATAAACCGGCATGAAGCACCCGCTGTGTTTATTTTACGGGCATTGAGATGAAGGAAGGACGGCTGACCTGGCCCCATGGCCCCAGATCTGCAGAATGTTGTGCAAGGCCTCGTGCTCACGGTGGAAATATTCAATCACCGTTTCACGAGCTGCAGCTGCGCTGGTGTTCAGCCCCTTCCATCCCCTGCCTGTCTCTTTAAAGAGTGAGTGGCGTCACACTAGGTTCCACGACCTAACCCGACGTATTCAAACAGAGGAACATTCCGAGCATTATGGTTGGTCATTGTTGATGATGTAAGACTGGGTGAGGTCAAGAATTTACCTTTCTCTGGTTGGCCCATTTCATTTATGTTCCCTTTTTTGGCATTCATGTGTAAAATATTTTGAAAATAAAAAATTGGGAGCCCAAGGTGTGGCATGTGGAAGTGCTTGTTGATTTAGTTCGGCGTGCTTATTCTGTTCAACCAGATTACCAGGTCCAGCGGGCTCTGCCCCCCTCCCACAGTGCTCTTGGATACATCTCTTTGGAGTCCACATTAAGGCACTTCCCGGCCCACAATGCCCCTGGTTCTGTGAAAGAAAGTAACACTGAGAGTTCCACTCCAGTCAATGCACGTTTAATGGCAAAAGTGAGCAAGCAGTAAAGATGTTCTAAGTGCCAATATGCAAGGCGATGGGCCAGAGCTGCGCCTGAACAGCGGGTGCAGCTGGGGGTACCTGCCAGACTGTTTCTTTTATACGTTTTCTATAATGCAGCAAGCTGTGGATGGGAAGCAATGCCATATGAACCTATAGGAGCAAGCAGCAGGTGGGCAGAATGTGAGAAGGCCTTGAAGACTTGATACAGTGGTGGAGGGTAGGTGGCTGACGTCACTAAACCTATATGCTAACCTCCAAAGAAAGCTACGTTTACTCGAGCAGACAGGCTACACGTGCAGTGGAAGACAAGATGGCAGTGCGTATATAATTTGTGTTAAATGTGCAATAATCCAAATAGTTAATGATAGTTCTTCACTCAGGTGTGAAACCATTTCACACCACCAGATACATGTGATCTCCAAGACAACATTGCATGGCATATGTTTGATAAAGGGGGTTCTGGTGTTGCTCGGTTACTGTAGAGAAGGCACACATCCGCGCCATGGGCATGCCACACTCGGATTACTGTCGGTGTACACCCCGGCCTCCCCAACCTGCCTCTCTGGAAACTTCAGAAGGTCCAGAACTAGGCAGCCATCTTGTTCTCTGGTCTTAAACAGCACTATCACTTCACGTCAGGGCTGATATCACTCCATTCGCTGCCCTTAAGAGAAAGACCAACCTTTAAACTCGACCTCAGGCACAAGGCATTCCTTGTTCATTGGCTGGCTGCCTTACCTACTGATCTGAAGCCTGTGCTCTGCCAACCCAAAAAGATGATGGACGCAAGGCTGAACATATCAAACAATCACCCCCAGTCACAGATCTGGGTTAAATCCATCGTTTTGGAGAGCCGGGTCAAGACTGATTTGCATATTGCTAAGTATAAACTGGAATGGCATAGTGAGTAAAAAAACGATGCATTTAGGCCCAGATCTCTGTACTGGGGGTGGATGTTGGACATTGTTCAGCATTCTGTCCATCATCTTTTTGTGTTGCTATAGTCACCCTAAGTGCGCCGGGTATGCCCAGACGTGGGTCCCGTGCTCGCTGTGCCACTGGGTTCAAGCTAGCCTGACTCATGAGGGGTGATGCCCTGAAACCAGTCCCAGGATGCTTGTTTTACGGTCCAGGGAGGACCTGGTCTGGCAGTTTGGGCTGGACTGTTCCCATGAGGCACAGGGTCAAGACTGATTTGGATATGGCTGGGTCCAAACTGGGGTGGTGTGGCAAGCAAAAACAAGCATTGGCATAGCCAATAAGTCTCGCCTTTGGGACCTTATAAGTGTTTAGCCATGCAACAGTTGATGTTGTTGCACCAAAGATATTGTGCTGGATAACTAAACACTTATAAGGTCCCAAAGGCGAGACCTATTGGCTATGCCTAAACCCTCTACTATAGCAGCTAGAGGTGTGGTGGGTGTTGCACTGAGCCAATTGGCTGATAAGGCACTAAAATGTTGACTCTTTTGTGGGCTTCGTCTGTCTTCAGGTTTGCAGAACAGAAAGAGCTGAGGCGTGTACGCCTACGGCTGACAACTGAGCCAAGTGCGTGAAGGAGACAGAGGATTGAATGAATAAAATGTGGAAAACCAGAAAAGTAGAGGCATCAAACAGATAGAGGTACAGAAAAAGATAAGAACGTAAAAATCAAAGAGGGAAGAAAAGAAAAAGATTGCTAAATATAAATGGTGAAATGAGGAAGGGAAAAAAGGAAGGAACGAGGAAGGATACAAGTATGAATGGAAGGATAAAACAAAGAAATGTGAAGGGAAGAGTGGAAGGAAGTGTGAAACCAAAGAAGGGTGCAAAGAAGGAAGTGTGGAAGGAAGTGTGAAACCAAAGAAGGGTGCAAAGAAGGAAGTGTGGAAGGAAGTGTGAAACCAAAGAAGGGTGCAAAGAAGAAAGTGTGGAAGGAAGTGTGAAACCAAAGAAGGGTGCAAAGAAGGAAGTGTGGAAGGAAGTGTGAAACCAAAGAAGGGTGCAAAGAAGGAAGTGTGGAAGGAAGTGTGAAACCAAAGAAGGGTGCAAAGAAGGAAGTGTGGAAGGAAGTGTGAAACCAAAGAAGGGTGCAAAGAAGGAAGTGTGGAAGGAAGTGTGAAACCAAAGAAGGGTGCAAAGAAGGAAGTGTGGAAGGAAGTGTGAAACCAAAGAAGGGTGCAAAGAAGGAAGTGTGGAAGGAAGTGTGAAACCAAAGAAGGGTGCAAAGAAGGAAGTGTGGAAGGAAGTGTGAAACCAAAGAAGGGTGCAAAGAAGGAAGTGTGGAAGGAAGTGTGAAACAAAAGAAGGGTGCAAAGAAGGAAGAGTGGAAGGAAGTGTGAAACAAAAGAAGGGTGCAAAGAAGGAAGTGTGGAAGGAAGTGTGAAACCAAAGAAGGGTGCAAAGAAGGAAGTGTGGAAGGAAGAATTAAAATAGGGACAGAAGGAAAGGGGGTTGGAGGAAAAGAGGAAAACAAAGAAGGGTGAAAGAAGGTTTGGAAAGATGGAAGGACGAGTGAAAGGATGGATGAATGAAAAGAGGACTGGAAGACTGCTGGAACAAAAGGATGAATGGAAGGGTGGAAAGATGGAAGAGTGCGTGGAAGGGAGTTGGGTGGCTGGATGAGTTGAGAATGGAAGGAAGAAAGGATGGGTGAATGGATGAACAGAGAAAGGATGACTGGGAGGATCGATAGAGGACAGGAAGGAGGGAAGGGTGAAAGGATGAATGAGTGAATAGATGGATATTAGGTGAAAGGATAATAGAAGAGAAAGTGATTGATAGAAAAATGTGTGGGTGGATGGAAAGGTGAAATAGTGGATAAATGGGTCGTGGATTGATGAAAAGGTGATTGAAGAAATGGATTAATAGGTGGATGGGTGTATGAAGTGGAAAGGACGAATGGATTAATTGATGAAAGGAAGGGTGGAAGGGAAGTTTTGTAAGGAGGATTGGGCTAGCTTGCTGTGCTCGCTCGGTGTCATTGGACATATGATTCAAAGTGGTAGGTATCTTAATTGTATGCCACTTTCTTGGTTTAGAGTGAAAGTATCTTGTAGTTACTGTGAAGCAAAATCTCGCAGGGGCAAAAAGGTAAGTAAACTAAAAAACTTTGCAAACTTCACAAATTAAAAAAAATTGCAAGTTCTGCCAGGTGTAGGAAATGGATTTAGGTCCAGATCTCTGAATGGGGTGAATGTTTGACATTGTTCAGCATTCTGTTTGTCCCTAAGTTGGCAGGGTATGCCCAGACGTGGGTCCCGTGCTCTCCATGCCACTGGAGTCAAGCTTGCCTGGCTGATGAGAGGTGATGCCCCAGAATCGGTCCCAGGATGCTCGTTTCCAGTCCATGGAGGACCTGGCCTGGCAGTTCGGGCTGGACTGTTCCCATGAGGCACAGGGTCAAGACTGATTTGCATATGGCTGGGTCCACATTGGAATGGCGTTGTGAGCAAAAAAACGATGGATTTAGGTCCAGATCTGTGACAGGGGTGAGTGTTTGACATTGTTCAGCATTGCATCCATCGATTGTTCTTTCTGCTGTAGTCTGCCAACCAGCACCTCTTGTCACCCTGACCATTTATAGACAGAAGACTCACAGGCTGATCCTTCCATATTCGGGGTGCCTGCCCACGGCATTACATGTATTCACAGCTAAACCTGATAAAATGAATGTCTCAGATTGGAAAGATCTTGAAAGTCCCAGCTCATCACCTGGCCCTTTGGGTCGTCCAGACTTTCATTATTGCCCTCGGGTCTTTCCATCCCCCCAGGCCAGACGCTAAGAGCGGCTTCACCTCCACGCCCAGGCGGGCCGGACTGTCCTTCTCCCAGGCGGGCCGGTCTGTCCTTCTCCTAGGGGGGCCGGACTGTCCTTCTCCGAGGCGGGCCGGAGTGTCCTTCTCCCATGCGGGTTGCCCTGTCCTTCTCCCAGGCGGGCCGGAGTGTCCTTCTCCCAGGCGGGTCGGACTGTCCTTCTCCCAGGCGGGCCGGACTGTCCTTCTCCCAGGCGGGCCGGACTGTCCTTCTCCCAGGTGGGTCGGACTGTCCTTCTCCCAGGTGGGCCGGACTGTCCTTCTCCCAGGCGGGCCGGACTGTCCTTCTCCCAGGCGGGCCAGACTGTCCTGCTCCCAGGCGGGCCGGACTGTCCTGCTCCCAGGCGGGCCGGAGTGTCCTTCTCCCAGGCGGGTCGGACTGTCCTTCTCCCAGGCGGGCCGGACTGTCCTTCTCCCAGGCGGGCCGGACTGTCCTTCTCCCAGGCGGGTCGGACTGTCCTTCTCCCAGGCGGGCCGGACTGTCCTTCTCCCAGGCGGGCCGGACTGTCCTTCTCCCAGGCGGGCCGGACTGTCCTTCTCCCAGGCGGGCCGGACTGTCCTGCTCCCAGGCGGGCCGGACTGTCCTGCTCCCAGGCGGGCCGGACTGTCCTTCTCTGAGGCGGGCTGGACTATCCTGCTCCCAGGCGGGCCGGACTGTCCTTCTCCGAGGCGGGCCGGACTGTCCTTCTCTGAGGCGGGCCGGACTGTCCTTCTCCCAGGCGTCTAGACCTGGTGACATATTCCATGACGGATACTGAGGGCTTTCTCCACCCTAACCTGTTGATCCACGGATCTCCACCTACCAGGGCACAGCTTTGTCCATGAGATTCGGGGGTGTGAGTCTGAGATTTCCAACCTTCTCCGAAGTGTCCCCTACTAATAAACAATATTCGTTGGGCAGGGGTTTCGTGGCTGCTGGTAGAGATTTTGGTTGTTAAAGGAGTCGAAGGAAATAATGGGATGTGGCTCACGCGTCGGCTCAACATCCTGTGATTCTGGGCAAATCACTTCTTCTCCCCGTGCCTACTAAAAATTAATGTGTCTTTGTGTGATGTAACTGCTACTCATGTAAGGGCGCCAATACCTTCGGGTCAAGTTTGAGCTATATAAAACTGCAAAAAAAATGGTAATTTGTTTTAAAATTAATGAAAAATCTCGTAGTTCTTTAAATCTCTCCGTTCACTTTAAGTTGTACAGGACGAGCTGTGCTATAGGGAACCGTTGTCTGTAGGAAACCGTCACCTGCAGTTTGAGACCCTTACGGGTGATTAGTTGCGCTCTACAAGAACCCTTATTGATTGATTGACAGACTCCGCTTTGACAGCTCACAAGGTTGCGCGCCTGCTGCAGTGACCTGTGTGTACAAATGTCCAAGTAAGACTTTCCAAAGGCAGTGACACCTTGGTAAGGGTGACCAGACGTCCCGGATTTCCCCGGATGGTCCCGGTTTTGGGAGAAGTGTCCCGACACTATCCCCCAAATTAAGAAAATGTCCCGGTTTTTGTGTAGTGCCTGGATTGAGCATAGCATTGGAGCCCTTGTTGCAGAAGGATAAGTGTTGCGTGAAGGGAAATCCATTAAAGAGACACATTTTCTCTCTGTATTTCCCTTCTCTTAGTCCCATTATTGGCAACACACCCCACCCACACCACAACAGAGTATGCATGCATAAATAAATACACAACACAACTTTTGTTTGGGAAAATATTGCTGCAGGTTTATTCCATACAAAAGTATGCAAATATGGTGGGTTATCTTACGGGCGATCCAAGGGCAGGCAGCTGTACCACTCTATGCTGCCCTGCCCGCCTGATGAGCCAAGCACTGTGGAGAATCCAATCAGCGCTACCCTTATGGGGGTGATCCCCTTACTGGATCACGTGACACATTGGTCCCTTATTACTCACGCCCCTTTCAGGGCGGAGCGTAGCAAGGCAAGCCCCCGGTTGTTCAGGCCCACAACCGCCCGAAGGACTAACGGGGCGCCGACGTAATTGTTCCAGGACCCTCCCATGAGGCTCCTGGGATTTGGCTCTGGCACCCCTATTGTGCCCACGCAGAGGTACCCTTCTGTACCCATCTGCTTCCAGATCGCCCTGTAACTCCGCCTGCAACGACAAAAGAAAAACATTACAACGTTCTATGTACTTCGCCTGCCAACCCCACGCCGGGTAAGCGGTAGGGTGGGAGACGGCGTGTCCGGCGCAAAGAGGACGCCAAGATGGCCAGGGGAGGCATAAATACCTCCCCACCTCCTCTGCGACCCGGAAGTGACGCGTCTGGAAGGGGGCTCCTCCTCGAGCCCCGCGTTCTTAGTGGGGGTGGGGAAGTGCCCAAATGGCACTAAAGGGGCCGCCCGTTTAGGGGGCCCCTGCGGGGCCGCGGGCAGCCGCATAGTCCCATTATTGGCAACACACCCCACCCACACCACAACAGAGTATGCATGCATAAATAAATACACAACACAACTTTTGTTTGGGAAAATATTGCTGCAGGTTTATTCCATACAAAAGTATGCAAATATGGTGGGTTATCTTACGGGCGATCCAAGGGCAGGCAGCTGTACCACTCTATGCTGCCCTGCCCACCTGATGAGCCAAGCACTGTGGAGAATCCAATCAGCGCTACCCTTATGGGGGTGATCCCCTTACTGGATCACGTGACACATTGGTCCCTTATTACTCACGCCCCTTTCAGGGCGGAGCGTAGCAAGGCAAGCCCCCGGTTGTTCAGGCCCACAACCGCCCGAAGGACTAACGGGGCGCCGACGTAATTGTTCCAGGACCCTCCCATGAGGCTCCTGGGATTTGGCTCTGGCACCCCTATTGTGCCCACGCAGAGGTACCCTTCTGTACCCATCTGCTTCCAGATCGCCCTGTAACTCCGCCACAGCTCTGGAGGCGGCCACCGTTGCCTAAAGAGCCCCCACCAAAACAGTTCCTTTCTCACTGCAACCTGCAATTTCCCAGGCCTCCTTCCTGTCCAGTAGGGACAGATCCAAGTCCACCTGTGCCAGGTGCACCCCAACTTTGTCAAAATAACCTTTGGTGTTCGCCCGGCATAGCTCATGCCTGATGAAGCCAAAGCCCCTTGCTCTGCAAACTTGCGCAAGGAGCGGTTGATCCTTCTCTGGGAATGTACCCGTGCCTCGCATTACCTGCAAGAAAGTGATGGCCTCCCAGGATGGGGCTCTACTTTTAAACATCGCTATATTACCCTTCAAGCTGATGTGGCTCCCACCTCCTGCAACCTGTAGTTGCAGTCCTTCTAGCATTTCGTGCTCCCTAACACCTGTTTCGCCAATTTATGGAACAGCAGCACACTTGCTTAGCAGACCGCTTCCACAACCAGCCTAATATACTCTGGCTATGCGGACGGGGCATTTCATGCATCACTGAAGCAACCCGTAACCTGCCCCGGGAGCAGCGTGCACCTACTTTGTTGAAGTTGGCCAGACATGTGCCCAGACCTCTGCGATTAATAAACCCTGGCGAACAAGACTGTTCGCCTAGCGCACACCATTGCGGTCACAGCAACCATTTGGAGTGACATCTTACGCCACCTACCAGGCTTGCTTAACTAAAGCTCGATCACAGATACACACATACCTGCTAACCAGCTGTGACCCTTAATGCTCAACCCAGCTAAAGACCTAGTACTTTATTTATCCAGGGAAAATTGGCCTCCACAGGATCAAGCCGCACATGAGCATATGGCTTCACCTACTGGGCCGAGGCGCAGTGTGTGGTCTGGAATTGTCAGCAATGGTGCTCCAAACACATTTCAAGCCGCTATTGGAGCCACGGCACACCTTCTGGCCTAACCAACTGACGCATGCCAACTGGCTAACTTTCCGCTGCGAGATTTTGATCTTAACACCACGCTCTTGCGGTTACTGTTGCACATCCTCTATAGGTCTTGCCCCCACTCTATTTAAGCAGTTTCCCGCAATGTACCCTTCTGCCCCTGTACGGGCAGGAAAATACCTGTAACATTGCAAATCCCACTGCACTCACATTCTCGGGCAGTACGGTGGGGGAGAGGGGTCCTTAGAATTGGTTCTGCTACATTGCCTGGCCTCCTAGCCCGCAAACACCCTCGTCTGACAGCAGACTATCTGCCGGGTCGCCCGTGCAATGTCCGCACCCTGGCGCAAGACGTCCCGTTCTATACCTCTGCTAACAGACTACCTTCAGTGAGGCTGGAGTGAACCGATGTATGTTGTGCCTCTGACCATCAGAACCTTGGTTTGCTTTGGCAGGGATACAATTGTTGCATCTGTCACACTCAAAATAGTGTCAACGTGCCGTTCTTTTGCATTATACCTGCAGAGTGTGCCTGGTACAATCCTAGACACCCCCTGAGTGCCAACCCGCTTTGACCCAAGATGCAAAGCACAAACCCGGTACACTTGGTTACCCCGGACGGACTTACTTGCCCTCCACCGAAATCCATGTGTAAGGTAGCTGGTCCCTGATTTAATTCCTAGTAGTCTATGTGTTATGCCATACACCTTTTATGCCTTTTTTTTAAAGCAGTTAACCCGCTCACCACGAGACCCACTGGTAGCAAGACCAGTATAACCTGTACATGGAAATTACATTTTCCTACCAACTGCACTGAGGGCAAGCCACACTCACTGCTACTGGTGTCTGACTAACCGGCCCATGGAGGGTGTAGCAATACTGCCTGGTTAGCAAGTACGCCCACTGTACAGTTGTAATTTAGTAACTCCTGGCGCTGACAACCGCAGGTGCCTAATACCGGGCTGTGTGTATGCGGCCCAGGAACCTAGGCAATAGGCTTGGTGTGGATGGGTTGTTAACAATGCCTGGCAATAAGTGTAATACCTTTGACAAACCTCTCCTGACCAGCATCTATATCATTCTTAAACATATTTACTGTTTTTGCCACATGGCACTCTTCTGGTTGGTGATACGGAACCACCTACCCAGCATAAGCGGACAGTCCCGCGTTGCCGTCACACCACCTGTGTCCCTTGAAATCACCCTCCATCCTCCTGTGTCACCTAACCTCGGTTCTAGAGTGCACTTACTTCGCACTGTTGACCAGACAATTCTGCAGACCTCTTTGCTTGCTAGACCCTGGTGAACACATTAATGGTGTCAAATCTGGTTTGAAACAATATATGTAATGTGCCCACTATTGGAGACAACTCACCCCTTTGTGGAGTGACAACTACACAGGTGCCTACTCAAGTCACCCAACAGACAAGTTGGCCCTGACTACCTTGTGTTCTGGTGCCAGCTTTGGAAAGAGCCTTGCCTTCACTTGCTGATCCCTGGGAAGCACACAATGCCCGTGCTCTGGCCGCAGCGCAGCGATGCCCTCGTGTAGCACCGAATCCCTGGTCAAATACGAGTGCCACTCCAACTACTTAAACATACACCTTGACCATGGGTGGAGTCTAGCTCTCCCCAAACATCTGCTGGTGTAACCCACGGTCACGCCTCCTGTTCACTTCAATTTAGTAATTCATGGCACTGACAACCACAAGGGGCCTAATACTGGGCTGTGTAAATGCGGCCCAGGGTGACCTTAAGCAAGGGTTAGTTATCCCGGACTTAATTGCCCTCCACCGAAATACATGTGTAAAGGTACCTGGTCCCTGATTTACTTCCTAATAGTCTATGTGTTACGCCATGCTTCTTTATATTACTTATTCAAAGCAGTAAACCCGCTCACCCACGAGACCTGCTAGAAGCAAGTTTAGTAAAGCCTGTACATGGAATTAAATTCCCCCGCCAACTGCACAGAGGGCAAGCCACACTCAGTGCTACTGGTGTCTGACTGATTGGCCCTTGGAGGCCGTGGCAATACTGCCCGGTCAGCAAGTACGCCCACGGTACAGTTGTAATTTAGTAACTCCTAGCGCTGACAACTGCAGGTGCCTAATACCGGGCTGTGTGTATGCGGCCCAGGAACCTAAGCAATAGGCTTGGTGTGGATGGGTTGTTAACAATGCCTGGCAATAAGTGTAATACCTTTGACAAACCTCTCCTGACTGGCATCTATGTCATTCTTAAACATATTTACGGTTTTGCCACATGGCACTCTTCTGGTTGGTGATACGGAAGCACCTACCCAGCATAAGCTGACAGTCCCGCGTTGCCGTCACACCACCTGTGTCCCTTGAATCACCCTCCATCCTCCTGTGTCACCTAACCTCGGTTCTAGAGTGCACTTACTTCGCCTGTGCGTACCTCTAAATGAGGCAGGCTCCACACATTCTTAAGGCCAGAGACACACCTATATGTGTTGTGCCCACTATTGGAGACAACTCACCCCTTCTTGGAGTGACAACTACACCGGTGCCTACACAAGTCGCCCAACAGACAAGTTGGCCCCGACTACCTTGTGCTCTGGTGCCAGGTTTGGAAAGTGCCTTGCCTGCACTTGCTGCCCCCAGGGAACCACCCAATGCCCGTGCTCTGGCCGCAACACGGCGATGCCCTCGTGTCGCATTGAACCCCTGGTCAAGAAAGAGTGCCACTCCAACTACTTAAACCTACCCCTTGACCATGGGCGGAGTCTAGCTCTCCCCAAACTTTTGCTGGTGTAACCCACGGGCACGCCTCCTGTTTCGCTCAATTTAGTAATTCATGGCACTGCCCCACCAGGGCCTAATACTGGGCTGTGTAAATGCGGCCCAGGGTGACCTTAAACAATCGGCTTGGTGTGGATGGGTGTGCCAATGCAGGTAGAAGCAAGAGTTATCCCGCACACCTTACTTCCTGTCCCAGTTATCTGAGTAACTTAGTGAAAGATGCACCTTTGAACTGGTAGCGGAAACTGTTACTTACGCCTGCAAATGAGTACTACTGATGCCTAGGCGCTTCCTGACCCACAGCCAGCTCACCCTGATACAAACCGCTCGTGACTGGGACTCAACAGTGCAGCGAAAGCACGAGACATCCTAGCCTGACCTTAGCTCTTCACCCGGCTCCCACACAAGAGCCATCCACAACCTAGTGGCCTAAATCAATCGCCCTGTGGGGCGGTTGCAATGGACTGCAAACAGCTCCTAGGCATTCTCTTTGTATCGTCCATCCAAGAGAGACTTAGTACTATCCACACCTATTACCCTGTGCTACCAAACCTTATCATGACATCACAGGGATTCCATAGCTCACTGGGTCATTCGGGCCACCGTCCTACAGCTCAGTTAGCACAACCCCGTAGTTGCTGGTAGGAACTGTACTGTACAAGCTTGTTGATTGCAACCTTGTGGCCACCCAGCGAAGTATTTGCTCAATGCGCCTCTGCGCTACAGCTCATGCTTTACTAACCCTGCCGCATGTGCACCATCCCGCAAAAGGAATGGCTCCTGTACTCAACTTAAACGGCAGAGTGCACCGCACGGGCACCTACAATGTCCTCTGCGCTACAGCTCATGCTTCACCAACCCTGCCGCATGTGCACCATCCCGCAAAAGGAATGGCTCCTGTAATCAACTTTGGTTGTCCCTTCACAGTTCTATCTAGCACATACTCAAGCTGAAGGTATCGAGGCGCCTCACATGAGCACCCGTCACGTTATACCATGACTCACGCCACATTACAGGCACAGATAGATCTACGTGGCAGTGGGCCCCGCTAATTATTACACAATCTACAAGACCGCAATGACAATTATCGGGGGGTTCCCACAGGGAACTGGCAACTGCAGTGCACTCCTGCTCCGTACATACATATAAGAGCAGACTGGACACCCGGGTATGCATTACTCCTGTGCAACTTACTTCTTTTTAAATTAAGCCCCTGCTCGCAAACTGGGAGAGGGATAGTGCAGTGGGCACAGTTAATGCTTCCACCAGGGACAAACATCTTGCTAACCCGGTTTGAGGAGCAAGCACGCTGATGCCGATCATGGGCGGGCCCATGAAATCCCACCCTTACTCGCCCCCGCCAAATTCTGGTATTAGTGACCCTAGCACAATACCGACCCGTACTCAAACAACCCGAAAACCCGTATTTGACGGACAGGTGTGTTGTGGCACTGACTGGGGACCAATAATGGTACTTGGTTTCAATCAGTCGATACCTATCTTAACGCCTCCGCTCGTCAATGGAGTCAGAAAGTGCGGCGGCCCACCCAGCCAGCAGGGCCGGCAGCAGCGCCACCGGGGTACCCTCAGCAAAGGTCTCAACCCCGCAATCAGAATAGGCAGCACACAAGGACCAACCACCATTGACCAGCGCACTGAACCCGCCCCACATGTGGCAGTAATTGTTCAGCCCGTCCCCCAAACGCACCAAGTGCGCATCGCAGGCAATTGCACAATCTATTCCACAGAGCGCACCCCCCGCGGCCTCACACGCGCTAGACATGGTGGCGGCTGACAGGACTCAGCACACACTCAACACGAAAATGCAAGAGAAACGGCAATGCCCACCATTGCCAACCGATCGTCTCGCGCCGCCCACCCGCGGCTTAGGGATCCCCAGCAACAAGCTCTAACCCACTGGGACAATCACCCGCTGTCGGATTGAAAACAACCCTCGGCATAGGGGTCAAAGACCGCAACCACTATGCCACTACAGGGACTCTGCCCCCGCTGCAACGCCGACCATCGCTGCGCCGCCCGCTCCTCCAACACAGCCCTAGGTGCCGTCAGAGAGCTCCGCCTGGACAGGCTCTCCAGTCTCGACGATCCCACCCTCCGGTACCCATCCAACCAGGATGCGGCCCGGTAACAGATCCCCATGTCTGCTGCGTGCATGGCGGTCGTCATCCCGTTGCCCCTCATTCAATCCCTTCGTTGCCAGACGGCCGGGCAACCCACACTCTTGCCGCACTGCTGTACAGGCACCCTAAAGCATCCCCCGTCTCGGACCAACCAGCACACACCACACTACGTGCCACCGCATATCAAAATCTACGCGGTGCACCGGGTGCAACCTGACCATGGCACCAGGCTCGACTGGCCCTCGCAACAAATAGGTTATGGGGGGGTGGTGGGCCCGCACTCGGACCGCCGAGCGCTCCAATCGCTTCAACAAACATCTGCGCAGCATACAAAGCATACAACTTAAAGCACCTTGACCACAGTCCAATGCGCTATTCCTCGCACCAAGCTCCACCGCAGATCAAAAGCTACCGCGATGCGTTGGGCTAATGCTTCCCCTGCTGCCGAACGGCACTCTTGCCCGCCAGGAGGCCAGAGAACCAACTCCGCTGCAACCCCTGTATACACACCTACTGGGACAGCCCCCAACACTGCCTCAGCCATTCAGGGGGTTGAATCGAGACACATGTATTGACGGTCGGGATTTCGCCTTCAGCCCATTCCTAGACGGCAAAACAGTGCCACTAAAGTAACTTTAAACATATCAACCGCTGGCCAAGGTCGGGATCGACTCTGCGTGCTTGGAGACGATCCGGCCACGGCACTGCGCCACCAAG
Organism: Calotriton arnoldi; assembly: GCA_963921515.1. Lineage (NCBI taxonomy): Eukaryota > Metazoa > Chordata > Amphibia > Caudata > Salamandridae > Calotriton > Calotriton arnoldi. The sequence goes on from CAWUFW010007112.1 coordinate 97,557, forward strand.
GCCATTTCAAACATTTAAACACCACAATCACCGGCCGTAGCAGACTCGAACCTGTGCAGGTAAGAGGTCAAGGAGACGCTGCCTCATAAACCGGAACACACCTCCTCAAACCAGTGCTCGGCTGATGTCAGGGGGGGGGGGGCACTGAGGACAGAGCGGGGACAGAGCAGCTACAGAGTCGTGCCTTGCTGCCAAAACCTCTCCCCTGTGAGCTACAAGGCGTGGACACAGTGAGAAGGGTAGCTCGCACCCAAAATGGCCCGGACGGAGATCAGCTGCCTCCAGCCTCGCAGTGAAGCAGTTAGTTTTAGTGCCGAAAACTGCCTCCAGCAATGAAGACACCCCACCACAAGGCCCGCTCTCTCATATGGCCCTCCACCCAGCGACTCGACGCACCGCCCGCAGCACTGAACCCGAATTTACTCGTAGACAACGCTCGGAAGCCACAGGCACCCGCCCACCCTGGGCATGGCAGTAGTTAGGGAGAGGGAATGCGCAGGCCGCCAACACCAGATCGCCCCCCCCCCCCGCACACAAAACCTCTGTCCTGAGCGGAGCCCAATACCGAGGCGGCTCTAGGCTAATGATGGTCGGCACGGCCCACCCTTTTGTACACGTCAGCTTTTCCCCCAAAATCCGCAGGCAACCCGCCAAACGAAACGAGGGCAACTCATACAACCCACAGCCAACCAGGCCGTGGTCCCAAAACCCAGACAACGCGTGTACGCGACACCAGTGGGGGCCCTCGCTACAGAGGGGGACGCTGCCTGCAGCCACAAGGATGGCGACGCGGTGCCGCGCAGACAGCCAGCAATGCGGACACCTCCAATACAATGCCTTCTAATTCGGCCGCATAGCCTCAGCGCCCCCTGTCAAGGCATGCCCCACTTGATACCTTCCTCACGGGGCAGCAGCTCAGCCTCGGCAGGCCGCCCAGGCCTCCCACAAACCTGTCGGACCCGGGCCCGACCAGGCCGCGGGCCCTAGTACATGCAGCTCTCTTGTACCCTCGCAGGCAGGGAAAACTAGCGTCAATCCAGCGGCCGCAATCCCCGGCCGGCCCCAACTCCCGCATACAATCGGACCCGGGAACCCAGGCATCCTCAACCCCCAGACTGACAACAAGGAGGCTGGCCGGCCCAGACAAAGGTCCCTCCTGGCCCGCACTCACCGCCCTAATTCGACGACGCGCCGAGGACAAACGCAACCGCGACGGCGTGGTTGGCGCACAGAGCAATGTCGTCTCTAACCCCGACTGGTGGCTACACTCGCCTCGGTGCGATACGTCGGCACATAGGGCCCCCCCCCTCGCGACCTTATTTGAGATAGAGGAGGGGGTGGGCGGTGCAGCGGTGAGCTGATTATGCATGACACCTTGGTCAATGCTAATACATGGTCTTCCATGGACGGCTCGACATAATTTTAGTTCCCAGTTCTCGGACTTCAAGCGGAGGAAGCGGAAGGCGCGGGGTCTCGCTCACATCCCTCAAGGCAGTCTTTCACCTGCCTCCCATACCTAGGCAGAGGAGCGCTCCCACACCCGGCGCCATGCCCCATTACCCCGACGCTTGCCTGCACCCGCAGAACAGGGGCTCAAACCTGCACCCTCGGTGACAGAATAAATGTGCGCACACCATACGGACACTGAATTTACGGCTGCCCGCTACCTCCTGTAAATCTATACCTCTGCTCACCGCAAAACCCGGGAGCCTAACCAACTACCAGGGAGCTCCTAAATCCGCCCCCCTCCTCCTCTTAGGCATCACAAGTCCAGCAAATGCCGGGCAGCGCCTACCCGAAGAGGCTTGGGGGGACAGACGACTCACCCTCAATTGTAGTTCCCTCAGACGGCGTGAATCTCAGCACGAAGAAAGACGGCGGGAGACGACCGACCAGACGGCGTGTCCGGCGCAAAGAGGACGCCAAGATGGCCAGGGAGGCATAAATACCTCCCCACCTCCTCTGCGACCCGGAAGTGACGCGTCTGGAAGGGGATCCTCCTCGAGCCCCGCGTTCTTAGTGGGGGTGGGGAAGTGCCCAAATGGCACTAAAGGGGCCGCCCGTTTAGGGGGCCCCCTGCGGGGGCCGCGGGCAGCCGCATTCTACAAAGGCTAGCCAGCAGTGTGACCCTGCTCTGCCCTTTAAAGGGAGCGAGCCTTGAATGTGTGCGCGCCTGCGTGTGTGTATATATATATATATATACACACACATTTACAAGTCTACTGTATATAGGCACATGTTTACAAGGGTACGCAAAACCGAGACAGGATAGATATAGAAGTAAGACTAAAGGCTTTAGTCCTACTTTCATTACTAGCCTGTCTGGTCGCCCTACCCTTGTTGTGCACTTGCATCTGTGGCAGAAAAGAAATGTCTGATATGAGTGTGTGAGTAACCTCAAGGCACATTGTTTAAAAGTATTTCATACATAGCAGGAGCCCCCAAAAACGTATTGAAAAGATGGTGAAAATATCCCCTCCCAGGGAGGGAGCAGTTTTATACCTGGATCAGGTCACGTGGGAGGTCGGGGCTCAGCACAGCTGAATAATTGCCTTGTTTACCTTTGACTAGTGTAGTGGGTGGGGGCACAGAGCGGGGGGGCTGCCCTAAATGAGTGTTTCCTAGGTTCAAAGGCCTCTGCTGTGATGAGGCCAAGGGACACCCAGTGCCCAAGCAGCCACGCCCAGCTCAGAGTCCCTGGACACAACTTTTCAACTGGACGCGCACTTATTGGTGGGTGTGACACCCCGATCACCTCTCTCGAAGTTACACCCCTGCCCACTACCAGGTTCCTGCATATGGAATGGTTGCTCCCTCTTAGCTTTCCTTATAGCCAGAGTGCTCCGAGGCGTTTAGCAGCGCTGTAAAAAAAAAACAGAAATGAAATAAGATATCATGTTTTCCACCAGAATCCAGCGCTAGCCTTTGGAGGGTGTAAACCGTGACGTCTGACGGAAAATGTTTTTATTGTGGTGGAGACACTTCCCTAATAAACCTCATCCGGCCCACACTGCACCCCCTCCTAGCGGTGAGCAGCATTTCAGAAGCACATTACTTACACAGACGAGCCTGCAGAGGAGCCAGACGCCCTGCTCACACCAGACACGTGCGCAGGGGTCAGCGTGAGACCCGCACCGGAAGCACTACACCAGAGTGGCCCGCAGAGGAGCCGGACACCCTGCTCACACCAGACACGTGCGCAGGGGTCAGCGTGAGACCCACACCAGAAGCACTACACCAGAGTGGCCCCGCAGAGGAGCCAGACGCCCTGCTCACACCAGACACGTGCGCAGGGGTCAGCGTGAGACCCGCACCGGAAGGTATGATTCCACCCTTGTAGAACCACTACTATGGGTCACCGGTCTACCCGGTACCAGCTTTCTCGACCTGGTCAGCACAAAATGGATGCTGCCAGCCACAGACACGAGTCTGCCCTCCTGCTGCTGAGCCGAGCTCGAGCAGAGGAAGGCCTGACAATAGGTTTCCTGTCACAGGGAGGTGTGACCACCTCCCAGACAGGCTTTAGTGTATTGGGGCTGGGTGGGTGCACTCTTAGAGTGCCAGAAAGTCTGCACTGGGGGCACATTTGGTGTCCCCGTGCATAGTCCAGCTAGAACCAGTTCTGGGAGCCGTTGGCTCCTGCTCTGGTGCGAAACTGGACAAAGGACATGGGTGTAGCCACCCCTCTGTCCTGCCCCTCCCCTAGGAGGGTCCCCAGACTCCGTCCAACCCCTTCCCATGGGTATAAAGTGGGAGACCTGATTCCAGAACTTTAGATTATACCTGGACAAGACTCTGCAAAGAAACCAAGTACTTCGACGGTCTACACTTCGCTGGACGACAGAAGAATCTCCCTTGGAGTAAAGGAGTTACTCCCCTGCAGCAGCAGGCACCTAAGCGCACCTGACCGGTTTGCAACTCCCGAACTCCTGCGGACTCCGAAGATTTCTGCAACACAGGAGGTGGGTTCCCTAACGTCCCTGAGGTTGATCTGACCTCTCAGCAACTCTGAGACCAGTATCCCTCGTGGGGACCGTGCAACCCGAACCCCTGTGCACCGTGTACATTTGCAGCAGCATATGCCTTTTGGCGATCCCTGAGGCTGTGCTTTGGACTACGTATAGTCCCGACCCCGAGCATCATTTGCACCAAAGATATCCGGCCTCCACTCCATGAGTGCTCTGTGGGCTGGCACTTTGTACACTCGCTCCAGGTCACCTCGCGATCCCTGGTCCGTTGACTGGTGGGTCCTGGCAAGGGTCACCTTGATTGTTCTTGGGCTTCCCTGGTTGCTCCAGACGTGCCCTGACTCTCCACACTGTAACCTGTTTCCTCTGTCTGGGTGGGTTGCCGTTGCCAAGGCTTGTTGGTGCTCCAGCCGGACACTGACCCCTCAGCTCTCGACATCCTTCGTGGGACAGCTCACCTCCGGACCCTGGTCGTCGTCGACGTCTCCTGGTCCCCGTGGCTGCAGAGACAAACACCCTTTCTCTTCACCTGAAGCACCCGACATCGGTGGGCATTCGACTATCGAGGCACTGGTCACCTGAAGTGACCCAGACTTTGTCCCCTCTGCTTTCAGGTTCTTCACATCTCGAATCCAGGCTTGGATTCCACCGGACACTCTTCGCCTTCCTGGCAGCCGTACTTTCTTGCAGTCCTCCATTGAAAATGACGGAGGTTTCCGACACCACTTGACCCCTATGCACCCGGCTCCTCTGGGATAGGTAACTCGGGTACTTCGGTACTCACAAGGGTGCTGGCCTTAGAACCTCTTATGTTCCAAAGGGTTTGCTTGAAGTCCTCCTAGAAGTGTCCTTAAATTGTAATTTTCCAACCGCGACTTTCCCATAGAGTTGCACGGAACACACGGTCGTGTTCCCACACTGCACCCGTCCTCCGTGGGCTCCCTGTGTCACTCCTCTGGGTGGTTCCTTGGGGTCCCAGCGATTCTACGTGCTCTAGGCACTGTGTCTATTGAAGTCGTTGTTGTTATACCATTTTTTTAGTATATGGTTCGTTCTCCCCCTGGAGCCCGTTGTATATTTAGCTACTTACGTAAGTTCTATTGATTAAGTATCGTGTGCTTTATGTTCTAATCTCGTGTCAAGATTAGTAGAGAGTGTTTTAGTAATAAATACATATTTTTACATAACACTTGTGTGGTTCTCCTTTCATTTAGTCATTCAGGAGGTGATATTCTGGTAAAAGAAGCTGCTTTACATTCCTTCAAGGTTAAGCCTGAAGGCTGCTCTCCACAGCTACCACTAGGATAGCTTTCATAAAGGTTATCTTTGACCTCATACATCATAAGGGTCGTTTGGACTGGTGCAAGGTGCCCACTTTAATTAGTGGACAGCATATACCAGGCCAACTTCTCACATTAGTGTGCAGCGGTTGGGATTCAAGCTTGCTATTGTTTTACCAGAAAAGTCTCATTGAGTGACTAACTGAAAACCACTGAGTATTAGGCACATATAATACATCAAGATTGAATAAGGTAAGTTCTACTGAACTTGGAGTTGGGTAAGTCAAGGGCCTAGCAAACCCTTTCTCCAACTCAAGAGAGTTTAGTCTCCACTAGGTTAGGTAGGTGCCTACACCACATAACACTAGTATGTCTTCTAGAGGAGAAGCCAGTGGCTCTCTGCCAACTAGGTATGACCATCTCTCATTCCAAGAATTGAGAAATATGTGTACATCTAGGAAGCTGAGGACAGGGAGAAGTGCAAGCACCCAACGTCTAATAGAGATGTTGCTCTTAGATGACATCAGAAAGACCCCAGGGTCTGATGAAGTAGAAAGAGTGGGTGGGACAGGAGATGACGAAAGACCAGGAAGTGAACACTTCTTTGATCTGGACTCAAACCCTGGCCAGGAGGATCAAAATGATTCTAACCTGGAAAATCCAACTCTTCCTTCAGGTGGAGGAGAAGGCCCCAGTGGCCCTCTCTTTACTCCGCCAGGAAGAGTACAGAGTTTGCCTAGAAGATCCAGAACTCCCTCTGTGGAGTCTAATCATTCAGGTACTTCTGTAGGGACTTCCATATCCCATAAGAGGGAATCCTCTTATGATAGACAGTGCCAACTTCTGGAGCTTGAGAGAATCAAGCTTAGGCTCAAGAAGGAGCAGTTGGCCCTAGATAGGGAATCCCTAGAGCTCCAAAGAGCTACAAAAAGATTGGGACTAGAGTCCCATGGTGGCAGCAACAGTGTTCCTAGAAGTAGGGAGTATACTCATGAACATAGGAACCTGAACAAGATAGTCCCTCCCTACCAGAGTGGGGATGACATCCACAAATGGATAACTGCACTGGAGAGGGCCTGTAAAGTACAGAAGGTTCCTCAGGGGCAGTGGGCAGCTATCTTGTGGCTCTCCTTTGCTGACAAAGGTAGAGATAAGCTCCTCACTGTTAGAGAAGAGGATGCTGACAACTACTCAGTCTTGAAGAGTGCTCTCATTGATGGGTTTGGCTTAACCACTGAGCAATACAGGATTACGTTCAGAGACAGCCAGAAGACACAGACTCAGGACTGGGTAGACTTTGTAGATTGTGCTACTAAGGCTCTAGAGGGCTGGTTACTTGGCAGTAAAGTGAATGATTTTAAAGGATTGTACAATTTAATTATGAGGGAGCAGATCCTTAATAATTGCCAAAAATCAGTTGTTGCATCAGTACCTGGTGGACTCTGATCTGACCTCTCCCCAAGAATTGGGAAAGAAGGCAGACAAATGGGTCAGAACCAGGGTGAAGCAGAAAGCTCAGAACCAAGGTGGTGACTCTAAGAAGCAAGATGCTAAGACCACAGATAAGGGTGGGGAGAATGGTAAAGACCAGAAGTCTTCACAAGGGCCCCAAAAACCTGCATCTGGGGGAAGTCACAATCAAACAAGGGTAAAGGCAAAAAGCAACCTTGGTGTCATATCTGTAAAGAGAAGGCCCATTGGACAAAGGATGCCACTTGTCCAAGGGCCAAGGATTCTACTCCTACCACCACTGCCCCTAAGGCAACTGGTCCCCCTAGCTCAGTTCCAAGTGGTGGTACACAGAACAAGGGTATAGTGGGGTTAACCTTGGGATCTGAGATGGGTTCTGGCCTAGTCAGAACTCCAACTCAGGCTGTGTTAGTCTGTGATGGAGGCATGGATATTGCCTCCTTATTTGTAAGTCCCAGTAACTTGGGCAAGTACAGTCAACAGCCTTTGATCAATGGTAAGGAGGCCATGGCATACAGGGACACAGGTGCAAGTGTCACAATGGTGACAAAAGAACTTGTGGGCCCTGACCAGATCATACTTGGTGAGATGTACCAAGTGACCAATGCAAGCAATGTCAGGACAGACCATTCCTTGGCAGTTGTGAATTTCACCTGGGGAGGGGTAACTGGCCCTAAGAAGGTTGTGGTAAGTTCAGACCTCCCTGTAGAATGCTTATTGGGCAATGATTTGGAAACTTCAGCTTGGGCTGAAGTGAAACTCAGGACACATGCCGAAATGCTGGGCATCCCTGCAGATGTGTTTGCCATGACTAGGTCACAGGCAAAAATGTCTTCCACTGAACAGGCCCTGGATCCTGGAATAATGGACCAGGTGCCTTCCAAGAGAAGGCGCAGTAGGGGTAAGTCAGTGTCTTTCCCCCTACCTCAGAGTGAGGGTCAGACTCTTGAGGGAGCTGATCTTAGTCCTGAAGAAGGAACTGTCTCAGAGGAACTTGAACCTGACCAGGTTGAGTTCTTGGGGACAGGGGGCCCTTCCAGGGCAGATCTGAGTCAGGAGCAGCTGAACTGCCCCTCTCTTGAACCCCTCAGACAGCAAGCTGGCGCTGAGGCTGCCGGGAGTGCCAGTGGGTCCCATAGGATCTACTGGGATGATGGACTTTTATACTCAGAGGGTAGAGACCCCAAGCCTGGTGCTACCAGGAGGTTGATTATACCTCTGAAGTTTAGAGGCTTCCTATTAACACTGGCACATGATATCCCATTAGCAGGACACCTAGGCCAAAACAAGACCTGGGACAGAATTGTCCCTGACTTTCATTGGCCTCACATGTTTGAGGACACAAAGGAGTTTTGTCGCTCCTGTATCACTTGCCAAGCCAGTGGTAAGGCAGGTGGTACTACAAAGGCCCCCCTGATACCACTACCTGTGGTGGGGGTTCCCTTTGAGAGGGTTGGGATTGACATTGTTGGTCCCATGGATCCTCAAACTGCATCTGGGCACAGATTTATACTAGTGGTGGTGGACCATGCCACTAGGTACCCAGAAGCAATACCCCTAAGGACTACCACAGCTCCTGTTGTGGCTAGAGCCCTCCTGGGAATTTTTTCCAGAGTGGGTTTCCCTAAGGAGGTAGTATCAGACCAAGATGCAAACTTTATGTCTGGTTACTTGACTGCAATGTGGAAGGAGTGTGGTGTGAATTACAAATTCACCACCCCTTATCACCCACTATGCAATGGGTTAGTTGAGAGATTCAACACAACCCTCAAGGGCATGATAAAAGGTCTCCCTGAAAAGATTAGGCGCAGATGGGACATCCTTTTGCCCTGCCTTCTCTTTGCCTACAGAGAGGTTCCTCAGAAGGGGGTTGGTTACAGCCCTTTTGAACTTCTGTTTGGACATCCAGTTAGGGGTCCTTTATGTCTAGTGAAGGAGGGATGGGAGTTACCTCTCAAACCCCCTAAACAGGATATTGTGGACTATGTACTTGGTCTCCGCTCCAGGATGGCTGACTACATGAAGAAGGCATCCAAAACCCTTGAGGCTAGCCAGGAATTGCAAAAGGCCTGGCATGACCAAAAGGCTGTTTTGACTGTGTATCAGCCAGGACAGAAAGTATGGGTGTTGGAGCCTGTGGCCCCAGCAGCCCTCCAGGACAAGTGGAGTGGGCCCCATACTATACTTGAGCAAATGGGAGAGGTTACCTACCTGGTGAACCTTAGTACTGCCAGGAGCCCCCACAGGGTGCTCCATGTGAACAGGCTCAAGCCATATGTGGACAGGGCAGACATGGGCTTGCTCATGGCTACTGATGAGGGACAGGAGGAAGAGAGTGATCCACTCCCTGACCTGCTCTCACAGAACCCTGATGATGGTTCAGTTAATGGTGTAGCCTTGGCAGGCAGCCTCACTGACCAGCAGCAAACTGATAGCAGGAAGGTCCTCAATCAGTATAGACATATCTTTTCACTGACTCCAAGTCAGACTACCTGGTGCACCCATGAGGTGGACACAGGTGACAGTCTGCCTGTTAAAAATAAGATTTACAGGCAACCTGATCATGTCAGGGACTGTATCAGGACTGAAGTCCAGAAAATGTTGGAGCTGGGAGTAATTGAACCCTCAGATAGCCCTTGGGCTAGTCCAGTAGTCCTGGTACCAAAACCTCACACCCAGGGTGGTAAGAGAGAGATGAGGTTCTGTGTGGACTACAGGGGCCTCAATGCAGTCACTAGGACTGATGCCCATCCAATACCCAGGGCAGATGAACTTATAGATACTTTGGCCTCTGCCAAGTTTCTGAGTACATTTGACCTGACAGCTGGTTACTGGCAAATCAGATTAGCTGAGGCTGCAAAACCAAAAACAGCATTTTCAACCCTTAGTGGGCACTACCAATTTGTGGTGATGCCCTTTGGCTTGAAGAATGCACCTGCCACTTTTCAAAGGTTGGTGAACAAAGTCCTTACAGGTCTGGAAGCCTATAGTGCAGCTTAACTAGATGATATTGCTGTCTTTAGCTCCACCTGGGAGGATCACCTGGTCCACCTGAGAAATGTTTTAGAGGCCCTGCAAAAAGCAGGCCTCACTATCAAGGCCACCAAGTGCCAGATAGGGCAGAGTAAGGTTGTGTACCTGGGCCACCATGTGGGTGGAGGCCAGGTTCAACCACTGGAGAGCAAAATCCAGACCATCATGGACTGGGTTGCTCCCACTACCCAGACTCAGGTCAGAGCTTTCTTGGGCCTGACTGGGTACTACAGGAGGTTTGTCAAAGGATATGGATCCATAGTGAACCCTTTGAATGACTTAACTTCCAAAAGAATGCCTAAGAAAGTTCAGTGGACAGTTAGCTGTCAAAAGGCATTTGATGACCTGAAGCAGGCCATGTGCACTGCTCCCATTCTGCAAAGTCCTGATTATTCCAAATAATTCATTGTTCAAACTGATGCATCTGAATTGGGGGTAGGGGCTGTGTTATCACAATTGAATGAAGAGGGTCAGGATCAGCCAATAGCTTTTATTAGCAGAAGGTTGACCCCCAGAGAGAAACGTTGGTCAGCTATTGAGAGGGAAGCCTTTGCTGTGGTTTGGGCTCTGAAGAAGCTGAGGCCATACTTGTTTGGCACTCACTTCATTGTTCAGACAGACCATAAGCCCCTCTTATGGCTAAAACAGATGAAGGGTGAAAACCCCAACTTTTGAGGTGGTCCATTTCCCTACAGGGGATGGACTATACAGTGGAACATAGACCTGGGAGTAACCATGCCAATGCAGATGGACTCTCCAGATATTTCCACTTAGAACATGAAGACTCAACTGGTCAAGGTTAGTTTAATGTCCTTACGTTTGGGGGGGTTGTGAAGGAGAGTAGGATCTGCTTCTTATAGTTACCCCCACTTTTTGCTGATGTCTCCCTTTTTTTGGCCTAGTCTGACTGGGCTCCTGCTATTCAGGACCCCAGTCTATCTGCTTTCTCCTATAAATTGCAATGCATGTACTTTAGGTACACTCCAGATTGGATACTGGGGTACCCTTATAAGTCTCCAGTATATGGTACACCATGTACCCAGGGCATAGGTACCCCAGAGGCCTCCCAGGGGCTGAAGCATGTATTATGCCACCCCAGAGAGGCCATTCAAAATGACATCACAGGTCTGCTACTGCAGCCTGTGTAAGGTGGTGCATGCACCCCTTACTGGAGATATAGGTTCACTATATCCCTTCTAAATCACTACACATATAAACCTATCAGTCACCCCTATGGCAGGCCTTATCAATCCTGAAGGCAGGGTTCCTTGGTTTTATGTGAGAGGGTGCCCCTGCATGAGTAGGGCCCCTCTACAGCCTTCGGAATCCATTCCCCAGGGTTGTCTGTGATGCAGCCAAACCATATATACTTAAGTGCATTATAACCTCGCGGTAAATGCTAACTTTAAAACGGCTGCTTAGAAACATGTCGTGTTTGGTGTCAAACACCTTGGAATCATACCTCCACACCAGTAACTGGTGTGGGAGGTATGATTCCACCCTTGTAGAACCACTACTATGGGTCACCGGTCTACCCGGTACCAGCTTTCTCGACCTGGTCAGCACAAAATGGATGCTGCCAGCCACAGACACGAGTCTGCCCTCCTGCTGCTGAGCCGAGCTCGAGCAGAGGAAGGCCTGACACTAGGTTTCCTGTCACAGGGAGGTGTGACCACCTCCCAGACAGGCTTTAGTGTATTGGGGCTGGGTGGGTGCACTCTTAGAGTGCCAGAAAGTCTGCACCGGGGGCACATTTGGTGTCCCCGTGCATAGTCCAACTAGAACCAGTTCTGGGAGCCGTTGGCTCCTGCTCTGGCGCGAAACTGGACAAAGGACTTGGGTGTAGCCACCCCTCTGTCCTGCCCCTCCCCAAGGAGGGTCCCCAGAGTCAGTCCAACCCCTTCCCATGGGTATAAAGTGGGAAACCTGATTCCAGGTCTTTAGATTATACCTGGACAAGACTCTGCAAAGAAACCAAGTACTTCGACGGTCTACACTTCGCTGGACGACAGAAGAAACTCCCTTGGAGTAAAGGAGTTACTCCCCTGCAGCAGCAGGCACCTAAGCGCACCTGACTGGTTTGCATCTCCCGAGCTCCTGCAGACTCCAAAGATTTCTGCAACACAGGAGGTGGGTTCCCTAACGTCCCTGAGGTTGATCTGACCTCTCAGCAACTCTGAGACCAGTATCCCTTGTGGGGACCGTGCAACCTGAACCCCTGTGCACCGTGTACATTTGCAGCAGCATATGCTTTTTGGCGATCCCTGAGGCTGTGCTTTGGACTACGTGTAGTCCCGACCCCGAGCATCATTTGCACCAAAGATATCCGTCCTCCACTCCACGAGTGCTCTGTGGGCTGGCACTTTGTACACTTGCTCGAGGTCACCTCGCGATCCTTGGTCCGTTGACTGGTGGATCCTGGCGAGGGTCACCTTGATTGTTCTTGGGCTTCCCTGGTTGCTCCAGATGTGCCCTGACTCTCCATTGCTTGGAGAGTCCCCTGGACCTTGCTGGTCCACACCGTAACCTGTTTCCTCTGTCTGGGTGGGTTGCCGTTGCCAAGGCTTGTTGGTGCTCCAGCCGGACACTGACCCCTCAGCTCTTGACATCCTTCGTGGGACAGCTCACCTCCAGACCCTGGTCGTCGTCGATGTCTCCTGGTCCCCGTGGCTGCAGAGACAAACACCCTTTCTCTTCACCTGAAGCACCCGACATCGGTGGCCATTCGACTATCGAGCCCCTGGTCACCTGAAGTGACCCAGACTTTGTCCCCTCTGCTTTCAGGTTCTTCACATCTCGAATCCAGGCTTGGATTCCACCGGACACTCTTCGCCTTCCTGGCAGCCGTACTTTCTTGCAGTCCTCCATTGAAAACGACGGAGGTTTCCGACACCACTTGACCCCTATGCACCCGGCTCCTCTGGGATAGGTAACTCGGGTACTTCGGTACTCACAAGGGTGCTGGCCATAGAACCTCTTATGTTCCAAAGGGTTTGCTTGAAGTCCTCCTAGAAGTGTCCTTAAATTGTAATTTTCCAACCGCGACTTTCCCATAGAGTTGCACGGAACATGCGGTCGTGTTCCCACACTGCACCCGTCCTCCGTGGGCTCCCTGTGTCACTCCTCTGGGTGGTTCCTTGGGGTCCCAGCGATTCTACGTGCTCTAGGCACTGTGTCTATTGAAGTCGTTGTTGTTATACCATTTTTTTAGTATATGGTTCGGTCTCCCCCTGGAGCCCGTTGTATATTTTGCTACTTACGTACGTTCTATTGATTAAGTATTGTGTGCTTTATGTTCTAATCTCGTGTCGAGATTAGTAGAGAGTGTTTTAGTAATAAATACATATTTTTACATGACACTTGTGTGGTTATCCTTTCATTTGGTCATTCAAGAAGTGATATTCTGGTAAAAGAAGCTGCTTTACATTCCTTCAAGATTAAGCCTGAAGGCTGCTCTCCATAGCTACCACTAGGATAGCTTTCATAAAGGTTATCTTTGACCTCATACATCATAAGGGTCGTTTGGACTGGTGCAAGGTGCCCACTTTAATTAGTGGACAGGATATACCAGGCCAACTTCTCACACCAGGCACTGCGCAGGGGTCAGCGCGAGACCAGCACCGATAGCACTACACCAGAGTAGCCCCGCACAGGAGCCGGACTCCCTGCTCACACCAGACACGTGCGCAGGGGTCAGTGTGAGACCAGCACCGATAGCACTACACCAGAGTGGCCCCACAGAGAAACCGGACTCCCTGCTCACACCAGACACGTGCGCAGGGGTCAGCGGGAGACCAGCACCGGAAGCACTACACCAGAGTTGCCCGCAGGGGAGCCAGACTGCCTGCTCACACCAGACACGTGCACAGGGGTCAGCGGGAGACCGGCACTGGAAGCACTACACCAGAGTGGCCCCGCAGGCGAGGCAGACTCCCTGCTCACACCAGACACGTGCGCACTGGTCAGCTTGAGACCAGCACCGGAAGCACCACACCAGAGTGGCCCCGCAGGGGAGCCAGGCTCCCTTGTCACACCAGACACGTGCGCAGGGGTCAGCATGAGACCCGCACCGGAAGCACTACACCTCATCGGCCCCGCAGAGGAGCCGGACTCCCTGATCACATCAGACACGTGCGCAGGGGTCGGCGTGAGTTGCGCGGTGCTGGAAGCACTACAACAGAGTGGCCACGCAGAGGAGCCGGACACCCTGCTCACACTGGACATGTGTGCAGGGGTCAGCGTGAGACCCGCACCGGAAGCACTACACCAGAGTGGCCCCGCAGGGGAGCCAGACTCCCTGCTCACACCAGACATGTGCCCAGGGGTCAGCGCGAGACCAGCACCGGAAGCACCACACCAGAGTGGCCCGCAGAGGAGCCGGACTCCCTGCTCACACCAGACACATGCGCAGGGGTCAGTGGGAGAACCGCACCGGAAGCACTAAAACAGAGTGGCCCCGCAGGGGAGGCAGACTCCCTGCTCACACCAGACGCGTGCGCAGGGGTCAGCGTGAGACCCACACCAGAAGCACTACACCAAAGTGGCCCGCAGAGGAGCCAGACTCCCTGCTCACACCAGACACGTGCGCAGGGGTCAGCGTGAGACCAGCACCGGAAGTACTACACCAGAGTGGCCCAGCAGGGGAGCCGGACTCCCTGCTCACACCAGACACGTGCACAGGGGTCAGTGGGAGACCTGCACCGGAAGCAGTACACCAGAGTGGCCCCGCAGGGGAGCCAGACTCCCTGCTCACACCAGACGCGTGCGCAGGGGTCAGCGTGAGACCCACACCAGAAGCACTACACCAGAGTGGCCCGCAGAGGAGCCGGACTCCCTGCTCACACCAGACACGTGCGCAGGGGTCAGCGTGAGACCCACACCGGAAGCACTACACCAGAGTGTCAGGGAGCCAGGCAAGTCACTGCTTCCCCATGCAGAAAGAGAGGCAAAGCAGGCCCCTGCAAGATCGAATTAAACACACATTGGTGCAGAAACCGAAGCCACCACTCACCCACCAAAAGAACATAGAAGCACACAACAACACAAGACCACAGGCAAATTTTTAGGTCTTGCCTGAGACAGCGTACATGTGTTGTCGCTTGGGACTATCTATTGTTTGTAAAATTTTAAAAAACTCTAAAAGGTTTTTTAGCCCGCCCATTACTTATCATTGGTTGGCTTCATTGTCAATCTTAGCCTTGGAGCAAGGACCAAGTACTGATTGATTTCTTGATTCGTATTGTTCCACGCTACTTGCGCTCGAATTGTGGTACTTTTGTTTCTTTCTTTTTGCTTGCAAGACAATTTGAAACCATTTCAATTGAAGCTCGTGCTTTGTGGTATGTGACCAAGAACTAGAAAACTCTACTGCAACTAAGAGATCTTGAGTTATAAGCTGTTAACCCCTGTCCGTGCCCCTAGCCCTCCCTGGTAGGTGCCCAACACCCAGGGCACCCAAGCGCCACCAGAATATTCTGAACCTATGTGCCCTTTGAGTGCCTTTAAATGGTGCCCTGACCACGAGGTGCTGTGATAAGGGGTGGATGGTGGTGGTAGGAACCGAGTTCTACGTGGTGGGTGTCGGGCATGCTCCAGTCTCGGTGTCCCGGCTGGGCGGCTCCTTTGATGGGTGCAGCGTGCAGCCTTCAGACTGCGCGCTGCACCACGAATGACTGCTCGTCGTTCCTGAACCCTGCCCACTTACCTGAATGGTGTCCGGTGTTTTGGCGTCCGTCTGTCCCTGCTGTATCCTGCTTCGTCGGCGTTTCATTGTCCGTGCTGTTCTTCGTCGGCATTTCCTCATCTCTGTTGTTCTTCATTGGAGAATCGGGTTCGTCCAACTGTGTCGGGTCCGTCGTTCTCTAATCCCTCGCGAGCGTTTCCTGGAAGCCTGCTGCTTCTCCTGGAAATAAACAGAAGAGGAAGACATTACAAAAGCGGCAAACTCTTCACGGGGTAACACGCTGCTGGCGCCTTATGTGTTAAAGACTAAGAAACGTATCTGATAATTTTTATGAAAGACTTCTGATGACTTGCTTGTGACTGAGCAACAAATTGAAGCACCTGAAAGAGAAAACAACAGAGGCATTATATATATTATCGATTCAAAATATGTTTAAAACATGAATGTTATTCATTGTTGGCATGAGTATGCAACAGTAGTTGACTTCACTTGAATATCTTAAGTTGTTTGAGCGCTTAACCAGAAATGCTGCCTTGGATGATGTAATTCATTTAATCTTGATTATCCAGAGTTCTCTATGTTTTTGGAAGTGTGTTCTTGTTTTCCAAAGAAGAATTGTTCATGGGAGAAATGACCATCTTGAAAAACGAGTTCAGCAAGAAGTCGTTAGAGAGTATACACAAAGGTATGGGTTATAATTGTTAAATTAGCGTATTATCCATATAGGTGAGAAAGGAATCATAATAGGACATACCTTGTAGTTTCATGTTGTAGATGCAGCAAGTGTATACCTGGAAACACTGGTGTACCTAACAAAGGAGGAGGGGATCGTAGGTAATTAGAACAGATCAAATTAAAAAAATAGTCAGCTTACATCGATATTAATTACATGCTAAAATGTTGTTTGTTTTATAGGATCGAGAAGGCCAAGAGCCTCAAGCGCCTTGAGGTGATACACTGACATTCACCAGTTCGAGTCCTTCCGTCCCCATGGGTCAGGTAGGGTCCGTCCGACTGACCCCCTTGGCCTATAGGGAAGTTGGGAATTTTCAGCGTGACCATTTCACGCCTGCAAATAAAGTCTGGTAAGAGCCTGGGAGTGCGTTCAAACACATTGACCCTCATTGGGAGGGAGGGCTGATTTAGTAATGCGGAAATGCAAAGCGCATGGAATGGGGCAGGTGACTTGCTGGGAGTGGGGGCTCTGCCGGGGGCGTCCACTCCAGCTGCTGTGCACCCTGCAACAAAGGGTCGCCGGAGCTGCAACCATTTATAAAGAATCTATCCAAGGTTTGCACTTTAAGAAGCTCAGAAAGGCCCAATGCACTCTTCTCAGGCCATAAAGCAGTCACAGCAATGGACAGTGAGATGTTTCGGCTGGTGAAATCTGACCTTCAGCAGGTTTCGCAAACATCCTACCATATGCATATTAATGATACAACAGTCCCCACCCAAACCCTCTGCAATGGGCGCAAACGTAAAGATGAGTTCTATTTCAGAATATTGTGCTGACAAATATCGTCTGATATCAATATCATGTCATAAATATCGTTCATAAAAATATCATCCCATTGGGTGTTCGATGTCTTTAACTAACCGCAGCTGGCGATATTAGGACGCAATATTTATGTCAATCGAGATTCTGCCTGCAATGTTCTGCTGCTGTTCCTTAAAGCTGGAGGGCTGCAAGAGGCAACAGACATTCATGTTTGCATTGGCATTCCTGCAGTGTTGAAACTGCAGGCCACACTTTAAAGAAAACAAGCACTGGCAAAGGAAAAATGTCTGGCCTGTGCAAATGATTTTTTATTGCACTCATATGTCATAAAAATGAAAGAAAGTATGTGACCACCTAAAGGTGGTAGACATATGTTTGTGGAAAAAGTATCTTTTTTTTCTTTAAATAAAAGTTATTCGCTATACCTTTAACAGAACAGTAGAGGTGCTTTGTGGAAGGCAGGCGTATTTACAAAGGTATTAAAACCTTTATGATTCCAACGCTTCTAACAGAAGAACATGATTCTTATTGTGCAAAGAAAAGGTCCTGTTGGCTTTGAATTGCTGTTACCTGAACACAATGTGTAGACACTCATGGATGACTGAAAAAAGAATAAAGAATGGAAAATAAACTTTGGCAAAGTAAACTACTGGCCCACCAGCCCTACGCTTCTTTTTAGGCGGGTGTGCTCATGGGGCCTCAAAAGACATGCGGTCACTAGCAGCTCGTGGGAGCCAGTGACCAAGGTGGGATGACCTCTGACCTATGCTGAACGCTGTGGTAGCTAGAAGCAAAATGTGAAAGATGGCTCAACCGACCAGTGGGTGAGGGTGGCTGACCCAAAACACCTCCATGTACTTAGGATTTTCGTATTTATGCTTTTTTAGAACATAATGCATAGCCAGTAAAGCTACCACCAAGCCAGACTTAAAAACTGGCACGATATGAAGGACAGCCGTGGGAGCTTGCCGGTGTCTGGGTGGGTGTTGTGTGTTTTGAACACTGCCAAACACACACACACTAACTTACAGATACAAGCATAAACACAAACACACACACACATACTAACTTACAGATACAAACATAAACACACACACACTAACGTACAGATACAAGCATAAACACATACACACATACACTAACTTACAGATACAAGCATAAACACACACACATACACTAACTTACAGATACAAACATAAACACAAACACACGCACACTAACGTACAGATACAAGCATAAACATAAACCCACACATGCATACTAACTTACAGATTCAAGCATAAACACACACACATACACTAACTTACAGATACAAACATAAACACAAACACACGCACACTAACTTACAGATACAAGCATAAACATAAACCCACACATGCATACTAACTTACAGATACAAGCATAAACACAAACACACACGCACTAACTTACAGATACAAGCATAAACACAAACACACACACACTAACTTACAGATACAAGCATAGACACACAAACACTAAAGTACAGATACAAGCATAAACACACACATATACAGAACAACATACAAATGCTGGTATAAACAGACGTACGCGCACACACACACATTAACTTACAGATAAAAGCATAAACACAAACACACAAAAACATACTAACTTACAGATACAAGCATAATCACAGCCACACACTAACTTACAGATACAAGCATAAACAGAAACACACACACACACATACTAACTTACAGATACATGCATAAACACGCACACACACACTAACGTACAGATACAAGCATAAACACACACACACATACTAACTTACAGATACAAGCATAAACACACTAACGTACAGATACAAGCATAAACACACACATACACAGAATAACATACAAATGCTAGCATAAACAGACCTGCGCGGAAACACACACACACACACATTAACGTACAGATACAAGCATAAACACACACACACACATACTAACTTACAGATACAAGCATAAACACAAACACACACCCACACACTAACTTACAGATACAAGCATAAACACACACACTCACTAACGTACAGATACAATCATAAACACACACATATACACAATGACATACAAA
The DNA here is from genome assembly GCA_963921515.1 of Calotriton arnoldi. Taxonomy (NCBI): domain Eukaryota; kingdom Metazoa; phylum Chordata; class Amphibia; order Caudata; family Salamandridae; genus Calotriton; species Calotriton arnoldi. The sequence continues at coordinate 116,571 of CAWUFW010007112.1, forward strand.
TGTTGGCATAAACAGACGTACGCGCACACACACACTAACTTACAGATACAAGTATAAATTCAAACACACATATACTAACTTACAGATACAAGCATAAACACAAACACACACACACACTAACTTACAGATACAAGCATAAACACAAACACACACATACACTAACATACAAATACAAGCATAAACACACACACATACATACTAACTTACAGATACAAGCATAAACACACATACACACTAACGCACAGATACAAGCATAAACACACATACTAACGCACAGATACAAGCATACACACATACACACTAACGCACAGATACAAGCATAAACACAAACACACTAACTTACAGATACAAGCATAAACGCACACACACACATACTAACTTAGAGATAGAAGCATAAACACACACACACATACTGACTTACAGATATAAGCATAAACACAAACACACACACACACATACTAACTTACAGATACAAGCATATACACACATACACACTAACGCACAGATACAAGTATAAACATAAACCCACACATGCATACTAACTTACAGATTCAAGCATAAACACAAACACACACACACTAACTTACAGATACAAGCATAAACACAAACACACACACACTAACTTACAGATACAAGCATAGACACACAAACACTAAAGTACAGATACAAGCATAAACACACACATATACAGAATAAAATACAAATGCTGGTATAAACAGACGTACGCGACACACACACACATTAACTTACAGATAAAAGCATAAACACAAACACACAAAACATAGTAACTTACAGATACAAGCATAAACACAGACACACACTAACTTACAGATACAAGCATAAACAGAAACACACACACACATACTAACTTACAGATACATGCATAAACACGCACACACACACACTAACATACAGATACAAGCATAAACACACACACACACACATACTAACTTACAGATACAAGCATAAACACACACACACTAACGTACAGATACAAGCATAAACACACACATACACAGAATAACATACAAATGCTAGCATAAACAGACCTGCGCGGAAACACAGACTAACACACATTAACGTACAGATACAAGCATAAACACACACACATACTAACTTACAGATACAAGCATAAACACACACACTCACTAATGTACAGATACAAGCATAAACACACACACACACATACTAACTTACAGATACAAGCATAAACACACACACTAACTTACAGATACAAGCATAAACACAAACACACACACACACTAACTTACAGATACAAGCATAAACACACACACACTAACATACAGATACAATCATAAACACACACATATACACAATGACATACAAATGTTGGCATAAACAGATGTACGCGCACACACACTAACTTACAGATACAAGTATAAATTCAAACACACACACATATACTAACTTACAGATACAAGCATAAACACACACACACTAACTTACAGATACAAGCATAAACACAAACACACACATACACTAACGTACAGATACAAGCATAAACACACACACATACATACTAACTTACAGATACAAGCATAAACACACATACACACTAACGCACAGATACAAGCATAAACACACATACTAACGCACAGATACAAGCATAAACACAAACACACTAACTTACAGATACAAGCATAAACGCACACACACACATACTAACTTAGAGATAGAAGTGTTGGAAACGGGGTTACCGAGTCCGGCACGGTAGCATGGCGCGAGGCGGGAAAGCACCCGAAGGCAATGTGTAAGGCAGTTGTGCAGCACACTCTTACTTTGACTCAGGAATGCGGACGCAATAACGTGACACCACACCAGGCTTGTGTATTTAAAAACAAGATTGTTTATATAAATCAATGCAGCATCAGATGAGGCAGATTAATTCAGGTCAACATTTAAAATCATTGCATTACTCAACTGGTGCGTACTTTCATTAAAGCATCATAGCTCATCAACATTGTAGGCCCCTAAAAGGCCGCAGGGGTCATCTCCTAAACGTAGCACCAATAATGATCACAGGGTGCAATAATAAAACATGGGCCTAAAACATGCAGTTCACCTCATGAATATTCAATTACTTATAAAGGGCATTTCAGGTTACATTTCAAACAGGGCCTGCATTAATCTAGGCGCACCCACATTCAGTACAGTGGGCGTCGCAACTCTGGTACACCTGCAACATAAAACACTTCAACTCTTGGCGGTGTACACTTCAGCTCAATTCAATTAAGCACCTTCACACTAGGCAAAGACTTTGCAGTTATAAGCATATGCATCAGGCCTAGACAGTAATTACAGCAGGCGTAACGATGAGACTGGTGAACAACTTAGGGAACCCCTCAACATGTCCTTTATTCTGGGGCCTTCCTGTAAGTGAGGACTTCTGTGTCTCTCAGGGGTTAATTTAGGCCAGGCCCACTCCTCTCCGGGGCCTCGCCTCGGGGGTATAATGCTTGATGACTTCCCCCTTGTTATCAATCGGGTAATGGTGGCCCCCGGCCCCCAGTGGCGTTCTTGCGTGCCCTAGGGGCCTCCCGGGCTCACCTGCAGTGTGTACGTTGGTCGCTCTTCAGCGCGACTGACTCCGTTCTGGGCCGGCCCGTGTTTTGCAGGGCGGGGCCCGGACTGGGGTCCTCTCGCTAGGCCTCAGTTTCCTCACGCGAGCCCCTGGGCCGCAGCGGTGATCTTTTGGGCCGCGACTTCTCCACGCGGGGGTCCCTGGGCTGCGGCGGTGATCTCCCACACTCCGGACCTTCGGTGGGGGGCGCGGACGGCGTACCTCACCTCTCCGGCCTCGGGGAGGGCCTCGCTACCCCCGCAGCTCCTCACACGCGGCGACGGCCGCAAGGTTAAATCCCAGCCACGAGGTCAGTGGCTGCAGAGTGATTCCTCCCACGTGGAGGTGCGGCGTGGTGCGCGCTGGCGGCAGGTTGGCAGGGGCTGACTGGAAAGGGTTTTTGGGGACAGCCCAGCAGCAGGCAGGATTAGATAGGGGGTGAAGGTCTAGCGCTTCAGGACACGGCGCTTTACCTGGTGATCCCCAGTTTGGCAGTTCAGGGTTCTGGCCTTGCTGGTCGGTCAGGCCTTACAAATTAAGGTTTCTTGCGGCAGTTCTTGTTTGGTTGCTTCTTGGGGGTTTCTTCTTAGGAGGGGGGGAATGAGTTGGTGGTTCTGGGGGTGCTGGATGATACTTCCCAGCACGCTGAAGGTGGTTCCCTGGGTCCCCTCACGCTGGGCAAGGTCAGTGGGTGGTGGGCGTTCCTCAGCTAACTTACTACAGCAGTGCCTAAGCCTTGTCAGCAGCAGTAGTGTAGGTCTCCCCCTAGGCCCTACAGCCTGTACTCCGGCAGAGGTTCTCCCAGGATCAGTGGTGCCCCAACTGACTAAAAGATTTCCCTCCAAGCCTCTTATACCCCTAGGTCAGGTGACCCTCCTAAAGGCGGCAAAACATAACTCCTCCCACAGCCCGGAAGGTTCTGGAACCTTCCACATGTCTGGCTATGTGGCCCAGAGGCGGGGACGGGATGGATACTGTATCCCTATGTCCCAGCCTGACCCTGGCTACTAGTGTGTATGTGTGCAAGGCCCCTCTGCAGTAGCAGGGGCCTGTGGCAGCCATCTTGAGTGAGAGAGCACCTGCACCTCAGCACTGGTTAGCAGTGGTAAGGCGCCCGGAGACCTATGTCCAGTAAAAATATGGTGGCAAAAATGAGGTGCAAAAGGGAAAAAAACAGGGCAAGACCACCCTAGGGCTGACAGGTCTAACAAGAAGCATAAACACACACACACATACTGACTTACAGATATAAGCATAAACACAAACACACACACATACTAACTTACAGATACAAGCATATACACACATACACACTAACGCACAGATACAAGCATAAACGCACACACACACATATTAACTTAGAGTTAGAAGCATAAACACACACACACATACTAACTGTTGGAAGCCGGAGTCCCCGTCACGCGTCACTGTCACAAATGCGCGACCCGGGACTCCCCACTCAACGTTAGGCCAAGTAAGGACACCGTTTGAGATAGCCCTGCTCACCCCCTTAGTAGCTTGGCATGAGCAGCCAGGCCTATCTCCAAGGTATGAGTGTACAGTGTGTGCAACCACGCCAACAGCAACCCCCTGGTGACACCACAAATGGACTCCACACGAGTTTGATAAAACGAGTATAAACTTTATATAGAAAGATATACGATCAGACCACACGTTACAAAAGCCAACATATAATAAAGGGTAATATTCGTTCCGGCTGGCTGGTAGGTTCAAATCCCAACCACTACTTTCCAAACGCTATGCTGGTCGAAATGCTAGAATCACACACGTTGCAATGGACAAACAATAGTGCTCTGCGTAACGATAAAATCCAGTGCTGGGCACAGGAGAAATAATACAATGCGTAACGATACACTCCGGTACCTGCAATGGGAGAAATTATGCAATGCGTACCGCTACAATCATGTACTGCGCAATGAAGGAATAATGCAATGCGTCACACCCCAATCACGTACTTTGCAATGAAGAAACAATGCAATGCGCGCCGCCACAATCATGTACTTTGCAATTAAGGAATAATGCAATGCGTAGCTACAATCATGTACGTTGCAATGACAAAATAATGCAATGCGGGCCGCTACAATCCTGTACTTTGCAAGGGAGAAATAATGCAATGCGTAGCGCTACAATCGTGTACTTCGTTAGGCGGAAATAATGTCCGGCGTCATAAGACAGTCCGGCAGTTCGTTAGCAGCAATATTGGCAATGTGTATTACGACAGTCAGCCTCTTCGATAACAGTTGCCCCCCTCACGTATTCACGATGAAATAAAGTACAGCTTCTTACTCGATCCCCAGTACCACCACTCCTTGGTCAGCAAGGGCCCCAATTTGAGCCGAAGCAAAGGCTCACGTCGTCAGAAGGACGGAGAGGCCGAGAGAGTGTCCCTCCGAGCCCGCACCCCGCCCAGGCAGTGATCCACGTTACCTGGGGGGCGCGACCCCACTCTCCTTGCCTCCTTCAATGAACTAGGCCTTTCGTGCAGAACTTTCTCAATGGGCCTCAGCGGCTCGGCCTGGCAGCTCAGCTCCTCCGGGGCTGCCAGGCCGGGCCGCGACTGTTAGGAAGGTCTCAGGCGGCCGCAGGGCACACGTACCCCACGCCCCTGAGATTACGTTACTCCGGGTGCACGTTCACCACCGCACCCTCTTCTGGCACGAAGCCACACACACAACGCTGATGGGACTTCACGTCGACTCCGAGTGCACGTTCAACCGGCACTCCTTCCTGCGGTCTCAGTTCGCACCAAGACACGCACACCACGCTGCAGAGACTCACTTTCTTCCGGTGCACACGATGATCAGCCGATCACCTCAACAGTCCCAGGTTGCACCAAAGCACGCACACTGCTTCACTGAGACTTACTCCAATTCCGGTGCGCCGATATCCAGGCGCTCTTCACCAATGCCTCCGGCCGCACTTCGACACGCTCACCGTGTCCTAGCCTCGCTTCTCCTCCGGTGCACTCGATCACCAGGTGCTCTTCACCAACGCCTCGGTGCACCCCGACATGCACCCTGCGCGTCCGAGACTCACTCCACTTCCGATGCACACGTTGACCAGGCGCTCCTCGCCAACGCATCCAGTGCACCGCGACACGCACCCAGCGCGTCCGAGACTCTCTTCACCTCCGATGCACCCGCTCACCAGGCCCTCTTCACCAGCGCCTGCGGTGCACCCCGACACGCACCCTGCACGTCCGAGTCTCTCTTCACCTCCGGTGCACACTTCACCAGGCGCTCCTCACTGACGCCTCCTGTGCACCACGACACGCACCTTGCGCGTCCGAGACTCACTCCTCCGTCGATGCACACGTTCACCAGGCGTTCTTCACCAACGCCTCCTGTGCACCACGACACGCACCCAGCGCGTCCGAGTCTCGCTCCTCCTCCGTGTGTCCAAGATCACAGGGCACACCTTCTGAGGGTCTCAAGCTGCCACAACACGCGCCCACCGCGTTGCTTGAAACTTCTCCGGAAACTTTTATGTTCCTGTGTTTCCAAACAGGGAGCCAGCTCACCTCGGGCCCTTGGGGTTACAAGACACAGCACAAAGCACAGACTTCTTCAAGCAGGGGGACCCAGCGCCTCCAAGCACAGTCCCGACAGCCTCTCCCTTAGTTAGAACAGCAAACTGCAGACCAGCCCCAGATCACGAAGCAAGGATTGGTCTTTCCACAGCACTCTCTTCAGTTGCTCCTTCTTTAGCAGAGGTTCCTCTTGACCACAGAATGGGTCCAAGCCTTTTCAGTCTCAATCCATTTCTGTTTCATTCCAACGTTCAGGGGTTTCAGCTCTCATAGATATACCCCTAAATGTCTTTGAAGTTCGTTGTGCTCAGGGGTCCCTGACCCCTGCCTAAATCAGTTCTGGGTGTCTCCCTCCCAGTGTCACCTTTCTCCCTTTGATACTGGGGGTCTGGATCCTTACTCACTCAGCAGGAGATGGGTCAATTGTTTTATAGCCTCAACCCAGGCCTCTTCACCTCCCGGGCTTCTCCTCGCATACTCTCCAGCTGCAGGTCAGCCTGGTGCCATCTCACCCTCCCCTCTCAGATCCAGACAGTCAATCCACATTCAACAGAGACACACAGAAATGCTTAAAGCACAAAACTCAGCCACTTTCTAAAAGAGCGGCTTCTGAGCACACAGTGACAAAACCACTTTCATAGAAAGATGGGTTATGACGCTGTGAGTTCATACATACCAAACTTCACCTCTCCATTTTAAACTTATGGGAAACTAGGCTTAACAAACACAATACCCAGCCTCCCCCATTCTGTCCTATGGGCAGAATGGCCTTTCACCAGTGAAAAACGAAATGGAGTGTTTTTCACTGTCAGGACATAACACACACCTCAGTATATGTCCTGCCTTTTACTTACACAGCACCCTGCCCAGAGGTTACCTGGGACCTACCACAGGGGTGCCCACTGTGTACGCAAAAGGGAAAGTAAGGCCTGACAAGTGGTTGCACTTGTCAGGACAACATGCTAACTTAGCAAACTGCGCGCAGGCCCTACACTGCAGGCCTGAGTTCCTTCTCCGCGCACCCTTTGCATTACTAGCCCTGGCACACACAGTGCACATCACTAGGGACTCTACTAGTAAGGCAAACATACCAATCATGGCCAACCAATTACCATTAGACTTTACACAGGGAACTCCTGTACTTTGACACTGATCAGCAGTGGCAAAGTACCCAAAGCATCTAAATTGGCACTCTATGTCAGGAAAACGGTCTAGGGGGAAAGCAAAAAGTTTTAGGGAACTTTAGCCAAAAAGGCCACGTCCTACACTAACTTACAGATATAAGCATAAACACAAACACACACACATACTAACTTACAGATACAAGCATAAACACAAACCCACACACTTACTAACTTACAGATACAAGCATAAACACACACACACTAACATACAGATACAAGCATAAACACACACATATACAGAATAACATACAAATGCTGGCATAAACAGACGTACCCGCACACACACTAACTTACAGATACAAGCATAAACACAAACACACACACACATACTAACTTACAGATACAAGCACAAACACAAACACACACACACTAACTTACAGTTACAAGCATAAACACACACACACATACACACTAACGTACAGATACAAGCATAAACACACACATATACAGAATAACATACAAATGCTGGCATAAACAGACATACACGCTGTTGGACTTGGCCCTTTTGACCTGAATTTTTTCGCTTGTGTAACAATAAAATATGGTGTGTCTGAACAGAAAGTAATAAATGCTGTGCAATGTTGTACACGCTGTTAGTTCCACCATTTTAGAAGTGCACGTGGATAAAATGTCACTGTTAAAATGGACGCCATTCCTGCCTGCCCCTGTGCCGCCTGACTGAGGTGGGTTGGCAGTCTAGTGGTTTGTTTCCCAGCGCCCCCTGCTTTTGGAGGGAAACTTCGCACCCAGGGTGCTCTACTCCTCCCCCTAGACCAGTTAGAACCGGTTCCCCAGAGAACCTTCTGGAAGCTGCCAGCCCTGTCTGGTAGGTGGGGTGAGGGGCGTACATATAGGGGGGCTGGGCTGCCATGTGCTCAGTGCAGAGCATGGACTGAATGAGAGGGGACACTCTGCCAGGGGAGACCGCCACATTGGGCCTGTGTGCTGGCCCCTGGGCCCATCTGCACCCCTCCACCGTCCACAGGGTCAGTGAGAGCTCCTTACTGGAGTATAGACTGCCATGACAGGAGGAGTACCACGTTATGGGGGATGACTGCTTCTAGGAGCTGAGGCCCTGTTCCGATGAGTACCCACTGCCTGTTGATCTGACCCAGTATTGCTGACTGCTCTCCTACCGCCCTGAATCCAGCACCTGGGGAGCACTATATCTGCGGTGCCAGAAGAAGGGAGAGGGTGCCTGCAGCGCCGGACTGCCAGAGCGCTACTTATCCTGTGGGACCCCGGAGGTGGGAGCGCTGCCTGTTGCCTGCCTGCGTGAAGAGGGGCTGATGCCTGCACCCTAGCGCTGTGCCCGGAATCCTGAAAGCGCTGCATGCCTGAATCCAGAAAGCGCTGCATGCCTGAAGAAGCGCTGTGACCTTAAAGCGCTGTGCCTTCCCTGCGCTATCCTGCCGGAGTCTCCTGCTGCCCACGAGGGGCTGCCCTGAGGGAAACTGCTGTCCGGTGGAGCGCTCCATAGCGCACTCAAACGGTGCCCAGAAGTCACTGCCGCAGTCCCTGTGCGCTAGAGAGAAGAAGCGCCGTGCTGCTAAGGCGCTACGGCGCTGTGCTGTGAAGCGCCTGCCCCTGTAGCGCTGAGCGCTGCCTCCTAGCGCTGTAAGCCATCGGGAGCCCACCCCGCGTCTGGCCAGAAGAAGCTGTGCCTGGTGAAAGACAGCAGGAGCCCACCCTGCTGCCTACGGAAGAAGCGGGTGCCTACCCCGCGTGGGTGCCGCCTCGTGGCACGAAGGAGCAAGGAGCGCAGCGGGAGCCCACCCCGCGCTCTCCATCTGCCCAAGATCACCGCCGCAGCCCGGAGAGAAGAAGCGCCGCCGACGCGACGCGAGTGCCCGGAGGACTGCCTGGAGGTGGGCGGAGCTGCGGGAAGGAAGCCAGGCGGGAGCCTACCCCGCGCTGGCTGGGCCAGAGAAGAGACAGGAAGCTGTCGGGAGCCTTGCGGGCTCCGTGACGAAGTCCCGGGCCCCACGAGGGGAGGCCCGGGTGAAGAGAGACCTGTGTGGCAGAGGAGACCGGAGCGGGAGCCCACCCCGATGGTCTGGGTCTCCGCCAGTGGAGGAGTGCCGTCAGGAGCCTCGCGGGCTCCGTGCTGAAGCCCCAGGCCCCACGAGGGGAGGCCCGGGTGAAGAGGAGAGAGAACTGCGACTGCCCTGAGAGCCTCGCAGGCTCCGTGTAAAGTCCCGGGCCCCACGAGGGGAGGCCCGGGTGAAGCCTGGAAGTCCGCCGGTGTCTGGGGCTCCCAGGACGTGAGGAGAGCCCAGAGGGAAGCCTTGAGGACCGCCGGTGAGTGGGGGCTCGGTCTGCTGGTGGTTGGGGGGTGTGTCGTGGCACATTGCCGGTGCCCGCCCCCGGGACCAGTGCCCCTTTTGTTTCCCAGCTGCCCCACTTGATAGCGAGCAGCTGCAACGAGTGGGCCATTGCGCTTTTAGAGCCCCAGAACAGGGGGCTCCATCGGGACTAGTGACCCTTGGGGACTCCAACGGACCGGGGCTCACCTTGGGCACCGTGGTGCCAGTACTTTCTTTTTGGGGGCATTATTGTTCTAGAGTCCCGGAAGAGGGGCTCCATCTTCCCCCCCAGAACTGAACGGTACTTCCCACAACTGCCCCGCTGGACAGTGGGCAGTTGCAACGGTTGGGGCATTGCTGATCTGAGGGCCCCAGGCGCAGGGACACCGAGGACTAGTCTGCACGTGGGGCATTCATAATAGGTGCAGTTGTCCCCTAATAGTTGCCCTGCTGGCTGTTGCATAATGTATTGTAGGGCGCCTAACTTCATGCTAAGAGGTTCCAGGGTCCTGCCCACGGGCTAAGATGGTTATGCCTAATGTTCACATGGTTTACGCCTAATGTTATGCAGCATAGGTTTCACAGGTTACTGTGCCTTATGTCCAATGATTCTACGCCTAAAGTGACCTAATGCTTTTCCCTAAGGTTGGCATTTGGGCTCTTTGCCCCAGTGACGATGCTGAGAGGTTTACATAATGTATTGATGCCCAATGCCCCCCCTGAGGCTGCACTGCAGGCTTTCTGCTAATGAGGTTTAGGCCTATTGAGATGCCACATGCACATGTTTAGGCCTCATGCAAAGGTGATGTATGCCTAATCCTAATGTGATTTTCTTTTGCTAAGGGAATGGTGCTGAGGTCCTTCATTCACCAGTAGGTACTGGCTATCACTACTGGCTGTTGCACCCTTATTACTGATGCCCGTACATTTATCCTAACTGTGCATAGTGATCCTGGCAGCGACCCGAATGGCGCTGCACTGTAAATAGTCCCTACTGTTATATCTGCCGGGTGCCGGTTGGCGCCATGTTTTCCTGTGGTTACGCTGTGCTATGCTGATGGCATAATACATATGTTATTTTTCCTACTCAAACTGGTGTGGTCTCAGTTTGTAGTGTGCCTGGTGTGTCGCCTGTGTGTGCTGCGCGGATACTTTACACAATTCCTCCTAGTTTAGCCTTCCCGCTCCGCACCACGCTACCCCGCTTCCAACACACGCACACACACACTAACTTACAGATAGAAGCATAAACACACACACACATACTAACTTACAGATACAAGCATAAACGCAAACACACACACACACACACACTAACTTACAGATACAAGCATAAACACAAACACACACACACTAACGTACAGATACAAGCATAAACACACACATATACAGAATAACATACAAATGCTGGCATAAACAGACGTATGCGCACACACACACTAACTTACAGACACAAGCATAAACACAAACATACACACACATACTAACTTACAGATACAAGCATAAACACAATTACACACACACTAACTTACAGATACAAGCATAAACACAAACACACACACATACTAACTTACAGATACAAGCATAAACACACACACACTAACTTACAAATACAAGCATACGCACACATACACACTAACTTACAGATACAAGCATAAACACACAAACACTAACATACAGATACAAGCATAAACACACACACATACACACTAACTTACAGATACAAGCATAAACACACACACACACTAACTTACAGATACAAGCATGCGCACATATACACACTAACTTACAGATACAAGCATAAACACACAAACACTAACGTACAGATACAAGCATAAACACACACACATACACACTAACTTACAGATACAAGCATAAACACACACACACTAACTTACAGATACATGCATAAACACACACTAACTTACCTATACAAGCATAAACACACACACACACATTAACTTACAGATACAAGCATAAACACACACTAACTTACAGACACAAGCATAAACACACATACACTAACTTACCGAGACAAGCATAAACACACACACACATTAACTTACAGATACAAGCATAAACACACACACTGACTTACAGATATGAGCATAAACACACACACACACACACACACACACTAACTTACAGATACAAGCATGAACACACACACTAACTACATATAGAACAACATACAAATACACGCATAAACAGACGTGCGCACCCACACTTACACAGACACACTAATTTATATATACAGGCATAAGCAGACACACATACACACTAACTTTCAAATGCAGGCATAAACAAACATGCACACACATGCACTGTCTTACATATATAGGCATAAGGACAACCACACTTACACAAACACATGTGCACACAGGCACATAATGAAACATAACAAAAGACACATAACAGTGACAGGCATATGCACATACTATTAGACACACTCAGAAGCCGCCCTCCCAACACACAAACACACACACACTAACTTACAGACACAGGTATACAGAGACAAACACACACACACACACACGTAAACACACACACTGAAATATACCAAATCACACATAACAATGACAGGCACAAACGTACCTAAAGACACACTTAGAAACTGCCCCATCTCACAAACACATTAATTTATGCATATAGGCACGCACACTCTCACAGATGCACACACACAAAAACACACACACAGAGGATGTAGCCTTACGGCTAGAGCTACCGACTTTGGAGCTGGGGAACCGGGTTTGAGCCTTGCGTCGGCTCAACATCCTGTGATTCTGGGCAAATCACTTAGGGCCAGATGCATCAAGCATTTTTCTCCTCGCAAACGGGCCGATTTGCAGAATCGGCCCGTTTGCGATCGCAAAAAATGCTTTTGCAATGCCTCAATCCCAATTTTGCGATTCTGTAACCTGTTACCGAATCGCAAAATGGTTTGTGATTCGCTATTTGGAAGGGGCGTGTTAAGGGCGTCCCTTCCAAATAGCGAATCCTAACGGTATGCATGATTGTTTTGTGACTGTGAATGCAGTCGCAAAACATTCACATTTTACCACCTACTTCAAGTAGGTGGTAACCCATTCGCAAATGGGAAGGGTTCCCCAAGGGACCCTTTCCCCTTTGTGAATGTTTGCAAAAGCATTTTTAAGAGCAGGCAGTGGTCCCACGGACCACTGCCTGCTCTTAAAAAATGAAAAGAAAACTTTTCATTTTTCTTTTTGTAAAGCATCTCGTTTTTCTTTAAGGAAACCCGGCTGCTTTTAAAAAAAAAAAGATTGCTTTATTTAAAAGCAATGCACGGACATGGTGGTCTGCTGATCTCAGCAGGCCACCATCCCTATGATGTTTGCGATTCCTAGGGGGTCGCAAATTGTGACCTACCTCATTAATATTCATGAGATACGTCATTTGCGACCCCTCAGGAATCGCAGAAAGTGTACTACATACTTTCATACATGCCGTTTTGCGATTCCCTAATTGCGAATCGCAAAGATTCGCAATTAGGGAATCGCAAAACCTTTTTTTGATACATCTGGCCCATAATCTCCACGTACCTACCAAATAATGAATGTGCCCTTGTGTAACGTCACTGGCGCTCAGGTAAAGCGCTCCAATACCTTCGGGTCGAGCTCGCGCTATAGAAATCTGCAAACAAAAAAAACCACACACGTGCACACATAGAAACAAACTAAAAAACAGTCATACATGTAAAAACATATCAAAAGACACACAGAAAGACCCATAACAGCCCTGCCAGCACACACCCACCCACACACACTAACTTATTCATGAATACATAAACACACATGCAAGCACATGCATGCACAGTCACACAAACACGCATGCACACACGCAGCAGTGCACACACAGACAAACACACACACTGAAACATAAAAAAACACATAACAGCGACAGGCACACACACACATACCTTCAGTCACACTCAGAAACCGCCCTCCAATCACACACACACAATAATGTACACATATAGGCATATATAGACACACACTCTCTCACACACGTACAGGTGCACAGACGCAGACCCATACCAAAATATAGGCACACACCGAAAAGCCTACCCAAAGACACACAGACACTCGCAGGAACATCCCTCCCAACACACAAACACACACACTAACTTCCTCACATATGCATAACAGACAGACACACGCACACACGCTCGCAGACACGCCCAAACCCTCACTCCCCCTGCACGGCCCCTCAGCCCACTGGCTGCCTCAGACCCGCCCCCGGAGCCTCTATAAAGGGGGCCGCCAGGCACATGCAGTGAGGAGAGCCGAGCCCACGCGGGAGACTCCCCACAGATCCACGGAAGACCACCCAGAGCATCCGCGGGAGACCGACGACAGATCTCCCGGACACCGTGCGTTAACTGCAGACCCCCTGGAGACTCTGCGAAACCCACGGAAGAGCGGGGAGCAGCAGCCGCTACAGACCAACTACTGACCACCGGAAGAGTAACTAACCACAGACCTACGGTAGACTCTTACAAACCCACGGGAGACCCACAGTCCCCAGGGAAACTCTCCACAGACCCAGGAGAGCCCATCTGCAGCTCCCACCGGTCACTCTCCACAGACCCACGAGAGACCATCCACAGACCCACGAGAGAACATCCACAGACCCACCAGTGTATCTCCACAGACCCACGAGAGACATACAGTCCCCAAGGGAGACTGCCCACAGACACACGGCAGACCACCTGCAGCTCCACCAGAGTCTCTCTACAGACCCACCGGAGTATCTCCACAGACCCACGAGAGAACATCCACAGACCCACCAGAGTATCTCCACAGACCCACGGGAGACCATCCAGAGACCCACGAGAGACTCTCCGCAGACCCACCAGAGTATCTCCACAGACCCACGAGAGACTCCGCAGTCCCACGAACGACCCCCTGAAGCAGGTGCACGCGCGAGCCTCGTGTCAGGGGGTGCGCCGGACTCCAGCCCTCCCCCTTCGCCCCCAGGTCTGCCCCCCACAGCTCCAGGATGCCCGGTCTACAGAAGAAGTGTCTGCTGCTGCTCTGGTCTGTCTTCTGCTGGACCCCCCCGGGGAGCGCCGAGGAGCCAAGGAGTGAGTACCCGGGGTCTGAGGTGGGGGTGAGGGGTGCAGACGCAGCCCAGGGGCCTTGGAAAGGATGGGTCAAGGAGGGGCAGGGGGCGAGGTGCCAGGGAAGGTGAGTGGGTGTTCCACCAGACACTCACTACCGCCCTTTGTGCACGAGACACGCACCGACTAGGCAAACAACGTCCACATAGACTCGCACAGAAAAAGACACGGGCACACAGACGTACAAAGACAGATAACGACACAGACCCCCCACACACACACACAAATACACACAAACGCACACACGCACAAAGACACTACCCCTTACATACACAGACACACACACCTTGCCACATTAATCTATAGACTGACATTACCATGGCATCAGGTGTGAGAGGGGGCTGTGCAGGTAACAGGTACAGGTGCATCAATCTATAGACTGACATTACCAGAGACATCAGGTGTGAGAGGAGGTTGTGCAGGTAACAGGGACAGGTGCATCAATCTATAGACTGACATTACCCAGACATCAGGTGAGAGAGAGGGGGCTGTGCAGGTATCGGGGACAGGGGCCTCAATCTATAGACTGACATTACCAGGGACATCAGGTGTGCGAGGGGGCTGTGCAGGTATCGGGGACAGGTGCATCAATCTATAGACTGACATTACCAGGGACATCAGGTGTGAGAGAGGGGACTGTGCAGGTAACAGGGACAGGTGCATCAATCTATAGACTGACATTACCAGAGACATCAGGTGTGAGAGAGGGGGCTGTGCACGTAACAGAGACAGGTGCATCAATCTATAGACTGACATTACCAGGGACATCAGGTGTGCGAGAGGGCTGTGCAGGTAACAGGGACAGATGCATCAATCTATAGACTGACATTACAGGACATCGGGTGTGAGAGACGGGGCTGTGCAGGTAACAGGGGCAGGTGCATCAATCTATAGACTGACATTACAGGACATCAGGTGTGAGAGAGGGGGCTGTGTAGGTAACAGAGACAGGTGCATCAATCTATAGACTGACATTACCAGGGACATCAGGTGTGAGAGAGGGGGCTGTGCAGGTATCAGGGACAGGTGCATCAATCTATAGACTGACATTACAGGACATCAGGTGTGAGAGGGGGCTGTGCAGGTAACAGGGGCAGGTGCATCAATCTATAGACTGACATTACCAGGGACATCAGGTGTGAGAGAGGGGGCTGTGCAGGTAACAGGCACAGGTGCACCAATCTATAGATTGGCATTAATAGGACATCAGGTGTGAGAGAGGGGGCTGTGCAGGTAACAGGGACAGGTGCATCAATCTATAGATTGGCATTAATAGGACATCAGGTGTGAGAGAGGGGGCTGTGCAGGTAACAGGGGCAGGTGCATCAATCTATAGATTGGCATTAGTAGGACATCAGGTGTGAGAGAGGGGACTGTGCAGGTAACAGGGACAGGTGCATCAATCTATAGACTGACATTACCAGGGCATCAGGCGTGAGAGAGGGGGCTGTGCAGATAACTGGGTCAGGCGCATCAATCTATAGACTGACATCACCAGGACATCAGGTGTGAGAGAGGGGGCTGTGCAGGTAACAGGGACAGGGGCCTCAATCTATAGACTGACATTACCAGGAACATCAGGTGTGAGAGGAGGTTGAGCAGGTAACAGAGACAGGTGCATCAATCTATATATAGACTGATATTACCAGGGACATGAGGTGTGAGAGAGGGGGCTGAGCAGGTAACAGGGGCAGGTGCATCAATCTATAGACTGGCATTACCAGAGACATCAGGTGTGAGAGGGAACTGTCCAGATCACATGGACAGTTGCATCAATTTATAGACTGGCACTTCCAGGACATCAGTTGTGAAAGGGCTTTGCAGGTAACAGGAGCTTGTGCATCAATCTATAGACTGACATTACCAGGGACATCAGGTGTGAGAGAGGGGGCTGTGCAGGTAACAGGAGCTTGTGCATCAATCTATAGACTGACATTACCAGGATATCAGGTGTGAGAGAGGGAGCTGTGCAGGTAAAACAGACAGGGGCATCAATCTATAGACTGACATTACAAGGGACATTATGTGTGTGAGAGGGGGGCTGTGAAGGTAACAGGGACAGATGCATCAATCTATAGACTGACATTACAAGTGACATCAGGTGTGAAGGGGGATGAGCAGGTAACAGGGACGGGTGCATCAATCTATAGACTGACATCACCAGGGCATCAGGTGTGAGAGGGGGCTGTGCAGGTAACAGGGACAAGTGCAGCATCTATAGACTGACATTACAGGACTTCAGGCATGAGAGGGGTGATGAGCAAGTAACAGTGACGGGTGCATCAATCTATAGACTGACATCACCGGGGCATCAGGTGTGAGAGGAGGCTGTGCAGGTAACAGGGACGGGTGCATCAATCTATAGACTGACATTACTGGTGACATCAGGTGTGAGAGGAGACGTGCAGGTAACAGGGACGGGTGCATCAATCTATAGACTGATATTACTGGTGACATCTTGTGTGAGAGGGGGCTGTGCAGGTAACAGGGACAGGTGCAGCTATCTATAGACTGATATTACCTCGGACATCAGAAGTGATAGGGGCCGTGCAGGTAACAGGGACATGCACATCGATCTATAGATTGACATTACCTGGGACATCAGGTGTGAGAGGGGGCTGTGCAGGTAACAAGGACAGGCGCATCAATTTATAGACTGACATTACTGGTGACATCAGGTGTGAGAGGGGGCTGTGCAGGTAACAGGGACAGATGCATCAATCTATAGACTGACATCACCAGGGACATCAGGTGTGAGAGAGGGGGCTGTGCAGGTAACGGGGACAGGTGCATCAATCTATAGACTGACATTACCAGGGACATCAGGTGTGAGAGAGGGGGCTGTGCAGGTAACAGGGACAGGTGCATCAATCTATAGACTGGCATTACTGGTGACATCAGGCGTGAGAGAGGGGGCTGTGCAGGTAACAGGGACAGGTGCATCAATCTATAGACTGACATTACCAGAGACTTCAGGTGTGAGAGAGGGCACTGTGCAGGTAACAGAGACAGGTGCATCAATCTATAGACTGACATTACCAGGGACATCTGGTGTGAGAGGGGGCTGTGCAGGTAACAGAGACAGGTGCATCAATCTATAGACTGACATTACCAGGGCATCAGGTGAGAGAGGGGGCTGTGCAGGTAACAGAGACAGGTGCATCAATCTATAGACTGACATTACCAGGGCATCAGGTGAGAGAGGGGGCTTTGCAGGTAACAGGGACAGGTGCATCAATCTATAGACTGACATTACCAGGGCATCAGGTGAGAGAGGGGGCTGTGCAGGTAACAGGGACAGGTGCATCAATCTATAGACTGACATTACCAGGGCATCAGGTGAGAGAGGGGGCTTTGCAGGTAACAGGGACAGGTGCATCAATCTATAGACTGACATTACCAGGGCATCAGGTGAGAGAGGGGGCTGTGCAGGTAACACAGACAGGTGCATCAATCTATAGACTGACATTAACAGTGACGTTAGGTGTGAGAGGGGGCTTTGCAGGTAACAGGGACAGGTGCATCAATCTATAGACTGACATCACCAGGGACATCAGGTGTGAGAGAGGGGGCTGTGCAGGTAACAGGGACAGGTGCATCAATCTATATATAGACTGATATTACCAGGGACATCAGGCGTGAGAGAGGGGGCTGTGCAGGTAACAGGGACAGGTGCACCAATCTATAGATTGGCATTAATAGGACATCAGGTGTGAGAGAGGGGGCTGTGCAGGTAACAGGGACAGGTGCATCAATCTATAGACTGACATTACCAGGGACATCAGGTGTGAGAGAGGGGGCTGTGCAGGTAACAGGGACAGGTGCATCAATCTATAGACTGACATTACCAGGGCATCAGGTGAGAGAGGGGGCTGTGCAGGTAACAGGGACAGGTGAATCAATCTATAGACTGACATTACCCGGACATCAGGTGTGAGAGAGGGGGCTGTGCAGGTAACAGGGACAGGTGCATCAATCTATAGACTGACATTACCAGGGCATCAGGTGAGAGAGGGGGCTTTGCAGGTAACAGGGACAGGTGCATCAATCTATAGACTGGCATTACTGGTGACATCAGGCGTGAGAGAGGGGGCTGTGCAGGTAACAGGGACAGGTGCATCAATCTATAGACTGACATCACCAGGGCATCAGGTGAGAGAGAGGGGGCTGTGCAGGTAACAGGGACAGGTGCATCAATCTATAGACTGACATCACCAGGGCATCAGGCGTGAGAGAGGGGGCTGTGCAGGTAACAGGGACAGGTGCATCAATCTATAGACTGACATCACCAGGGCATCAGGCGTGAGAGAGGGGGCTGTGCAGGTAACAGGGACAGGTGCATCAATCTATAGACTGACATCACCAGGGCATCAGGTGAGAGAGAGGAGACTGTACAGGTAACAGGGGCAGGTGCATCCTTCTATAGACTGACACTACCAGGGCATCAGGTGAGAGAGGGGGCTTTGCAGGTAACAGGGACAGGCGCATCAATCTATAGACTGACATTACCTGGGACATCAGGTGTGAGAGGGGGCTGTGCAGATAACAGAGACAGGTGCATCAATCTATAGACTGACATTACCAGGGACATCAGGTGTGAGAGAGGGGCTTTGCAGGTAACAGGGGCAGGTGCATCAATCTATAGACTGACATTATAGGACATCAGGTGTGAGAGGGGCTGTGCAAATAACAGAGACAGGTGCATCAATATATAGACTGACATTACCAGGACATCAGGTGTGAGAGGGGGCTGTGCAGGTAACAGAGACAGGTGCATCAATCTATAGACTGACATTACTGGTGACATCAGGTGTGAGAGGGGGCTGTGCAGGTAACAGGGACAGGTGCATCAATCTATAGACTGACATTACCAGGGACGTTAGGTGTGAGAGGAGGTTGTGCATGTAACAAAGACAGGTGCATCAATCTATAGACTGACATTACCAGGGACATCAGGTGTGAGAGGGGGCTGTGCAGGTAACAGGGACAGGTGCATCAATCTATAGACTGACATTACCAGGGACATCAGGTGTGAGAGAGGGGCTGTGCAGGTAACAGGGACAGGTGCATCAATCTATAGACTGACATTACCAGGGACATCAGGTGTGAGAGGGGGCTGTGCAGGTAACAGGGACAGGCGCATCAATCTATAGACTGACATTACCTGGGACATCAGGTGTGAGAGGGGGCTGTGCAGATAACAGAGACAGGTGCATCAATCTATAGACTGACATTACCAGGGACATCAGGTGTGAGAGAGGGGGCTGTGCAGGTATCGGGACAGGTGCATCAATCTATAGACTGACATTACCAGGGACATCAGGTGTGAGAGAGGGAGCTGTGCAGGTAACAGGGACAGGTGCATCAATCTATAGTCTGACACTACCAGGGCATCAGGTGAGAGAGGGGCTTTGCAGGTAACAGGGACAGGTGCATCAATCTATAGACTGACATCACCATGGCATCAGGTGTAAGAGAGGGGGCTGTGCAGGTAACAGGGACAGGTGCATCAATCTATAGACTGGCATTACTGGTGACATCAGGCGTGAGAGAGGGGCTGTGCAGGTAACAGGGACAGGTGCATCAATCTATAGACTGACATTACCAGGGACATCAGGTGTGAGAGAGGGGACTGTGCAGGTAACAGGGACAGGTGCATCAATCTATAGACTGACATTACTGGTGACATCAGGTGAGAGAGGGGGCTGTGCAGGTAACAGGGACAGGTGCATCAATCTATAGACTGACATTACCAGGGACATCAGGCGTGAGAGGAGGTTGTGCAGGTAACAGGGACAGGTGCATCAATCTATAGACTGACATCACCAGGGCATCAGGTGAGAGAGAGGAGACTGTACAGGTAACAGGGGCAGGTGCATCCTTCTATAGACTGACACTACCAGGGCATCAGGTGAGAGAGGGGGCTTTGCAGGTAACAGGGACAGGCGCATCAATCTATAGACTGACATTACCTGGGACATCAGGTGTGAGAGGGGGCTGTGCAGATAACAGAGACAGGTGCATCAATCTATAGACTGACATTACCAGGGACATCAGGTGTGAGAGAGGGGGCTTTGCAGGTAACAGGGGCAGGTGCATCAATCTATAGACTGACATTATAGGACATCAGGTGTGAGAGGGGGCTGTGCAAATAACAGAGACAGGTGCATCAATATATAGACTGACATTACCAGGACATCAGGTGTGAGAGGGGGCTGTGCAGGTAACAGAGACAGGTGCATCAATCTATAGACTGACATTACTGGTGACATCAGGTGTGAGAGGGGGCTGTGCAGGTAACAGGGACAGGTGCATCAATCTATAGACTGACATTACCAGGGACGTTAGGTGTGAGAGGAGGTTGTGCATGTAACAAAGACAGGTGCATCAATCTATAGACTGACATTACCAGGGACATCAGGTGTGAGAGGGGGCTGTGCAGGTAACAGGGACAGGTGCATCAATCTATAGACTGACATTACCAGGGACATCAGGTGTGAGAGAGGGGGCTGTGCAGGTAACAGGGACAGGTGCATCAATCTATAGACTGACATTACCAGGGACATCAGGTGTGAGAGGGGCTGTGCAGGTAACAGGGACAGGCGCATCAATCTATAGACTGACATTACCTGGGACATCAGGTGTGAGAGGGGCTGTGCAGATAACAGAGACAGGTGCATCAATCTATAGACTGACATTACCAGGGACATCAGGTGTGAGAGAGGGGCTGTGCAGGTATCGGGACAGGTGCATCAATCTATAGACTGACATTACCAGGGACATCAGGTGTGAGAGAGGGAGCTGTGCAGGTAACAGGGACAGGTGCATCAATCTATAGTCTGACACTACCAGGGCATCAGGTGAGAGAGGGGGCTTTGCAGGTAACAGGGACAGGTGCATCAATCTATAGACTGACATCACCATGGCATCAGGTGTAAGAGAGGGGGCTGTGCAGGTAACAGGGACAGGTGCATCAATCTATAGACTGGCATTACTGGTGACATCAGGCGTGAGAGAGGGGGCTGTGCAGGTAACAGGGACAGGTGCATCAATCTATAGACTGACATTACCAGGGACATCAGGTGTGAGAGAGGGGACTGTGCAGGTAACAGGGACAGGTGCATCAATCTATAGACTGACATTACTGGTGACATCAGGTGAGAGAGGGGGCTGTGCAGGTAACAGGGACAGGTGCATCAATCTATAGACTGACATTACCAGGGACATCAGGCGTGAGAGGAGGTTGTGCAGGTAACAGGGACAGGTGCATCAATCTATAGACTGACATTACCAGAGACATCAGGAGTGAGAGAGGGAGCTGTGCAGGTAACAGGGACAGGTGCATCAATCTATAGACTGACATTACCAGGGACATCAGGTGTGAGAGAGGGGACTGTGCAGGTAACAGGGACAGGTGCATCAATCTATAGACTGACATTACCAGGGACATCAGGTGTGAGAGAGGGGACTGTGCAGGTAACAGGGACAGGTGCATCAATCTATAGACTGACATTACTGGTGACATCAGGTGAGAGAGGGGGCTGTGCAGGTAACAGGGACAGGTGCATCAATCTATAGACTGACATTACCAGGGACATCAGGCGTGAGAGGAGGTTGTGCAGGTAACAGGGACAGGTGCATCAATCTATAGACTGACATTACCAGAGACATCAGGAGTGAGAGAGGGAGCTGTGCAGGTAACAGGGACAGGTGCATCAATCTATAGACTGACATTACCAGGGACATCAGGTGTGAGAGAGGGGACTGTGCAGGTAACAGGGACAGGTGCATCAATCTATAGACTGACATTACTGGTGACATCAGGTGAGAGAGGGGGCTGTGCAGGTAACAGGGACAGGTGCATCAATCTATAGACTGACATCACCAGGGCATCAGGCGTGAGAGAGGGGGCTTTGCAGGTAACAGGGACAGGTGCATCAATCTTTTACATTTTTATTAAATGTACAATTACTTAAAATCATTACAGTAAAAACAATCAGCATATAAAAGCTAAAAAAGTAATAAAAACTGCAATTTATAAATAGATAAGTTTGCCACCCCGGCCCAGCGTGCACCTAATCGGTATACACCAAAGTTTATAGTCTTGGTCGAGTGACCTTGCACATGTTCATGGAGCCCCCAATGATCCATGCAGGTAGGCTATGTTTCAAGTCTTTAGGCCGTTCGTCTTGATGCTCTGGTTAAAATGGCGCTGTCTTGGGGAGCATACTGGAGGTACGAGAGCCACAGTGCTAGTTGAAAACCCATCAGCTTTTTCCAGCTGGAATTGCAATGCTCGTCGCCAAGGATTTGCTGCATTCAATTAGTGGCTTTTAGGGCGGTCCTGATTTGATGGATGAATTTCCCTAGTCTTGCTAGGGTCGACGTATTTGTGTTGGACAAGCATAAAGCTGACGCTTCGCTACAGGACTTTATCCCATTGATAATACTAATCGGGCGCAGGAGTCGCCGGCGATCGTTGTTCAGATTGGGGCAACAGCATAGCAGATGCAACCAGGATTCCCTCTTGTAGGGGCATAGTCTACAGTTTGTGGATTCCCCCCTTCGGGCCCATGTAGAATTGAAATCAGCAATTCCTAGTATGGTTAATCTCATAAAAAGAATTTTACTTCGGGCCTGAGGAGTGAGGGTCTCACTTAGGTAAGGTTGTGCTTTGCCTACCATATAAGAGTTATTCAACGGATCCAAGTGGGAGCTTGAGCGTAGAGATTTGAGGTCAAGATCGAAGGATATTACTCTAACTTGTTTGTTAATGGCTCGTTTCCAAGCGGTCAGGGGGATGTCCAGCCGCGGAATACTCTCTTCCTCGATCTTCAATGATTTGATCGCTTTTCCTAGGCTGATGAGCCAAGCTGAGTGTGACCCTTCGAAGATAGATCTCAGTTGATATTTTAGAGAATTGCACGGGCCCTTAGTATCCTTAGGTAAAGCTTTATGATCTCCCCCTGGCATATCAGATCTGGCCTCGCCGAGCCTAGCTCCAGTCTTAACCTTGCTTTCCTTGCTGACCTCGGAATAAGGAGCACTGATTTGTAAGCTTTAGCTTGGGCTGAATTGAGGAAGGCATCCTGTAGCCCAGGGAAGGCCAGGTGGCCATAGCTAATAGCTGGAAGAAGTTTCGCTTTTAAAACAGTCAGTATTGGGCCAGCAGACGGGTTAATCAGGCGGTGGCTCAGTTACTTTATTAGGTGTGTGACCTTGTTGGCCTTGTAACGCTGCTGTTTCAGATGGGCATTCCCCTTAGCCCGTTCCGTGAGCCATACCCCTAGATAATTATAAGAAGCCACCGTGTTGATTTGCAGGTTTCCCATTAGCCACTGTGCTTTCTTTTTCAGGTGATAGGACCCAAATATGACAACCTTGGTCTTTCCTTGGTTAACTGACAGGTTATTGATATTGTTAAAGCGATTTAATGCATTTAGGGCTCTTTGTAGGCCGACCTTCGTGTGGTCCATTATGGCTGAATCGTCAGCATATTGTAGCACCGGCAGCCTCACACTTCCAAGTCTTGGTGCTACTAGACTGGCTCCTTTTAGGGCATCCCCCAGGTCCGCGATGTATATATTAAACAGGATGGGGGCCAACACGCATCCTTGCTTCAGCCCATTCTCCGTGATTATTTTAGGGGACACTGTGCAGGTACTAGTTTTAACCCGCACCCAGGTATCTTCATATAGCGATCTAATTGCCTTCAGAAGGTTAGGTGGGATGCCCCAGTTTGCTAGCTTCCACCATAATCTGCTGTGCACAACTTTATCAAAAGCTGTGCTATAATCCACAAAACAACCAAAGAGTGGAGGATGGTTCTTCAGAGTAGCCTGGGCTGATAAATGTGCTAGCGCCAGTACGTTGTCCATGGTCGAAGACTGTGACCTGAAGCCAGTGAAGGGTATAATGCTTTTTTCTTCTACCCACTTCTCCAAATCCTTCAGTAGTAGGCGGGCATAAGCCTTAGCTTCAAGGTCAAGCAGGGCAATGAGCCTATAATTTGATGGTTTTGAACAAGCCCCTTTTTTAAAGATGGGGACCAATATGGAGCCCTTCCAGGAATCAGGGGTTATAGCTGTCAGGAAGGAATAGTTGTAGAGCGGAGTTAGAGTTGCTGCCCAGAAGTCGGGGGCCATTTTGAAGACCAGTGCTGGGATCCCATTGGGCCCAGGGGCCCATCATTCTTCATGTTCTTGAAGGTCTTCATGACCATTTGGGGGTTTTTCTGAGCTGGCGGTGTACAGTATGCCTCAGCCAGGGTTCCATTACCCGTAGGGGAGTTACCTGGGCTGGAGATCGTAGCTCCTGGCTTTGTGTTAGATTGCCAAAATCGCCCGCCCCTCGGCTGGTCTCATCAGGGCTATCTTTATTTAGAGGAGCAAATGCGTATAACTGCTTCACATAGATCATCCAATCTTTTTCTGCTACTCCATTGTCTCTTAACATTCCTCGACTGCTCAGCTGGTTTATGTATCTCCATAATTGCGCTGGGTTCTTCTGCTTGAGCAGAGAGAAGGCTTTAACCCATTTCCTTTCCATGTTGACTTTTTTATGTTCCCGTAGTTTCTACCGTAGGTCTGCCCTCAAATATGCAACCGACGGTCCCTCCGATTGACTGCCCTCACTTTTCTTCGCTGCGAGGGCCTTACGCAGGAGCCGTTTGCTTTCTCATATGTCTTTATTTGGCCGGGTGCTTCCAGAACTTGATTGCCCTTTAGACCTAGGGCATTGTGGCTGGGGGTTCCCAAGGTTTGCTTGTAAGTCCTCAATAGTGTTCTCCCAATCCTTTATGGGTGAGAGCGACAAGGACGGACACCCTTCCTGTTTCTGGTTCAGCCACGTTTGGAGCGTAATGTCTGTCTTATCTGACCATTTGATCCTCCTCAGGACACTATATTTTTCGTCACCTCTTCATTCACCGATAGTTTGATGGAACACCGCTCTTAGTGGCCTGTGATCACTTTCTGTCCTGTCCTCGACTACGAAGTCTTCCAGTTTGTCCGCTATCACCTCGCTGGCCTTGATGTAGTCGATTCTTGAGATGTCCCGGAAGGTGGGTTTGGGGTGCCAGGTGTTCGAGCAGATTTTTTCAATGCGTGGGTTGTTGTCAGCTTATGGTTGTTAAGGAAGTCATGAAGTGGTGCGGCCTTGCCTAATCCCGAGAGGGGGATTCAGCTGTGTCAAGATCCTTCAAATTAAAGTCCCCAGTTAGTATAACCTGGCAAGTATTATATTTGTTTAAGAGGTCGTCTAATTTCCGTGAGAAAGCCTCCATCTGACCTTTCATAGTGGTCTGCGCTGGATTTATGTAACAATTTATTATCAAGAGGCGCATTGGGTGTAAATTGAGGTTCAGGCCTCTGATCTGTAAAGCTTGCAATCCAGGTGAGTTCTGATTGATATCTGTAACGTCAAGAGCGCATTCGTGTTTTATGAAAACTGATAGACCGCCTGCCGGACGGCCGAAGAGATGCCTTTTTGTAGCTGGGACAAAGTGTTCATAATACCCTGCCAATGGAGTGCAGGACAAGGCCCAAGTCTCTTGGAAACAGAGTATATCTCCAGTTTCCAGGAATTGCTTCAGATTTTCATTTTCACTGATTTTACTGATCCCTGCTATGTTCCAAGAGATTACAGTTACATACAGTTTATGGGGTGCTCCTCACCTGGCCTCTCCCCTGCCGGGCTGGGTTTCGCCACCATTAGGAATGCTGCTGCCATCTTTTTAAAGATCCGGTTTGGTCCGATACATGGGGGGCTGCGCAAATGTCCCGATGGTTGTTTCGGCATGAGATCCTAATGCCCGTTAGGTCCCTGGGTCCCGTCCGACTTCTGCTCAGGGATCCTAGGCTATTTGTCCCATGCAGGACTGACCAAGGGGCCTTGCCCCCAATATCAGGTAGCAAGACGTGTGGATATTTTGGGTGCGGCATCGTCTGGACATCAATGCCCCACTCAGCGAGTTGTGTGGAATTATTCACGACAACTTGTAGTATTTCTTTGTGCTTCAGGCCCACCACTGTGGAGTCGCCGTGTGTGTCCCCCTTCATGCTCAGAAATTTCACCCATTCTAAGTCCTCTGTTTGTATCTGGTCTAACGCGGCAAGATGCTTGAATAGACGTAAGATGTTACTATGGTTCAGGATGTCATGCTGTCCCGTACTAAGGAACCTCGGAGTAAGGACCACCTCGTGGACAGAATTTGATAGGTCCGGAGTTTGAGCCACTTTTCCCCTTCCTGGGGCGAGCACTACCGGGGTTAATCCTGAGCTCTTGCTTCCTAGTTCAATAGAAGCGGACCCTGCTTGGGAACACTTACTATGGCCTGGATTACTCCTAGTGCCGGATTGAAGTCCGGGTCTTAACTGGAGAGGATTTGGGCCATCTGGCTGCGTTGGCATTATGGCCATCGCTGACTGATATATTATTTCAGCAGGTGCAGATCTTATTCCAGCTATTGAGTCATTACCTGTGGGCTGGTCTGAGCTTACTTGTGACTTTTGGGCCTCCGCAGTGGAAATGCTCAGTACTGTTGTATGCGTTTGCTGATCTCCCGGAGACGGTGCTGCCGGAGAGTCCTTTTTGCCCCAGTTTTTAGCATTAAAGATTGGATAAAGCTGAGTGGCTTTGGTGTCCCCTTGTGGGGGTGGATGGTCGATCTTCCGTGACGGCTGTTGTCTCCTTCTTGCCTTTGTTTTTTTTGTAATTTCTTCAGCTTCTTTTTAGCTCTCCTTGGTAGGGTGGGTTCGTGTGTAACCATTGTACTGGAGGTATGTTCCTGCAAAACTGTTGCTAGGGCGCCACTACCCTCGCTGTCCCCATCGTTTAGGCTTTGTGTGCCTTGGGCTATTTTAGATCTACGGGCAGAGTTCTCGAACGTGTGTGTCACACTTTTGCCCTGAGCAGCAGTTGTCTTCTGTCCTGGTGGGGACCCTGCTGTCTGTCTCCCCTCTTGGGGATAGCCAATGGCCGACTCCCTGTCGTAAGTGTTGCTTGGAATAACCACCTCCCTACAACCTTTGGCTATCTCTACTATCTCTACTATCTCGGGGAGGGAGGCCTGTAGGAGAGTAGGATCTGCTTCACATGGGTACCCCCACTTTTTGCTGATGCTTCACTGTTTTTCGACTTTAGTCTGGCTGGGGCCCTGCTAATCAGAACCCCAGCCTAGCTGCTTCCTCTCTAAAATGGTTTCCATGTGCCTTAGGCACATCTCTGATTGGAATCTGGAGTGCCCTTATAAGTCCCTAGTATATGGTATACTATGTACCCAGGGCATAGGTACCTCAGAGGCCTACCAGGGGCTGCAGCATGTATTGTGCCACCCCTGGAAGGCCATCCAAAATGACACCACAGGTCTGCTACTGCAGCCTGGGTAAGGTGGTGCATGCAACCCTTACAGTGGTATGGGCTACCTATATCACTACCATTGCACACACATACAAACCTATAAGTCACTCCTATGGCAGGCCTTACCAATCCTGAAGGCAGAGTGCTTGGTTTTTATGTGAGAGGGTGCCCCTGCATGAGCAGAGCCCCTCTGCAGCGTTCGGAGTCCCTCCACTGATGCTGTTTGTGGTACAGCCTGACCATATACTCTTAAGTGCATTATATCCTCGCGGTACAATGCTAACTTTGGACTGGCTGCACCAAAACATGTCGTGTTTGGTGTCAAACATCTTGGAATACTACCCCCGCCGCCAGTCCTGGCGGCGAGGTAGCATTCCACCCTTCTAGAGGAGAGACATGTACACACCGGGCTACCCGGTAACTTCTTTCCAGAGCCCTGGCATCACAAAATGGATGCCGCTGCCACAGACACGGGTCTGGCCTCCTGCTGTTGACTGAAACTCCGGCAGGGGAGGCCTGGACAATAGGTTTCCTGTCGAAGGGAGGTGTAACCACCTCCCCAGACAGGATAGTGTGTATTGGGGCTGGGCGGGAGCACCCTCTGGTGCTTTGAAGTCCTGCACTGGGGGCACATTTGGTGTCCCTGTGCATATGCCAGTTCAAACCGGTTGCAGGGGCTACCTGCCCCTGCTCTGGCGCGAAACTGGACAAAGGGAATGGGTGTAACCACCCCTCTTCCCTGACCCTCCCATAGGTGGGTCCCCAGAGTATGTCCAACCCCCTAACTTTGTATAAGTATGGGACCGCAGTCCTTAGGACTTTAGATTACCCTGGACGAAACTCTGACACTGAATCCTGGACCTTAGACGCTCTACCTGAAGAGTAGAGGACTGAAGAATCTCCCTTGGGGTCAAGGAGTGACTCCCCTGCTTGGCAGGCACCTAAGAAGCAATTGTCCGGTCTGCATCGCTGAAGCTCCTGCCGGACGCCGAAGTCTTTGCAACACCAGAGGTGGATTTCCAGACTTCCCCGAGGCTGCCCTGAGTCCCCAGCGAAGCTGAGGCCCGTAGCTGTCGTGGGTAACGTGGAACCGTGACCCCTAGACACCGAGTACTTTTGCAAGTGCATCCTCTTCCTGGTCTCCCAGGAAGTTGTGCTTTGGGCTCCGAGTAGCCCCCGCCTCCAGCACCGACTGCACCGAAGATCACTGGCCTCCACTCCACGAGTGTCCTGTGAGCCAGCTCCAAGTGCGTCCACTCAAGGCTCCTTCGCGGTCGCTAGTCTGTTGGCTAGTGGGCCCTCCCGAAGGCAACTCTTCTTCTGCTTGGGCTTTCCTGGTTGCTCCAGACGTGCCCTGACACCCTCGCTGGGTGAGTCCCCCAGACCTTGCTGGTCTGCATCAACGTCCTTTCTTTGTTTCTACGAGACTTGCGGTTGCCAAGGCTTGTTGGGTCCAATACGGTCGCCGACACCCCAGCAATCGACAGACGTCGTGGGACAGCTCGAATCCAGCTCTTGGTCGTCGTCGACGCCTCCTGGACCTCGTGGCTGAAGAGTCAAGACGACCGTCAACCTACCTGAAGCACCCAACATCGGTGGGCATCTGCTCATCGCCTTCCTGGTCACTGGCTAGTGACCCAGACTCTGTCCCCTCTGCTTTCAGGTTCTTCAGATCTTCGATCCACCTTTGGATCCACCCGAACACTTTCGACTTGGTCGCCAGCAGCACTTTGCAGCAGATCGCCATTGAAAACGACGACGAAACCCGACCCCGAAAGACACCTATGCACCCGGCTTCCCTGGGTGAGGTAACTCGAGTACTCCGGTGCTCCCGTGGGTATAGACTCTAGTTCTAAAGGGGTTTGCTCCAAGTCCTCCTCTAAGTGTCCTTTTTCTTTAAAACTCCAACCGCGACATTCCCCATAGAAGTCAACGGCGGCTCGCGGCTGTGTTCTCACACTGCACGCGTCCCCCGTGGGTCCCCTGTGTCACTACCATGGGTGGTTCCTTGAGGGCCAAGCACTTCTACAGGCTCTAGGCCTTGTGTCTAGCTCAGTCGTGGTTCTTATACCACTTTATTGGTATATGGTTTGAGTACGCCCCTA
Source organism: Calotriton arnoldi (assembly GCA_963921515.1). Lineage (NCBI taxonomy): Eukaryota > Metazoa > Chordata > Amphibia > Caudata > Salamandridae > Calotriton > Calotriton arnoldi. Next base: position 146,796 of record CAWUFW010007112.1, read on the forward strand.
GGGCTCAAACGTGTATTTGTGCTATTACTGTTGATATTCGACTTGTAACTTATGTACTTCGAACTCTAGCCTCATAAAGAGACTAGAGGGGTGTGTTTAAGACTAAATACATATATTTTAAATATATACCTGGTGTGGTCCTCTTTCATTTGGTCACTCAAGAGATTATAGACTGGTAAAACAAGCTGCTTTACATTCCTTCAAGACTTAGCCTGAAGGCTGCTCTCCATAGCTACCACTAGGATAGCTTTCAATAAAGGTTGTCTTTAACCTATCTCCAATAAGGGGTTGTTTGGACTGGTGCAAGGTGCCCACTGTAATTAGTGGACAGCATATACCAGGCCAACTTCTCACAATGCCCATTTCTCCACGAGGATTGAACAGCAACAGGAACAGTCCCCCAGGTTGGGAACCAGGTGCTGGGAAATCCTGTTGTTTAATTCCTCCACCCTGGAGCTTATGTTGACTAGGCGGCCTGCGATTGCTTGTAAGAGATCTATTTGAAGTTCCATCTTAGTTGATTGCCACAAAAGGGCTTTGTTGGTGGCACTGTTTATCTCACTCATACATGTTTTCCCCAGATCCACGTCTGCACTGTCGTTGCTGATGTTATGGGCTGCTTTTCAATTGGAATCACGTGGGGGTGCTGATGACAACAACAGATTTGGGGTTCATTCTAGGGTCCTTTCGATCTTTTGGCCTAGATTATGGAGAAAGGAAGCTGTGAGCTCCCCTGCCACTGGGGACTCTAGGTCCAAAGTAGCTGGATAGGACCGAGGACTCGTAGATTTTTGTAGAAGCTCAGTGGTCTCAGCGGTCTGTGGGTCTGAGCCGTAGACTTTGGGCTGATGGATTTGCGCCGTCGTCACTCCTGTAGAGACATCTTTGGCCGAGACTGTTTCATTGGCCTTACTTGTTATGGCATCGTGCCCCTTGTCTGTAAATAGAGAAGGGGTTTGGCCCCTGGATGGGCCACTAGCCTGCATTGAATCGGGTTGCCCACGAACAACGCCCGCCATTTCCTGCTCGATCCTGGGCTCCTTGCAATAGGGAGAGCCGCCCTTGTGTATGCAAGAGTGGTCACGTTTCTGAGAGGGGGCTGTGCAGGTAACAGGGACAGGTGCATCAATCTATAGACTGACATTACCAGGGACATCAGGTGTGAGGGGGATGAGCAGGTAACAGGATCAGGTGAATCAATCTATAGACTGACATCACCAGGGCAGCAGGTGAGAGAGGGGGCTTTGCAGGTAACAGGGACAGGTGCAGCAATCTATAGACTGGCATTACTGGTGACATCAGGCGTGAGAGAGGGGGCTGTGCAGGTAACAGGGACAGGTGCATCAATCTATAGACTGACATTACCAGGGACATCAGGTGTGTGGGGGTTGAGCGGGTAACAGGGTCAGGTGCATCAATCTATAGACTGACATCACCAGGGACATCAGGTGTGAGAGGTGCTGTGCAGGTAACAGGGACAGGTCATCAATCTATAGACTGACATTACAGGACTTCCGGCGTGAGAGGGGCTGTGCAGGTGCATCAATCTATAGACTGACATTACCAGGGACATCAGGTGTGAGAGAGGGGGCTGTGCAGGTAACCTGGTCAAGTACGCCAGTCTATAGAGGGGGCTGTGCAGATACATCTCCAAATCCCTCAACATGAACCAAAGCAATTTCACTAGCTTGACTCCCTGGCACTCTTGAGTGCATACAGTGGCAGCCAGGCCATGCAGTTGCCAAGGCACTGCCGCTTCAACAGGACATTTCACTCATCAAATGGGCATCTCTTGCAGAGCCAAGGTTACAACTTTATCAGAGTTCGCCACACTGCCTCACACACATGACACCAAAGCCGCATGACTGACTCATCCCACACAGCCAACCCTCACAGACCTAACAGAGCATGTTGGCTGAATCCTACCACATCTGTGTGAGCGCAGTATGGTGTCGAACCAAGGCTACAGGCAAACTAGGCATTCCAGCTGCACCAACACCCCAGATCACCCACGCATGAGCAAAATAAATGGTTCTGCCCACTGATCTACACCTAAAGTACTCATCACAGATCCCTGCACCATCAGACTCTCCATACACACCCTAGTGGAATAAAACACATCAACCATAAACAGACCATTGAACAAACCCATCTTCAGTCATAAAAAGCTATGCTACCGCAAGACCATGGCTCCAGTCAAGGTGAAATCCAAGATCCGGTCAGAAAAATGTTCCAACACCTAAAATCTGTCCAAAGCCGTACAAAAGGCGGACGCGCTATTGAAGTGCGAGTAACACAACCTGATAAATGGGTGGCCAACATGGATATGGCAGGCAGGTCCATTTCAGATTTTAAGCTATCCATATAACAGAAATGTATATACAAAAAATACAAATGGACCTAATTTGCATAGTGAGTGGTTATTCTGATAATCTGACATTGACATGGATGGCCCTGCTGGGCCTACACTGGGCCACCTGGCATGACATAACACCTGCACACGGCGTGTTCTAATAGACTGTTCCTATTGGATGCTTCAATAAATTGCCTCAATTGGTGGTTGTGAAGGGATGTTCCAAAGGGATGCTTCTATTGGGCGATTCTGTGGGATAGAACTCATGGCTCTTCCAATCAGATGTTAGAAAGACTATTTCTAAGGCAGGCTTCCACAGTTTAATATTATTGGCTGTTCCAAATGGACACTTCCATATGGTCTTCCAATGGCATGTCTGTTTCAGAGTGATCTTACAGGATTGTCTCAGACTGATTTTCCTACAACCTCTGTCCGTGATCGTTAACTCATGATCTCCCAGTGGCACATACGGATGTAGGAGTTTCTCAGAGTGATTTTCCTATAGGCCTCACCCACAGTATATAAACTTACCTCTCTGTGGTATGTCCTTAGACTGGAGGTCTTCAAAGAGTGATCCTACAGGATTTTACTGTGAGATTTTCCTTTAGGCTCCGTCCATGTTATATCAGCTTTCTGTGATATGCCCTTAGACTGGAGACTCTCAAAGATACATCCCACAGCATCCTACAATGGGGTTTTCCCACAGGCTTCTCCTGTGGGGTCCAGTGCTGGGTGGCCTCTGTGAGCAGGTCCCCAGCAGTTCTTCTGGCCCTGTGATAGGTGTCTTGTGAGGTGTGATGTGTTCCTCTCTCCCACAGATGGCCTCTGTGAGCAGGGGAGGTCCCCAGCAGTTCTTCCTTCTGGCCCTGTGATAGGTGTCTCGTGAGGTGTGATGTGTTCCTCTCTCCCACAGATGGCCTCTGTGAGCAGGGGAGGTCCCCTGCAGTTCTTCCTTCTGGCCCTGTGATAGGTGTCTCGTGAGGTGTGATGTGTTCCTCTCTCCCACAGATGGCCTCTGTGAGCAGGGGAGGTCCCCAGCAGTTCTTCCTTCTGGCCCTGTGATAGGTGTCTCGTGAGGTGTGATGTGTTCCTCTCTCCCACAGATGGCCTTTGTGAGCAGGGGAGGTCCCCAGCAGTTCTTCTGGCCCTGTGATGGGTGTCTCATGAGGTGTGATGTGTTCCTCTCTCCCACAGATGGCCTCTGTGAGCAGGGCAGGTCCCCAGCAGTTCTTCTGGCCCTGTGATAGGTGTCTCGTGAGGTGTGATGTGTTCCTCTCTTCCACAGATGGCCGCTGTGAGCAGGGGAGGTCCCTAGCAGTTCTTCCTTCTGGCCCTGTGATAGGTGTCTCGTGAGGTGTGATGTGTGAGAAGTTGGCCTGGTATATGCTGTCCACTAATTATAGTGGGCACCTTGCACCAGTCCAAACAACCCCTTATTGGAGATAGGTTAAAGACAACCTTTATTGAAAGCTATCCTAGTGGTAGCTATGGAGAGCAGCCTTCAGGCTAAGTCTTGAAGGAATGTAAAGCAGCTTGTTTTACCAGTCTATAATCTCTTGAGTGACCAAATGAAAGAGGACCACACCAGGTATATATTTAAAATATATGTATTTAGTCGTAAACACACCCCTCTAGTCTCTTTATGAGGCTAGAGTTTGAAGCACATAAGTTACAAGTCAGTTATCAACAGTAATAGCACAAATACACGTTTGAGCCCTAGGGCCGTACCAAACCATATACCAATAAAGTGGTATAAGAACCACGACTGAGCTAGACACAAGGCCTAGAGCCTGTAGAAGTGCTTGGCCCTCAAGGAACCACCCAAGGTAGTGACACAGGGGACCCACGGGGGACGCGTGCAGTGTGAGAACACAGCCGCGAGCCGCCGTTGACTTCTATGGGGAATGTCGCGGTTGGAGTTTTAAAGAAAAGGACACTTAGAAGAGGACTTGGAGCAAACCCCTTTAGAACTAGGTTGTTCTAGAGTCTATACCTACGGGAGCACCGGAGTACTCGAGTTACCTCACCCAGGGAAGCCGGGTGCATAGGTGTCTTTCGGGGTCGGGTTTCGTCGTCGTTTTCAATGGCGATCTGCTGCAAAGTGCTGCTGGCGACCAAGTCGAAAGTGTTTGGGTGGATCCAAGGGTGGATCGAAGATCTGAAGAACCTGAAAGCAGAGGGGACAGAGTCTGGGTCACTAGCCAGTGACCAGGAAGGCGATGAGCAGATGACCACCGATGTCGGGTGCTTCAGGTAGGTTGACGGTCGTCTTGACTCTTCAGCCACGAGGTCCAGGAGGCGTCGACGACAACCAGGAGCTGGATTCGAGCTGTCCCACGACGTCTGTCGATTGCAGGAGTGTCGGCGACCGGATTGGACCCAACAAGCTTTGGCAACGGCAAGTCTCGTAGAAACAAAGAAAGGACGTTGATGCAGACCAGCAAGGTCTGGGGGACTCACCCAGTGAGGGTAAGTCAGGGCACGTCTGGAGCAACCAGGAAAGCCCAAACAGAAGAAGAGTTGCCTTCGGGAGGGCCCACTAGCCAACGGACTAGCGACCGCGAAGGAGCCTCGAGTGGACGCACCTAGAGCTGGCTCACAGGACACTCATGGAGTGGAGGCCAGTGATCTTCGGTGCAGTCGGTGCTGGAGGCGGGGGCTACTCGGAGCCCAAATCACAACTTCGTGGGAGACCCAGAAGAGGATACACTTGCAAAAGTACTCGGTGTCCAGGGGTCACGGTTCCACGTTACCCACGACAGCGACGGGCCTCAGCTTTGCTGGGGGCTCAGGGCAGCCTCGGGGAAGTCTGGAAATCCACCTCTGGTGATGCAAACACTTCGGAGTCCGGCGGGAGCTTCAGCGATGCAGACCGGACAATTGCTTCTTAGGTGCCTGCCAAGCAGGGAGTCACTCCTTGACCCCAAGGGAGATTCTTCAGTCCTCTAATCTTCAGGTAGAGCGTCGAAGGTCCAGGATTCAGTGTCAGAGTTTCGTCCAGGGTAATCTAAAGTCCTAAGGACTGGGGTCCCATACTTATACCAAGTTAGGGGTTGGACATACTCTGGGGACCCACCTATGGGAGGGTCAGGGAAGAGGGGTGGTTACACCCATTCCCTTTGTCCAGTTTCGCACCAGAGCAGGGGCAGGTAGCCCCTGCAACCGGTTTGAACTGGCATATGCACAGGGACACCAAGTGTGCCCCCAATGCAGGACTTCAAAGCACCAGAGGGTGCTCCCGCCCAGCCCCAATACACATTATCCTGTCTGGGGAGGGTGGAATGCTACCCCCGCCGCCAGAATTGGCGGGGGGGTGGGGTAGTATTCCAAGATGTTTGACACCAAACACGACATGTTTTGGTGCAGCCAGTCCAAAGTTAGCATTGTACCGCAAGGATATAATGCACTTAAGAGTATATGGTCAGGCTGCACTACAAACAGCATTAGAGAAGGGTCTCCGAACGCTGCAGAGGGGCTCTGCTCATGCAGGGGCACCCTCTCACATAAGAACCAAGCACTCTGCCTTCAGGATTGATAAGGCCTGCCATAGGAGTGACTTATAGGTTTATATGTGTGTATATATCTAGTGATATAGGTAACCTATATCACAGTAAGAGTGCATGCACCACCTTACCCAGGCTGCAGTAGCAGACCTGTGGTGTCATTTTGGATGGCCTTCCAGGGTGGCACAATACATGCTGCAGCCCCTGGTAGGTCTCTGAGGTACCTATGCCCTGGGTACATAGTACACCATATACTAGGGACTTATAAGGGCACTCCAGATTCCAATCAGAGATGTGCCTAAGTCACATGGAAACCATTTTAGAGAGGAAGCAGCTAGGCTGGGGTTCTGATTAGCAGGGCCCCAGCCAGACTAAAGTCGAAAAACAGTGAAGCATCAGCAAAAAGTGGGAGTACCCATGTGAAGCAGATCCTACTCTCCTACACAACCCCCCCCCAAACATAGGGACATTAAACTAACCTTGACCAGTTGAGTCTTCATGTTCTAAGTGGAAGTACCTAGAGAGTCCATCTGCATTGGCATGGTTACTCCCAGGTCAATGTTCCACTGTAAAGTCCATCCCCTGTAGGGAAATGGACCACCTAAGCAGTTTGGGGTTTTCACCCTTCATTTGTTTTAGCCATAGGAGGGGCTTGTGGTCTGTTTGAACAAGGAAGTGAGTACCAAACAAGTATGGCCTCAACTTCTTCAGAGCCCAAACCACAGCAAAGGCCTCCCTCTCTATGGCTGACCAACGTTTCTCTCTAGGGGTCAGCCTTCTGCTAATAAAAGCTACTGGCTGATCCTGACCTTCATCATTCAATTGTGACAGTACAGCCCCTACCCCCAATTCAGATGCATCTGTTTGGACAATGAACTTCTTGGAGTAATCAGGACTCTGCAGAATGGGAGCAGTGCACATGGCCTGCTTCAGGTCATCAAATGCCTTTTGACAGCTAACTGTCCACTGAACCTTTTTGGGCATTTTCTTGGAAGTTAAGTCATTCAGAGGTGTCACTATTGATCCATACCCCTTGACAAATCTCCTATAGTACCCAGTCAGGCCTAAAAAGGCTCTCACCTGAGTCTGGGTAGTTGGAGCAGTCCAGTCCATGATGGTCTGGATCTTGCTCTACAATGGTTGAACCTGGCCTCCACCCACAAGGTGGCCCAGGCACACAACCTGACTCTGCCCTATCTGGCACTTGGTGGCCTTGATAGTGAGGCCTGCCTTTTGCAGGGCCTCCAAAACATTTCTGAGGTGGACCAGGTGATCCTCCCAGGTGGAGCTAAAGACAGCAATATCATCTAGATATGCTGCACTGTAAGCCTCCAGACCTGTAAGGACTGTATTCACCAACCTCTGAAAAGTGGCAGGTGCATTTTTCAAACCAAAGGGCATTACCACAAATTGATAATGCCCACTAGTGGTTGAGAATGCTGTTTTTGGCTTTGCATCATCAGCTAGTCTGATCTGCCAGTAGCCAGCTGTCAGGTCAAATGTGCTTAGATACTTGGCTGAGGCCAAAGTGTCTATTAGCTCATCTGCCCTAGGTATTGGATGGGCATCAGTCCTAGTGACTGCATTGAGACCCCTGTAGTCCACACAAAACCTCATCTCTCTTTTCCCACCACTGGTGTGAGGTTTTGGCACAAGGACCACTGGACTAGCCCAAGGGCTATCTGAGGGTTCAATAACTCCCAAATCCAACATTTTCTGGACTTCTGTCCGGATACAGTCCCTGACATGGTCAGGTTGCCTATAAATCTTATTTTTAATAGGCAGACTGTCCCCAGTGTCCACTTCATGAGTGCACCAGGTGGTCTGACTTGGAGTCAGAGAGAACATATGTCTGTACTGATTGAGCACTTGTCTACAATCAGTTTGCTGCTGAGCAGTGAGGCTGCCTGCCAAGGCTACACCATCCACTGACCCATCATCAGGGTTCTGTGAGAGCAGGTCAGGGAGTGGGTCACTCTCTTCCTCCTGTCCCTCATCAGTAGCCATGAGCAAGCCCATGTCTGCCCTGTCCACATATGGCTTCAATCTGTTGACATGGAGAACCCTGTGGGGACTCCTGGGTGTTCCTAGGTCTACTAAATAGGTGACCTCACCCTTCTGTTCAACAATGGTATGGGGTCCACTCCACTTGTCCTGGAGAGCTGCTGGGGCCACTGGCTCCAGCACCCACACCTTCTGTCCTGGCTGGTAAACAGTCAGCACAGCCGTTTGGTCATGCCAGGCTTTTTGCAGTTCCTGGCTAGCCTCAAGGTTTTTAGTTGCCTTGTTCATGTACTCAGCCATCCTGGAGCGGAGACCAAGTACATAGTCCACTATGTCATGCTTTGGGGGCTTGAGAGGTAACTCCCATCCTTCCTTTACCAAGCACAATGGACCCCTGACAGGGTGACCAAACAAAAGTTCAAAAGGGCTGTAGCCAACCCCTTTTGAGGCACCTCCCTGTATGCAAATAAAAGGCAGGGCAAGAGTATGTCCCATCTTCGCCTAAGCTTTTCTCGGAGCCCTTTAATCATGCCCTTTAAGGTTTTGTTGAATCTCTCAACTAAACCATTGCATTGTGGGTGATAGGGTGTGGTGAACTTGTAAGTCACTCCACACTCCTTCCACATTGCCTTCAAGTATCCAGACAAAGTTTGTACCCCTGTCTGATACAACCTCCTTAGGGAAGCCCACTCTTGAGAAAATTCCCAGGAGGGCTCTTGCCACCACAGGTGCTGTAGTGGTCCTAAGGGGAATAGCCTCTGGGTACCTAGTGGCATGGTCCACCACCACCAGGATAAACCTGTGCCCAGATGCTGTTTGGGGATCCATGGGACCAACTATGTCAATCCCCACCCTTTCAAAGGGCACCCCCACCACAGGTAGTGGTATCAGGGGGGCCTTTGTGGTGCCACCTGCCTTCCCACTGGCTTGGCAGGTTACACAGGAGCGACAAAACTCCTTGGTGTCTTCAGACATGTGGGGCCAGTGAAAGTGAGGGACAAGTCTGTCCCAAGTCTTGTTCTAGCCCAGGTGACCTGCTAGGGGAATATCATGGGCTAGGGTGAATAGGAAGCCCCTGAACTTCAGAGGTATAACCAACCTCCTGGTGGGACCAGGCTTGGGGTCTCTACACTCTGAGTACAAGAGTCCATCATCCCAATATACTTTATGGGGACCACTAGCATTCCCAGCAGCCTCAGCAGCAGCTTGCTGTCTGAGGGGTTCAAGAGAGGGGCAGCTCTGCTGCTCCTGGCTCAGATCTGCCCTGGAAGGGCCCCCTGTCCCCAAGAACTCAACCTGGTCAGGTTCCAGCTCCTCTGGGACAGATCCTTCCTCAGGACTGAGATCATCCCCCTCAAGAGACTGATCTTCCTTCTGAGCCAAGGGGGAAGGCACTGCCTTAACCCTACTACTCCTCCTCTTGGAGGGCACTTGGTCCATGGTTTCAGGATCCAAGGCCTGTTCAGTGTTAGACATTTTGCTCTGTGACCTGGTCACAGCAAACAAATCTGCAGGGATCCCCAGCATTTATGCATGGGTCCTGAGCTCCACTTCTGCCCAAGCTGAAGTTTCAAGATCATTGCCAAGCAAGCATTCCACTGGTAGGTTTGCACTCACCACAACCTTCTTAAGGCCAGTTACCCCTCCCCAGGAGAAGTTAACAACTGCCAGAGTATGGTCTGTTCTGACATTGCTAGCATTGGTCACTTGGTACATTTCACCAAGTATAATCTGCCCAGGATCCACAAGGTCTTGTGTCACCATGGTGACACTTGCCCCTGTGTCCCTAAATGCCAAAGCCTCTTTTCCATTGATTAAGGGCTGTTGCCTGTACTTGCCCAGATTACTGGGACTCACAGAGGAGGTCACATCCATGCCTCCATCACAGACTAGGACAGCCTGAGTGAGTTCTCTGACTAGGCCAGAGCTCATCTCATTACCCAGGGTCAACCCTACTAAACCCTTGGCCTGTGTACTCCCACCACCAATTGTAACTGCACTAGGGGGAACAGGTGCCTTAGGGGCATTGGTGGGGGCTGGAATGGACTTGGTGCAATCACTGGTCCAGTGTGTCTTTTGCTTACAGACTTTGCACCATGGTTTCTTTTGGCCTTTCCCTTTGTTAGACTGTGAATCCCCACCTGAAGAAGATTTTTGGGGGCCTTGTGAAGACTTCTGGTCTTTACCCTTCTCCCCACCCTTATCAGAGTTCTTAGAATCTTGCTTCTTTGGGTCACCACCTTGGTTCTGTACCTTCTGCCTCACCCTGGTTCTGACCCATTTGTCTGCCTTCTTTCCCAATTCTTGGGGAGAGGTCAGATCAGAGTCCACCAGGTACTGATGCAACAGCTGATTTTGACAGTTATTAAGAATCTGCTCCCTCATGATAAGATTGTACAATCCTGTGAAGTCACATACCTTACTGCCAACTAACCAACCTTCCAGAGCCTTAGCAGAACAATCAACAAAGTCCACCCAGTCTTGAGTCTGTGCCTTTTGGGTATCTCTGAACTTTAACCTGTATTGTTCAGTTGTCAGGCCAAACCCATCAATCAGTGCACTTTTTAAGACTGGATAATTATCAGCTTCCTCTTCTCTAAGAGAGAGGAGCTTATCTCTACCTTTGTCTGCAAAGGAGAACCACAAGATTGCTGCCCACTGCTCCTGAGGGACCCTCTGTACTTTACAGGCCCTCTCCAGTGCAGTTATCCATTTGTGGATGTCATCCTCACTCTGGTAGGGAGGGACAATCTTGCTCAGGTTTCTATGGTCATAAGACCTTTCCCTACCACTAGGGAAGTTGCTGCCACCATGGGACTCTAGTCCCATCTTTTTTCTTTGCCTTTCAAGCTCTATGGACTCCCTGTCTATAGCCAACTGCTCTCTTCTGAGTCTCAACCGAGCTTCTCCATACTTGAGCAGTCTCTCTTTCCTTTCATGAGAGGATTCCCTCCTATGAGAGGAAACATAGGTCCCTATTGAGGTGTCAGAGTGGTTAGACTCCTGAGAAGGAGATCTAGGCCTTCTGGGCACACTCACAACTCTTCCTGGGGGACAAAGGGGAGGTCAGTCTGATCCTCCTCTTCCTCCACAGGAATAGCTGGGTTTTCCAGGTCAAGGTCATTTTCACCTTCCTGGACAGTTTCAGAGGGGGGTCCTGGGTGATTTCACCCTGGCCCCTTCCTCATCTCCTGCCCCACCCTGTCTGCCTACCCCTTCAGACCCTGGTAGTCTTCTGAGATCATCCAGCAGGAGTACCTCTATGAGGCGTTGGGTGTTGGCACTTTTGCCTGTCTTCAGTTTCCTAGCAGTGCTTAATGCTCTCAATTCCAAGAATGGGAGATTATCATACTTGGAGGAAGAAGCCCATTGGCTTCTGGCTGGGACCCACTGGTTCCTGGCCCTGAAGACATTACTAGTGTGGTGTGGTGTATGCACTACCTACTCTAGTGTGGCCTACTAAACTCTCTTGAGTTGTAGAAAGGGTGTGCTATCCCTTAACACACAACTCTAAGTTCAGTAGAACTTACTGTATCCTAAGCTTGATTTATATGTACCTAAGGTACCCTTAGTAGTTTTCAGTTGATCAATTCAATTGAGATTATCTGGTAAAACAAAAGCCAGCTGGAATCCCACACGCTGCACACCAATGTGAGAAGTTGGCCTGGTATATGCTGTCCACTAATTATAGTGGGCACCTTGCACAAGTCCAAACGACCCCTTATTGGAGATAGGTTAAAGACAACCTTTATTGAAAGCTATCCTAGTGGTAGCTATGGAGAGCAGCCTTCAGGCTAAGTCTTGAAGGAATGTAAAGCAGCTTGTTTTACCAGTCTATAATCTCTTGAGTGACCAAATGAAAGAGGACCACACCAGGTATATATTTAAAATATATGTATTTAGTCGTAAACACACCCCTCTAGTCTCTTTATGAGGCTAGAGTTTGAAGTACATAAGTTACAAGTCAGTTATCAACAGTAATAGCACAAATACACGTTTGAGCCCTAGGGCGTACCAAACCATATACCAATAAAGTGGTATAAGAACCACGACTGAGCTAGACACAAGGCCTAGAGCCTGTAGAAGTGCTTGGCCCTCAAGGAACCACCCAAGGTAGTGACACAGAGGACCCACAGGGGATGCGTGCAGTGTGAGAACACAGCCGCGAGCCGCCGTTGACTTCTATGGGGAATGTCGCGGTTGGAGTTTTAAAGAAAAAGGACATTTAGAGGAGGACTTGGAGCAAACCCCTTTAGAACTAGGTTGTTCTAGAGTCTATACCCACGGGAGCACCGGAGTACTCGAGTTACCTCACCCAGGGAAGCCGGGTGCATAGGTGTCTTTCGGGGTCGGGTTTCGTCGTCGTTTTCAATGGCGATCTGCTGCAAAGTGCTGCTGGCGACCAAGTCGAAAGTGTTCGGGTGGATCCAAGGGTGGATCGAAGATCTGAAGAACCTGAAAGCAGAGGGGACAGAGTCTGGGTCACTAGCCAGTGACCAGGAAGTCGATGAGCAGATGCCCACCGATGTCGGGTGCATCAGGTATGTTGACGGTCGTCTTGACTCTTCAGCCACGAGGTCCAGGAGTCGTCGACGACAACCAGGAGCTGGATTCGAGCTGTACCACGACGTCTGTCGATTACAGGGGTGTCGGCGACAGGATTGGACCCAACAAGCCTTGGCAACGGCAAGTCTCGAAGAAACAAAGAAAGGACGTTGATGCAGACCAGCAAGGTCTGGGGGACTCACCTAGCGAGGGTAAGTCAGGGCACGTCTGGAGCAACCAGGAAAGCCCAAACAGAAGAAGAGTTGCCTTCGGGAGGGCCCACTAGCCAACGGACTAGCGACCGCGAAGGAGCCTCGAGTGGACGCACTTGGAGCTGGCTCACAGGAAGAGGATGCACTTGCAAAAGTACTCGGTGTCCAGGGGTCACGGTTCCACGTTACCCACAACCTTCGGGCCTCAGCTTTGCTGGGGACTCAGGGCAGCCTCGGGGAAGTCTGGAAATCCACCTCTGGTGATGCAAAGACTTCGGCGTCCGGCGGGAGCTTCAGCGATGCAGACCGGACAATTGCTTCTTAGGTGCCTGCCAAGCAGGGGAGTCACTCCTTGACCCCAAGGGAGATTCTTCAGTCCTCTAATCTTCAGGTAGAGCGTCGAAGGTCCAGGATTCAGTGTAAGAGTTTCGTCCAGGGTAATCTAAAGTCCTAAGGACTGGGGTCCCATACTTATACCAAGTTAGGGGGTTGGACATACTCTGGGGACCCACCTATGGGAGGGTCAGGGAAGAGGGGTGGTTACACCCATTCCCTTTGTCCAGTTTCGCGCCAGAGCAGGGGCAGGTAGCCCCTGCAACCGGTTTGAACTGGCATATGCACAGGGACACCAAGTGTGCCCCCAGTGCAGGACTTCAAAGCACCAGAGGGTGCTCCCGCCTCAGCCCCAATACACATTATCCTGTCTGGGGAGGTGGTTACACCTCCCTGCGACAGGAAACCTATTGTCCAGGCCTCCCCTGCCGGAGTTTCAGTCAGCAGCAGGAGGCCAGACCTGTGTCTGTGGCAGCGGCATCCATTTTGTGATGCCAGGGCTCTGGAAAGAAGTTACTGGGTAGCCCGGTGTGTACATGTCTCTCCCTCTAGAAGGGTGGAATGCTACCCCCGCCGCCAGAACTGGCGGGGGGTTAGTATTCCAAGATGTTTGACACCAAACACAACATGCTTTGGTGCAGCCAGTCCAAAGTTAGCATTGTACCGCAAGGATATAATGCACTTAAGAGTATATGGTCAGGCTGCACTACAAACAGCATCAGAGAAGGGTCTCCGAACGCTGCAGAGGGGCTCTGCTCATGCAGGGGCACCCTCTCACATAAGAACCAAGCACTCTGCCTTCAGGATTGAGAAGGCCTGCCATAGGAGTGACTTATAGGTTTATATGTGTGTATATATCTAGTGATATAGGTAACCTATATCACAGTAAGGGGTGCATGCACCACCTTACCCAGGCTGCAGTAGCAGACCTGTGGTGTCATTTTGGATGGCCTTCCAGGGGTGGCACAATACATGCTGCAGCCCCTGGTAGGTCTCTGAGGTACCTATGCCCTGGGAACATAGTATACCATATACTAGGGACTTATAAGGGCACTCCAGATTCCAATCAGAGATGTGCCTAAGGCACATGGAAACCATTTTAGAGAGGAACCAGCTAGGCTGGGGTTCTGATTAGCAGGGCCCCAGCCAGACTAAAGTCGAAAAACAGTGAAGCATCAGCAAAAAGTGGGGGTACCCATGTGAAGCAGATCCTACTCTCCTACATGATGTGTTCCTCTCTCCCACAGATGGCCTCTGTGAGCAGGGGAGGTCCCCAGCAGTTCTTCCTTCTGGCCCTGTGATAGGTGTCTCGTGAGGTGTGATGTGTTCCTCTCTCCCACAGATGGCCTCTGTGAGCAGGGGAGGTCCGCAGCAGTTCTTCCTTCTGGCCCTGTGATAGGTGGCTTGTGAGGTGTGATGTGTTCCTCTCTCCCACAGATGGCCTCTGTGAGCAGGGGAGGTCCCCAGCAGTTCGTCCTTCTGGCCCTGTGATAGGTGTCTCGTGAGGTGTGATGTGTTCCTCTCTCCCACAGATGGCCTCTGTGAGCAGGGGAGGTCCCCAGCAGTTCTTCCTTCTGGCCCTGTGATAGGTGTCTCGTGAGGTGTGATGTGTTCCTCTCTCCCACAGATGGCCTCTGTGAGCAGGGGAGGTCCCCAGCAGTCCTTCTGGCCCCGTGATAGGTGTCTCGTGAGGTGTGATGTGTTCCTCTCTCCCACAGATGGCCTCTGTGAGCAGGGGAGGTCCCCAGCAGTTCTTCCTTCTGGCCCTGTGATAGGTGTCTCGTGAGGTGTGATGTGTTCCTCTCTCCCACAGATGGCCTCTGTGAGCAGGGAGGTCCCCAGCAGTTCTTCCTTCTGGCCCTGTGATCGGTATCTCGTGAGGTGTGATGTGTTCCTCTCTCCCACAGATGGCCTCTGTGAGCAGGGGAGGTCCCCAGCAGTTCTTCTGGTCCTGTGATAGGTGTCTCGTGAGGTGTGATGTGTTCCTCTCTCCCACAGATGGCCTCTGTGAGCAGGGGAGGTCCCCAGCAGTTCTTCTGGCCCTGTGATAGGTGTCTCGTGAGGAGTGATGTGTTCCTCTCTCATACAGATGGCCTCTGTGAGCAGGGGAGGTCCCCAGCAGTTCATTCTTCTGGCCCTGTGATAGGTGTCTCGTGAGGTGTGATGTGTTCCTCTCTCCCACAGATGGCCTCTGTGAGCAGGGGAGGTCCCCAGCAGTTCTTCCTTCAGGCCCTGTGATAGGTGTCTCATGAGGTGTGATGTGTTCCTCTCTCCCACAGATGGCCTCTGTGAGCAGGGGAGGTCCCCAGCAGTTCTTCCTTCAGGCAGTGTGATAGGTGTCTCATGAGGTGTGATGTGTTCCTCTCTCCCACAGATGGCCTCTGTGAGCAGGGGAGGTCCCCAGCAGTTCTTCTGGCCCTGTGATAGGTGTCTTATGAGGTGTGATGTGTTCCTCTCTCACACAGATGGCCTCTGTGAGCAGGGGAGGTCCCCAGCAGTTCTTCCTTCTGGCCCTGTGATCGGTGTCTCGTGAGGTGTGATGTGTTCCTCTCTCCCACAGATGGCCTCTGTGAGCAGGGGAGGTCCCCAGCAGTTCTTCTGGTCCTGTGATAGGTGTCTCGTGAGGTGTGATGTGTTCCTCTCTCCCACAGATGGCCTCTGTGAGCAGGGGAGGTCCCCAGCCGTTCTTCTGGTCCTGTGATAGGCGTCTCGTGAGGTGTGATGTGTTCCTCTCTCCCACAGATGGCCTCTGTGAGCAGGGGAGGTCCCCAGCAGTTCTTCTGGCCCTGTGATAGGTGTCTCGTGAGGTGTGATGTGTTCCTCTCTTCCACAGATGGCCTCTGTGAGCAGGGGAGGTCCCCAGCAGTTCTTCCTTCTGGCCCTGTGATAGGTGTCTCGTGAGGTGTGATGTCTTCCTCTCACCCACAGATGGCCTCTGTGAGCAGGGGAGGTCCCCAGCAGTTCTTCCTTCAGGCCCTGTGATAGGTGTCTCATGAGGTGTGATGTGTTCCTCTCTCCCACAGATGGCCTCTGTGAGCAGGGGAGGTCCCCAGCAGTTCTTCCTTCTGGCCCTGTGATAGGTGTCTCGTGAGGTGTGAGGTGTTCCTCTCTCCCACAGATGGCCTCAGTGAGCAGGGGAGGTCCCCAGCAGTTCTTCCTTCTGGCCCTGTGATAGGTGTCTCGTGAGGTGTGAGGTGTTCCTCTCTCCCACAGATGGCCTCTGTGAGCAGGGGAGGTCCCCAGCAGTTCTTCTGGCCCTGTGATAGGTGTCTCGTGAGGTGTGATGTGTTGCTCTCTCCCACAGATGGCCTCTGTGAGCAGGGGAGGTCCCCAGCAGTTCTTCCTTCAGGCTGTGTGATAGGTGTCTCATGAGGTGTGATGTGTTCCTCTCTCCCACAGATGGCCTCTGTGAGCAGGGGAGGTCCCCAGCAGTTCTTCTGGCCCTGTGATAGGTGTCTCGTGAGGTGTGATGTGTTCCTCTCTCCCACAGATGGCCTCTGTGAGCAGGGGAGGTTCCCAGCAGTTCTTCTGGCCCTGTGATAGGTGTCTCGTGAGGTGTGATGTGTTCCTCTCTTCCACAGATGGCCTCTGTGAGCAGGGGAGGTCCCCAGCAGTTCTTCTGGCCCTGTGATAGGTGTCTCGTGAGGTGTGATGTGTTCCTCTCTCCCACAGATGGCCTCTGTGAGCAGGGGAGGTCCCCAGCAGTTCTTCTGGCCCTGTGATAGGTGTCTTATGAGGTGTGATGTGTTCCTCTCTCACACAGATGGCCTCTGTGAGCAGGGGAGGTCCCCAGCCGTTCTTCTGGTCCTGTGATAGGTGTCTCGTGAGGTGTGATGTGTTCCTCTCTTCCACAGATGGCCTCTGTGAGCAGGGGAGGTCCCCAGCAGTTCTTCTGGCCCTGTGATAGGTGTCTCGTGAGGTGTGATGTGTTCCTCTCTTCCACAGATGGCCTCTGTGAGCAGGGGAGGTCCCCACCAGTTCTTCCTTCTGGCCCTGTGATAGGTGTCTCGTGAGGTGTGATGTCTTCCTCTCTCCCACAGATGGCCTCTGTGAGCAGGGGAGGTCCCCAGCAGTTCTTCCTTCAGGCCCTGTGATAGGTGTCTCATGAGGTGTGATGGGTTGCTCTCTCCCACAGATGGCCTCTGTGAGCAGGGGAGGTCCCCAGCAGTTCTTCTGGCCCTGTGATAGGTGTCTCATGAGGTGTGATCTGTTGCTCTCTCCCACAGATGGCCTCTGTGAGCAGGGGAGGTCCCCAGCAGTTCTTCCTTCTGGCCCTGTGATAGGTGTCTCGTGAGGTGTGATGTGTTCCTCTCTCCCACAGATGGCCTCTGTGAGCAGGGGAGGTCCCCAGCAGTTCTTCCTTCTGGCCCTGTGATAGGTGTCTCGTGAGGTGTGATGTGTTCCTCTCTCCCACAGATGGCCTCTGTGAGCAGGGGAGGTCCCCAGAAGTTCTTCCTTCTGGCCCTGTGATAGGTGTCTCGTGAGGTGTGATGTGTTCCTCTCTCCCACAGATGGCCTCTGTGAGCACGGGAGGTCCCCAGCAGTTCTTCTGGCCCTGTGATAGGTGTCTCATGAGGTGTGATGTGTTCCTCTCTCACACAGATGGCCTCTGTGAGCAGGGGAGGTCCCCAGCAGTTCTTCTGGTCCTGTGATAGGTGTCTCGTGAGGTGTGATGTGTTCCTCTCTCCCACAGATGGCCTCTGTGAGCAGGGGAGGTCCCCAGCCGTTCTTCTGGTCCTGTGATAGGCGTCTCGTGAGGTGTGATGTGTTCCTCTCTCCCACAGATGGCCTCTGTGAGCAGGGGAGGTCCCCAGCAGTTCTTCTGGCCCTGTGATAGGTGTCTCGTGAGGTGTGATGTGTTCCTCTCTTCCACAGATGGCCTCTGTGAGCAGGGGAGGTCCCCAGCAGTTCTTCCTTCTGGCCCTGTGATAGGTGTCTCGTGAGGTGTGACGTCTTCCTCTCACCCACAGATGGCCTCTGTGAGCAGGGGAGGTCCCCAGCAGTTCTTCCTTCAGGCCCTGTGATAGGTGTCTCATGAGGTGTGATGTGTTCCTCTCTCCCACAGATGGCCTCTGTGAGCAGGGGAGGTCCCCAGCAGTTCTTCCTTCTGGCCCTGTGATAGGTGTCTCGTGAGGTGTGAGGTGTTCCTCTCTCCCACAGATGGCCTCAATGAGCAGGGGAGGTCCCCAGCAGTTCTTCCTTCTGGCCCTGTGATAGGTGTCTCGTGAGGTGTGAGGTGTTCCTCTCTCCCACAGATGGCCTCTGTGAGCAGGGGAGGTCCCCAGCAGTTCTTCTGGCCCTGTGATAGGTGTCTCGTGAGGTGTGATGTGTTGCTCTCTCCCACAGATGGCCTCTGTGAGCAGGGGAGGTCCCCAGCAGTTCTTCCTTCAGGCCGTGTGATAGGTGTCTCATGAGGTGTGATGTGTTCCTCTCTCCCACAGATGGCCTCTGTGAGCAGGGGAGGTCCCCAGCAGTTCTTCTGGCCCTGTGATAGGTGTCTCGTGAGGTGTGATGTGTTCCTCTCTCCCACAGATGGCCTCTGTGAGCAGGGGAGGTTCCCAGCAGTTCTTCTGGCCCTGTGATAGGTGTCTCGTGAGGTGTGATGTGTTCCTCTCTTCCACAGATGGCCTCTGTGAGCAGGGGAGGTCCCCAGCAGTTCTTCTGGCCCTGTGATAGGTGTCTCGTGAGGTGTGATGTGTTCCTCTCTCCCACAGATGGCCTCTGTGAGCAGGGGAGGTCCCCAGCAGTTCTTCTGGCCCTGTGATAGGTGTCTTATGAGGTGTGATGTGTTCCTCTCTCACACAGATGGCCTCTGTGAGCAGGGGAGGTCCCCAGCCGTTCTTCTGGTCCTGTGATAGGTGTCTCGTGAGGTGTGATGTGTTCCTCTCTTCCACAGATGGCCTCTGTGAGCAGGGGAGGTCCCCAGCAGTTCTTCTGGCCCTGTGATAGGTGTCTCGTGAGGTGTGATGTGTTCCTCTCTTCCACAGATGGCCTCTGTGAGCAGGGGAGGTCCCCACCAGTTCTTCCTTCTGGCCCTGTGATAGGTGTCTCGTGAGGTGTGATGTCTTCCTCTCTCCCACAGATGGCCTCTGTGAGCAGGGGAGGTCCCCAGCAGTTCTTCCTTCAGGCCCTGTGATAGGTGTCTCATGAGGTGTGATGGGTTGCTCTCTCCCACAGATGGCCTCTGTGAGCAGGGGAGGTCCCCAGCAGTTCTTCTGGCCCTGTGATAGGTGTCTCATGAGGTGTGATCTGTTGCTCTCTCCCACAGATGGCCTCTGTGAGCAGGGGAGGTCCCCAGCAGTTCTTCCTTCTGGCCCTGTGATAGGTGTCTCGTGAGGTGTGATGTGTTCCTCTCTCCCACAGATGGCCTCTGTGAGCAGGGGAGGTCCCCAGCAGTTCTTCCTTCTGGCCCTGTGATAGGTGTCTCGTGAGGTGTGATGTGTTCCTCTCTCCCACAGATGGCCTCTGTGAGCAGGGGAGGTCCCCAGAAGTTCTTCCTTCTGGCCCTGTGATAGGTGTCTCGTGAGGTGTGATGTGTTCCTCTCTCCCACAGATGGCCTCTGTGAGCACGGGAGGTCCCCAGCAGTTCTTCTGGCCCTGTGATAGGTGTCTCATGAGGTGTGATGTGTTCCTCTCTCACACAGATGGCCTCTGTGAGCAGGGGAGGTCCCCAGCAGTTCTTCTGGCCCTGTGATAGGTGTCTTGTGAGGTGTGATGTGTTCCTCTCTCCCACAGATGGCCTCTGTGAGCAGGGGAGGTCCCCAGCAGTTCTTCCTTCTGGCCCTGTGATAGGTGTCTCATGAGGTGTAATGTGTTCCTCTCTCCCACAGATGGTCTCTGTGAGCTGGGGAGGTCCCCAGCAGTTCTTCCTTCTGGCCCTGTGATAGGTGTCTCGTGAGGTGTGATGTCTTCCTCTCTCCCACAGATGGCCTCTGTGAGCAGGGGAGGTCCCCAGCAGTTCTTCCTTCTGGCCCTGTGATAGGTGGCTCGTGAGGTGTGATGTGTTCCTCTCTCCCACAGATGGCCTCTGTGAGCAGGGGAGGTCCCTAGCAGTTCTTCCTTCTGGCCCTGTGATAGGTGTCTCATGAGGTGTGATGTGTTGCTCTCTCCCACAGATGGCCTCTGTGAGCAGGGGAGGTCCCCAGCAGTTCTTCCTTCTGGCCCTGTGATAGGTGTCTCATGAGGTGTGATGTGTTCCTCTCTCCCACAGATGGCCTCTGTGAGCAGGGGAGGTCACCAGCAGTTCTTCCTTCTGGCCCTGTGATAGGTGTCTCGTGAGGTGTGATGTGTTCCTCTCTCCCACAGATGGTCTCTGTGAGCAGGGGAGGTCCCCAGCAGATCTTCTGGCCCTGTGATAGGTGTCTCGTGAGGTGTGATGTGTTCCTGATGTGTTCCTCTCTCCCACAGATGGCCTCTGTGAGCAGGGGAGGTCCCCAGCAGTTCTTCTGGCCCTGTGATAGGTGTCTCGTGAGGTGTGATGTGTTCCTGATGTGTTCCTCTCTCCCACAGATGGCCTCTGTGAGCAGGGGAGGTCCCCAGCAGTTCTTCCTTCTGGCCCTGTGATAGGTGTCTCATGAGGTGTGATGTGTTCCTCTCTCCCACAGATGGCCCCTGTGAGCAGGGGAGGTCCCCAGCAGTTCTTCCTTCTGGCCCTGTGATAGGTGTCTCGTGAGGTGTGATGTGTTCCTCTCTCCCACAGATGGCCTCTGTGAGCAGGGGAGGTCCCCAGCAGCTCTTCTGGCCCTGTGATAGGTGTCTCGTGAGGAGTGATGTGTTCCTCTCTCATACAGATGGCCTCTGTGAGCAGGGGAGGTCCCCAGCAGTTCGTCCTTCTGGCCCTGTGATAGGTGTCTCGTGAGGTGTGATGTGTTCCTCTCTCCCACAGATGGCCTCTGTGAGCAGGGGAGGTCCCCAGCAGTTCTTCCTTCAGGCCCTGTGATAGGTGTCTCATGAGGTGTGATGTGTTCCTCTCTCCCACAGATGGCCTCTGTGAGCAGGGGAGGTCCCCAGCAGTTCTTCCTTCAGGCCCTGTGATAGGTGTCTCGTGAGGTGTGATGTGTTCCTCTCTCCCACAGATGGCCTCTGTGAGCAGGGGAGGTCCCCAGCAGTTCTTCTGGCCCTGTGATAGGTGTCTCGTGAGGTGTGATGTGTTCCTCTCTCCCACAGATGGCCTCTGTGAGCAGAGGAAGTCCCCAGCAGTTCTTCCTTCTGGCCCTGTGATAGGTGTCTCATGAGGTGTGATGTGTTCCTCTCTCACACAGATGGCCTCTGTGAGCAGGGGAGGTCCCCAGCCGTTCTTCTGGTCCTGTGAAAGGTGTCTCGTGAGGTGTGATGTGTTCCTCTCTCCCACAGATGGCCTCTGTGAGCAGGGGAGGTCCCCAGCAGTTCTTCTGGCCCTGTGATAGGTGTCTCGTGAGGTGTGATGTGTTCCTCTCTCCCACAGATGGCCTCTGTGAGCAGGGGAGGTCCCCAGCAGTTCTTCCTTCTGGCCCTGTGATAGGTGTCTCGTGAGGTGTGATGTCTTCCTCTCTCCCACAGATGGCCTCTGTGAGCAGGGGAGGTCCCCAGCAGTTCTTCCTTCTGGCCCTGTGATAGGTGTCTCGTGAGGTGTGATGTGTTCCTCTCTCCCACAGATGGCCTCTGTGAGCAGGGCAGGTCCCCAGCAGTTCTTCTGGCCCTGTGATAGGTGTCTCATGAGGTGTGATGTGTTCCTCTCTCACACAGATGGCCTCTGTGAGCAGGGGAGGTCCCCAGCAGTTCTTCTGCCCTGTGATCGGTGTCTCGTGAGGTGTGATGTGTTGCTCTCTCCCACAGATGGCCTCTGTGAGCAGGGGAGGTCCCCAGCAGTTCTTCCTTCTGGCCCTGTGATAGGTGTTTCGTGAGGTGTGATGTGTACCACTCTCCCACAGATGGCCTCTGTGAGCAGGGGAGGTCCCCAGCAGTTCTTCATTCTGGTCCTGTGATAGGTGTCTCATGAGGTGTGATGTGTTCCTCTCTCCCACAGATGGCCTCTGTGAGCAGGGGAGGTCCCCAGCAGTTCTTCCTTCTGGCCCTGTGATAGGTGTCTCGTGAGGTGTGAGGTGTTCCTCTCTCCCACAGATGGCCTCTGTGAGCAGGGGAGGTCCCAAGCCGTTCTTCTGGTCCTGTGATAGGTGTCTCGTGAGGTGTGATGTGTACCTCTCTCCCATAGATGGCCTCTGTGAGCAGGGGAGGTCCCCAGCAGTTCTTCCTTCTGGCCCTGTGATCGGTGTCTCGTGAGGTGTGATGTGTTCCTCTCTCCCACAGATGGCCTCTGTGAGCAGGGGAGGTCCCCAGCAGTTCTTCCTTCTGGCCCTGTGATAGGTGTCTCGTGAGGTGTGATGTGTTGCTCTCTCCCACAGATGGCCTCTGTGAGCAGGGGAGGTCCCCAGCAGTTCTTCTGGCCCTGTGATAGGTGTCTCGTGAGGTGTGATGTGTTCCTCTCTTCCACAGATGGCCTCTGTGAGCAGGGGAGGTCCCCAGCAGTTCTTCCTTCTCTCCCTGTGATAGGTATCTCATGAGGTGTGATGTGTTCCTCTCTCCCACAGATGGCCTCTGTGAGCAGGGGAGGTCCCCAGCAGTTCTTCCTTCTGGCCCTGTGATAGGTGGCTCGTGAGGTGTGATGTGTTCCTCTCTCCCACAGATGGCCTCTGTGAGTAGGGGAGGTCCCCAGCAGTTCGTCCCTCTGGCCCTGTGATAGGTGTCTCATGAGCTGTGATGTGTTCCTCTCTCCCACAGATGGCCTCTGTGAGCAGGGGAGGTCCCCAGCAGTTCTTCTGACCCTGTGATAGGTGTCTCATGAGGTGTGATGTGTTCCTCTCTCCCACAGATGGCCTCTGTGAGCAGGGGAGGTCCCCAGCAGTTCATCTGGCCCTGTGATAGGTGTCTCGTGAGGTGTGATGTGTTCCTCTCTCCCACAGATGGCCTCTGTGAGCAGGGGAGGTCCCCAGCAGTTCTTCCTTCAGGCCCTGTGATAGGTGTCTAGTGAGGTGTGATGTGTTCCTCTCTCCCACAGATGGCCTCTGTGAGCAGGGGAGGTCCCCAGCAGTTCTTCTGGTTCTGTGATAGGTGTCTCGTGAGGTGTGATGTGTTCCTCTCTCCCACAGATGGCCTCTGTGAGCAGGGGAGGTCCCCAGCAGTTCTTCCTTCTGGCTCTGTGATAGGTGTCTCGTGAGGTGTGATGTGTTCCTCTCTCCCACAGATGACCTCTGTGAGCAGGGGAGGTCCCCAGCAGTTCTTCCTTCATGCCCTGTGATAGGTGTCTCGTGAGGTGTGATGTGTTCCTCTCTCCCACAGATTGCCTCAGTGAGCAGGGGAGGTCCCCAGCAGTTCTTCTGGTTCTGTGATAGGTGTCTCGTGAGGTGTGATGTGTTCCTCTCTCCCACAGATGGCCTCTGTGAGCAGGGGAGGTCCCCAGCAGTTCTTCTGGCCCTGTGATAGGTGTCTCGTGAGGAGTGATGTGTTCCTCTCTCATACAGATGGCCTCTTTGAGCAGGGGAGGTCCCCAGCAGTTCGTCCTTCTGGCCCTGTGATAGGTGTCTCGTGAGGTGTGATGTGTTCCTCTCTCCCGCAGATGGCCTCTGTGAGCAGGGGAGGTCCCCAGCAGTTCTTCCTTCAGGCCCTGTGATAGGTGTCTCATGAGGTGTGATGTGTTCCACTCTCCCACAGATGGCCTCTGTGAGCAGGGGAGGTCCCCAGCAGTTCTTCCTTCAGGCCCTGTGATAGATGTCTCATGAGGTGTGATGTGTTCCTCTCTCCCACAGATGGCCTCTGTGAGCAGGGGAGGTCCCCAGCAGATCTTCTGGCCCTGTGATAGGTTTCTCATGAGGTGTGATGTGTTCCTCTCTCACACAGATGGCCTCTGTGAGCAGGGGAGGTCCCCAGCCGTTCTTCTGGTCCTGTGATAGGTGTCTCGTGAGGTGTGATGTGTTCCTCTCTCCCACAGATGGCCTCTGTGAGCAGGGGAGGTCCCCAGCAGTTCTTCCTTCTGGTCCTGTGATAGGTGTCTCATGAGGTGTGATGTGTTCCTCTCTCCCACAGATGGCCTCTGTGAGCAGGGGAGGTCCCCAGCCGTTCTTCTGGTCCTGTGATAGGTGTCTCGTGAGGTGTGATGTGTTTCTCTATCCCACAGATGACCTCTGTGAGCAGGGGAGGTCCCCAGCAGTTCTTCCTTCTGGCCCTGTGATAGGTGTCTCGTGAGGTGTGAGGTGTTCCTCTCTCCCACAGATGGCCTCTGTGAGCAGGGGAGGTCCCAAGCCGTTCTTCTGGTCCTGTGATAGGTGTCTCGTGAGGTGTGATGTGTTCCTATCTCCCACAGATGGCCTCTGTGAGCAGGGGAGGTCCCCAGCAGTTCTTCCTTCTGGCCCTGTGATAGGTGTCTCGTGAGGTGTGATGTGTTGCTCTCTCCCACAGATGGCCTCTGTGAGCAGGGGAGGTCCCCAGCAGTTCTTCTGGCCCTGTGATAGGTGTCTCGTGAGGTGTGATGTGTTCCTCTCTTCCACAGATGGCCTCTGTGAGCAGGGGAGGTCCCCAGCAGTTCTTCCTTCTGGCCCTGTGATAGGTGGCTCGTGAGGTGTGATGTGTTCCTCTCTCCCACAGATGGCCTCTGTGAGCAGGGGAGGTCCCCAGCAGATCTTCTGGCCCTGTGATAGGTTTCTCATGAGGTGTGATGTGTTCCTCTCTCCCACAGATGGCCTCTGTGAGCAGGGGAGGTCCCCAGCAGTTCTTCTGGCCCTGTGATAGGTGTCTCGTAAGGTGTGATGTGTTCCTCTCTTCCACAGATGGCCGCTGTGAGCAGGGGAGGTCCCCAGCAGTTCTTCTGGCCCTGTGATATGTGTCTCGTGAGGTGTGATGTGTGCCTCTCTCCTACAGATGGCCTCTGTGAGCAGGGGAGGTCCCCAGCAGTTCTTCTGGCCCTGTGATAGGTGTCATGTCTTCCTCTCTCCCACAGATGGCCTCTGTGAGCAGAGGAGGTCCCCAGCAGTTCTTCCTTCTGGCCCTGTGATAGGTGTCTCATGAGGTGTGATGTGTTCCTCTCTCACACAGATGGCCTCTGTGAGCGGGGAGGTCCCCAGCCGTTCTTCTGGTCCTGTGATAGGTGTCTCGTGAGGTGTGATGTGTACCTCTCTCCCACAGATGGCCTCTGTGAGCAGGGGAGGTCCCCAGCAGTTCTTCCTTCTGGTCCTGTGATAGGTGTCTCATGAGGTGTGATGTGTTCCTCTCTCACACAGATGGCCTCTGTGAGCAGGGGAGGTCCCCAGCCGTTCTTCTGGTCCTGTGATAGGTGTCTCGTGAGGTGTGATGTGTTCCTCTCTCCCACAGATGGCCTCTGTGAGCAGGGGAGGTCCCCAGCAGTTCTTCCTTCTGGTCCTGTGATAGGTGTCTCATGAGGTGTGATGTGTTCCTCTCTCCCACAGATGGCCTCTGTGAGCAGGGAGGTCCCCAGCAGTTCGTCCTTCTGGCCCTGTGATAGGTGTCTCGTGAGGTGTGATGTGTTCCTCTCTCCCACAGATGGCCTCTGTGAGCAGGGGAGGTCCCCAGCAGTTCTTCCTTCTGGCCCTGTGATAGGTGTCTCATGAGGTGTGATGTGTTCCTCTCTCCCACAGATGGCCTCTGTGAGCAGGGGAGGTCCCCAACAGTTCTTCTGGCCCTGTGATAGGTGTCTCGTGAGGTGTGATGTGTTCCTCTCTCCCACAGATGGCCTCTGTGAGCAGGGGAGGTCCCCAGCAGTTCTTCTGGCCCTGTGATAGGTGTCTCGTGAGGTGTGATGTCTTCCTCTCTCCCACAGATGGCCTCTGTGAGCAGGGCAGGTCCCCAGCAGTTCTTCTGGCCCTGTGATAAGTGTCTCGTGAGGTGTGAGGTGTTCCTCTCTCCCACAGATGGCCTCTGTGAGCAGGGCAGGTCCCCAGCAGTTCTTCTGGCCCTGTGATCGGTGTCTCGTGAGGTGTGATGTGTTCCTCTCTCCCACAGATGGCCTCTGTGAGCAGGGGAGGTCCCCAGCAGTTCTTTCTTCTGGCCCTGTGATAGGTGTCTCATGAGGTGTGATGTGTTCCTCTCTCCCACAGATGGCCTCTGTGAGCAGGGGAGGTCCCCAGCAGTTCTTCTGGCCCTGTGATAGGTGTCTCGTGAGGTGTGATGTGTTCCTCTCTCCCACAGATGGCCTCTGTGAGCAGGGGAGGTCCCCAGCAGTTCTTCTGGCCCTGTGATAGGTGTCTCGTGAGGTGTGATGTGTTCCTCTCTCCCACAGATGGCCTCTGTGAGCAGGGGAGGTCCCCAGCAGTTCTTCTGGCCCTGTGATAGGTGTCTTATGAGGTGTGATGTGTTCCTCTCTCACACAGATGGCCTCTGTGAGCAGGGGAGGTCCCAGCCGTTCTTCTGGTCCTGTGATAGGTGTCTCGTGAGGTGTGATGTGTTCCTCTCTTCCACAGATGGCCTCTGTGAGCAGGGGAGGTCCCCAGCAGTTCTTCTGGCCCTGTGATAGGTGTCTCGTGAGGTGTGATGTGTTCCTCTCTTCCACAGATGGCCTCTGTGAGCAGGGGAGGTCCCCACCAGTTCTTCCTTCTGGCCCTGTGATAGGTGTCTCGTGAGGTGTGATGTCTTCCTCTCTCCCACAGATGGCCTCTGTGAGCAGGGGAGGTCCCCAGCAGTTCTTCCTTCAGGCCCTGTGATAGGTGTCTCATGAGGTGTGATGGGTTGCTCTCTCCCACAGATGGCCTCTGTGAGCAGGGGAGGTCCCCAGCAGTTCTTCTGGCCCTGTGATAGGTGTCTCATGAGGTGTGATCTGTTGCTCTCTCCCACAGATGGCCTCTGTGAGCAGGGGAGGTCCCCAGCAGTTCTTCCTTCTGGCCCTGTGATAGGTGTCTCGTGAGGTGTGATGTGTTCCTCTCTCCCACAGATGGCCTCTGTGAGCAGGGGAGGTCCCCAGCAGTTCTTCCTTCTGGCCCTGTGATAGGTGTCTCGTGAGGTGTGATGTGTTCCTCTCTCCCACAGATGGCCTCTGTGAGCAGGGGAGGTCCCCAGAAGTTCTTCCTTCTGGCCCTGTGATAGGTGTCTCGTGAGGTGTGATGTGTTCCTCTCTCCCACAGATGGCCTCTGTGAGCACGGGAGGTCCCCAGCAGTTCTTCTGGCCCTGTGATAGGTGTCTCATGAGGTGTGATGTGTTCCTCTCTCACACAGATGGCCTCTGTGAGCAGGGGAGGTCCCCAGCAGTTCTTCTGGCCCTGTGATAGGTGTCTCGTGAGGTGTGATGTGTTCCTCTCTCCCACAGATGGCCTCTGTGAGCAGGGGAGGTCCCCAGCAGTTCTTCCTTCTGGTCCTGTGATAGGTGTCTCATGAGGTGTGATGTGTTCCTCTCTCCCACAGATGGCCTCTGTGAGCAGGGGAGGTCCCCAGCAGTTCGTCCTTCTGGCCCTGTGATAGGTGTCTCGTGAGGTGTGATGTGTTCCTCTCTCCCACAGATGGCCTCTGTGAGCAGGGGAGGTCCCCAGCAGTTCTTCCTTCTGGCCCTGTGATAGGTGTCTCATGAGGTGTGATGTGTTCCTCTCTCCCACAGATGGCCTCTGTGAGCAGGGGAGGTCCCCAACAGTTCTTCTGGCCCTGTGATAGGTGTCTCGTGAGGTGTGATGTGTTCCTCTCTCCCACAGATGGCCTCTGTGAGCAGGGGAGGTCCCCAGCAGTTCTTCTGGCCCTGTGATAGGTGTCTCGTGAGGTGTGATGTCTTCCTCTCTCCCACAGATGGCCTCTGTAGAGCAGGGCAGGTCCCCAGCAGTTCTTCTGGCCCTGTGATAAGTGTCTCGTGAGGTGTGAGGTGTTCCTCTCTCCCACAGATGGCCTCTGTGAGCAGGGCAGGTCCCCAGCAGTTCTTCTGGCCCTGTGATCGGTGTCTCGTGAGGTGTGATGTGTTCCTCTCTCCCACAGATGGCCTCTGTGAGCAGGGGAGGTCCCCAGCAGTTCTTTCTTCTGGCCCTGTGATAGGTGTCTCATGAGGTGTGATGTGTTCCTCTCTCCCACAGATGGCCTCTGTGAGCAGGGGAGGTCCCCAGCAGTTCTTCTGGCCCTGTGATAGGTGTCTCGTGAGGTGTGATGTGTTCCTCTCTCCCACAGATGGCCTCTGTGAGCAGGGGAGGTCCCCAGCAGTTCTTCTGGCCCTGTGATAGGTGTCTCGTGAGGTGTGATGTGTTCCTCTCTCCCACAGATGGCCTCTGTGAGCAGGGGAGGTCCCCAGCAGTTCTTCTGGCCCTGTGATAGGTGTCTTATGAGGTGTGATGTGTTCCTCTCTCACACAGATGGCCTCTGGGAGCAGGGGAGGTCCCAGCCGTTCTTCTGGTCCTGTGATAGGTGTCTCGTGAGGTGTGATGTGTTCCTCTCTTCCACAGATGGCCTCTGTGAGCAGGGGAGGTCCCCAGCAGTTCTTCTGGCCCTGTGATAGGTGTCTCGTGAGGTGTGATGTGTTCCTCTCTTCCACAGATGGCCTCTGTGAGCAGGGGAGGTCCCCACCAGTTCTTCCTTCTGGCCCTGTGATAGGTGTCTCGTGAGGTGTGATGTCTTCCTCTCTCCCACAGATGGCCTCTGTGAGCAGGGGAGGTCCCCAGCAGTTCTTCCTTCAGGCCCTGTGATAGGTGTCTCATGAGGTGTGATGGGTTGCTCTCTTCCACAGATGGCCTCTGTGAGCAGGGGAGGTCCCCAGCAGTTCTTCTGGCCCTGTGATAGGTGTCTCATGAGGTGTGATCTGTTGCTCTCTCCCACAGATGGCCTCTGTGAGCAGGGGAGGTCCCCAGCAGTTCTTCCTTCTGGCCCTGTGATAGGTGTCTCGTGAGGTGTGATGTGTTCCTCTCTCCCACAGATGGCCTCTGTGAGCAGGGGAGGTCCCCAGCAGTTCTTCCTTCTGGCCCTGTGATAGGTGTCTCGTGAGGTGTGATGTGTTCCTCTCTCCCACAGATGGCCTCTGTGAGCAGGGGAGGTCCCCAGAAGTTTTTCCTTCTGGCCCTGTGATAGGTGTCTCGTGAGGTGTGATGTGTTCCTCTCTCCCACAGATGGCCTCTGTGAGCACGGGAGGTCCCCAGCAGTTCTTCTGGCCCTGTGATAGGTGTCTCATGAGGTGTGATGTGTTCCTCTCTCACACAGATGGCCTCTGTGAGCAGGGGAGGTCCCCAGCAGTTCTTCTGGCCCTGTGATAGGTGTCTTGTGAGGTGTGATGTGTTCCTCTCTCCCACAGATGGCCTCTGTGAGCAGGGGAGGTCCCCAGCAGTTCTTCCTTCTGGCCCTGTGATAGGTGTCTCATGAGGTGTAATGTGTTCCTCTCTCCCACAGATGGTCTCTGTGAGCTGGGGAGGTCCCCAGCAGTTCTTCCTTCTGGCCCTGTGATAGGTGTCTCGTGAGGTGTGATGTCTTCCTCTCTCCCACAGATGGCCTCTGTGAGCAGGGGAGGTCCCCAGCAGTTCTTCCTTCTGGCCCTGTGATAGGTGGCTCGTGAGGTGTGATGTGTTCCTCTCTCCCACAGATGGCCTCTGTGAGCAGGGGAGGTCCCTAGCAGTTCTTCCTTCTGGCCCTGTGATAGGTGTCTCATGAGGTGTGATGTGTTGCTCTCTCCCACAGATGGCCTCTGTGAGCAGGGGAGGTCCCCAGCAGTTCTTCCTTCTGGCCCTGTGATAGGTGTCTCATGAGGTGTGATGTGTTCCTCTCTCCCACAGATGGCCTCTGTGAGCAGGGGAGGTCACCAGCAGTTCTTCCTTCTGGCCCTGTGATAGGTGTCTCGTGAGGTGTGATGTGTTCCTCTCTCCCACAGATGGTCTCTGTGAGCAGGGGAGGTCCCCAGCAGATCTTCTGGCCCTGTGATAGGTGTCTCGTGAGGTGTGATGTGTTCCTGATGTGTTCCTCTCTCCCACAGATGGCCTCTGTGAGCAGGGGAGGTCCCCAGCAGTTCTTCTGGCCCTGTGATAGGTGTCTCTTGAGGTGTGATGTGTTCCTGATGTGTTCCTCTCTCCCACAGATGGCCCCTGTGAGCAGGGGAGGTCCCCAGCAGTTCTTCCTTCTGGCCCTGTGATAGGTGTCTCGTGAGGTGTGATGTGTTCCTCTCTCCCACAGATGGCCTCTGTGAGCAGGGGAGGTCCCCAGCAGTTCTTCTGGCCCTGTGATAGGTGTCTCGTGAGGTGTGATGTGTTCCTCTCTCCCACAGATGGCCTCTGTGAGCAGGGGAGGTCCCCAGCAGTTCTTCCTTCTGGCCCTGTGATAGGTGTCTCGTGAGGTGTGATGTCTTCCTCTCTCCCACAGATGGCCTCTGTGAGCAGGGGAGGTCCCCAGCAGTTCTTCCTTCTGGCCCTGTGATAGGTGTCTCGTGAGGTGTGATGTGTTCCTCTCTCCCACAGATGGCCTCTGTGAGCAGGGGAGGTCCCCAGCAGTTCTTCATTCTGGTCCTGTGATAGGTGTCTCATGAGGTGTGATGTGTTCCTCTCTCACACAGATGGCCTCTGTGAGCAGGGGAGGTCCCCAGCAGTTCTTCTGCCCTGTGATCGGTGTCTCGTGAGGTGTGATGTGTTGCTCTCTCCCACAGATGGCCTCTGTGAGCAGGGAGGTCCCCAGCAGTTCTTCCTTCTGGCCCTGTGATAGGTGTTTCGTGAGGTGTGATGTGTACCACTCTCCCACAGATGGCCTCTGTGAGCAGGGGAGGTCCCCAGCAGTTCTTCATTCTGGTCCTGTGATAGGTGTCTCATGAGGTGTGATGTGTTCCTCTCTCCCACAGATGGCCTCTGTGAGCAGGGGAGGTCCCCAGCAGTTCTTCCTTCTGGCCCTGTGATAGGTGTCTCGTGAGGTGTGAGGTGTTCCTCTCTCCCACAGATGGCCTCTGTGAGCAGGGGAGGTCCCAAGCCGTTCTTCTGGTCCTGTGATAGGTGTCTTGTGAGGTGTGATGTGTACCTCTCTCCCATAGATGGCCTCTGTGAGCAGGGGAGGTCCCCAGCAGTTCTTCCTTCTGGCCCTGTGATCGGTGTCTCGTGAGGTGTGATGTGTTCCTCTCTCCCACAGATGGCCTCTGTGAGCAGGGGAGGTCCCCAGCAGTTCTTCCTTCTGGCCCTGTGATAGGTGTCTCGTGAGGTGTGATGTGTTGCTCTCTCCCACAGATGGCCTCTGTGAGCAGGGAGGTCCCCAGCAGTTCTTCTGGCCCTGTGATAGGTGTCTCGTGAGGTGTGATGTATTCCTCTCTTCCACAGATGGCCTCTGTGAGCAGGGGAGGTCCCCAGCAGTTCTTCCTTCTCTCCCTGTGATAGGTATCTCATGAGGTGTGATGTGTTCCTCTCTCCCACAGATGGCCTCTGTGAGCAGGGGAGGTCCCCAGCAGTTCTTCCTTCTGGCCCTGTGATAGGTGGCTCGTGAGGTGTGATGTGTTCCTCTCTCCCACAGATGGCCTCTGTGAGTAGGGGAGGTCCCCAGCAGTTCGTCCCTCTGGCCCTGTGATAGGTGTCTCATGAGCTGTGATGTGTTCCTCTCTCCCACAGATGGCCTCTGTGAGCAGGGGAGGTCCCCAGCAGTTCTTCTGACCCTGTGATAGGTGTCTCATGAGGTGTGATGTGTTCCTCTCTCCCACAGATGGCCTCTGTGAGCAGGGGAGGTCCCCAGCAGTTCATCTGGCCCTGTGATAGGTGTCTCGTGAGGTGTGATGTGTTCCTCTCTCCCACAGATGGCCTCTGTGAGCAGGGGAGGTCCCCAGCAGTTCTTCCTTCAGGCCCTGTGATAGGTGTCTCGTGAGGTGTGATGTGTTCCTCTCTCCCACAGATGGCCTCTGTGAGCAGGGGAGGTCCCCAGCAGTTCTTCTGGTTCTGTGATAGGTGTCTCGTGAGGTGTGATGTGTTCCTCTCTCCCACAGATGGCTCTCTGTGAGCAGGGGAGGTCCCCAGCAGTTCTTCCTTCTCGCTCTGTGATAGGTGTCTCGTGAGGTGTGATGTGTTCCTCTCTCCCACAGATGACCTCTGTGAGCAGGGGAGGTCCCCAGCAGTTCTTCCTTCAGGCCCTGTGATAGGTGTCTCGTGAGGTGTGATGTGTTCCTCTCTCCCACAGATTGCCTCAGTGAGCAGGGGAGGTCCCCAGCAGTTCTTCTGGTTCTGTGATAGGTGTCTCGTGAGGTGTGATGTGTTCCTCTCTCCCACAGATGGCCTCTGTGAGCAGGGGAGGTCCCCAGCAGTTCTTCTGGCCCTGTGATAGGTGTCTCGTGAGGAGTGATGTGTTCCTCTCTCATACAGATGGCCTCTTTGAGCAGGGGAGGTCCCCAGCAGTTCGTCCTTCTGGCCCTGTGATAGGTGTCTCGTGAGGTGTGATGTGTTCCTCTCTCCCGCAGATGGCCTCTGTGAGCAGGGGAGGTCCCCAGCAGTTCTTCCTTCAGGCCCTGTGGATAGGTGTCTCATGAGGTGTGATGTGTTCCACTCTCCCACAGATGGCCTCTGTGAGCAGGGGAGGTCCCCAGCAGTTCTTCCTTCAGGCCCTGTGATAGATGTCTCATGAGGTGTGATGTGTTCCTCTCTCCCACAGATGGCCTCTGTGAGCAGGGGAGGTCCCCAGCAGATCTTCTGGCCCTGTGATAGGTTTCTCATGAGGTGTGATGTGTTCCTCTCTCACACAGATGGCCTCTGTGAGCAGGGGAGGTCCCCAGCCGTTCTTCCTTCTGGCCCTGTGATAGGTGTCTCGTGAGGTGTGAGGTGTTCCTCTCTCCCACAGATGGCCTCTGTGAGCAGGGGAGGTCCCAAGCCGTTCTTCTGGTCCTGTGATAGGTGTCTCGTGAGGTGTGATGTGTTCCTCTCTCCCACAGATGGCCTCTGTGAGCAGGGGAGGTCCCCAGCAGTTCTTCCTTCTGGCCCTGTGATAGGTGTCTCGTGAGGTGTGATGTGTTGCTCTCTCCCACAGATGGCCTCTGTGAGCAGGGGAGGTCCCCAGCAGTTCTTCTGGCCCTGTGATAGGTGTCTCGTGAGGTGTGATGTGTTCCTCTCTTCCACAGATGGCCTCTGTGATCAGGGGAGGTCCCCAGCAGTTCTTCCTTCTGGCCCTGTGATAGGTGGCTCGTGAGGTGTGATGTGTTCCTCTCTCCCACAGATGGCCTCTGTGAGCAGGGGAGGTCCCCAGCAGATCTTCTGGCCCTGTGATAGGTTTCTCATGAGGTGTGATGTGTTCCTCTCTCCCACAGATGGCCTCTGTGAGCAGGGGAGGTCCCCAGCAGTTCTTCTGGCCCTGTGATAGGTGTCTCGTAAGGTGTGATGTGTTCCTCTCTTCCACAGATGGCCGCTGTGAGCAGGGGAGGTCCCCAGCAGTTCTTCTGGCCCTGTGATATGTGTCTCGTGAGGTGTGATGTGTGCCTCTCTCCTACAGATGGCCTCTGTGAGCAGGGGAGGTCCCCAGCAGTTCTTCTGGCCCTGTGATAGGTGTCATGTCTTCCTCTCTCCCACAGATGGCCTCTGTGAGCAGAGGAGGTCCCCAGCAGTTCTTCCTTCTGGCCCTGTGATAGGTGTCTCATGAGGTGTGATGTGTTCCTCTCTCACACAGATGGCCTCTGTGAGCGGGGGAGGTCCCCAGCCGTTCTTCTGGTCCTGTGATAGGTGTCTCGTGAGGTGTGATGTGTACCTCTCTCCCACAGATGGCCTCTGTGAGCAGGGGAGGTCCCCAGCAGTTCTTCCTTCTGGTCCTGTGATAGGTGTCTCATGAGGTGTGATGTGTTCCTCTCTCCCACAGATGGCCTCTGTGAGCAGGGGAGGTCCCCAGCAGTTCGTCCTTCTGGCCCTGTGATAGGTGTCTCATGAGGTGTGATGTGTTCCTCTCTCCCACAGATGGCCTCTGTGAGCAGGGGAGGTCCCCAGCAGTTCTTCCTTCTGGCCCTGTGATAGGTGTCTCATGAGGTGTGATGTGTTCCTCTCTCACACAGATGGCCTCTGTGAGCAGGGGAGGTCCCCAGCCGTTCTTCTGGTCCTGTGATAGGTGTCTCGTGAGGTGTGATGTGTTCCTCTCTCCCACAGATGGCCTCTGTGAGCAGGGGAGGTCCCCAGCAGTTCTTCCTTCTGGTCCTGTGATAGGTGTCTCATGAGGTGTGATGTGTTCCTCTCTCCCACAGATGGCCTCTGTGAGCAGGGGAGGTCCCCAGCAGTTCGTCCTTCTGGCCCTGTGATAGGTGTCTCGTGAGGTGTGATGTGTTCCTCTCTCCCACAGATGGCCTCTGTGAGCAGGGGAGGTCCCCAGCAGTTCTTCCTTCTGGCCCTGTGATAGGTGTCTCATGAGGTGTGATGTGTTCCTCTCTCCCACAGATGGCCTCTGTGAGCAGGGGAGGTCCCCAACAGTTCTTCTGGCCCTGTGATAGGTGTCTCGTGAGGTGTGATGTGTTCCTCTCTCCCACAGATGGCCTCTGTGAGCAGGGGAGGTCCCCAGCAGTTCTTCTGGCCCTGTGATAGGTGTCTTATGAGGTGTGATGTGTTCCTCTCTCACACAGATGGCCTCTGTGAGCAGGGGAGGTCCCCAGCAGTTCTTCCTTCTGGCCCTGTGATAGGTGTCTCGTGAGGTGTGATGTGTTCCTCTCTCCCACAGATGGCCTCTGTGAGCAGGGGAGGTCCCCAGCAGTTCTTCTGGCCCTGTGATAGGTGTCTCGTGAGGTATGATGTGTTCCTCTCTCCCACAGATGGCCTCTGTGAGCAGGGGAGGTCCCCAGCAGTTCTTCCATCTGGCCCTGTGATAGGTGTCTCGTGAGGTGTGATGTGTTCCACTCTCCCACCGATGGTCTCTGTGAGCAGGGGAGGTCCCCAGCAGTTCTTCCTTCTGGCCCTGTGATAGGTGTCTCGTGAGGTGTGATGTGTTCCTCTCTCCCACAGATGGCCTCTGTGAGCAGGGGAGGTCCCCAGAAGTTCTTCCTTCTGGCCCTGTGATAGGTGTCTCGTGAGGTGTGATGTGTTCCTCTCTCCCACAGATGGCCTCTGTGAGCAGGCGAGGTCCCCAGCAGTTCTTCCTTCTGGCCCTGTGATAGGTGTCTCGTGAGGTGTGATGTGTTCCTCTCTCCCACAGATGGTCTCTGTGAGCAGGGGAGGTCCCCAGCAGTTCTTCCTTCTGGCCCTGTGATAGGTGTCTCATGAGGTGTGATGTGTTCCTCTCTCCCACAGATGGCCTCTGTGAGCAGAGGAGGTCCCCAGCAGTTCTTCCTTCTGGCCCTGTGATAGGTGTCTCGTGAGGTGTGATGTGTTCCTCTCTCCCACAGATGGCCTCTGTGAGCAGGGCAGGTCCCCAGCAGTTCTTCCTTCTGGCCCTGTGATAGCTGTCTCGTGAGGTGTGATGTCTTCCTCTCTCCCACAGATGGCCTCTGTGAGCAGGGGAGGTCCCCAGCAGGTCTTCCTTCTGGCCCTGTGATAGCTGTCTCGTGAGGTGTGATGTGTTGCTCTCTCCCACAGATGGCCTCTGTGAGCAGGGGAGGTCCCCAGCAGTACTTCTGGCCCTGTGATAGGTGTCTCGTGAGGTGTGATGTGTTCCTCTCTCCCACAGATGGCCTCTGTGAGCAGGGGAGGTCCCCAGCAGTTCTTCTGGCCCTGTGATAGGTGTCTCGTGAGGTGTGATGCGTTCCTCTCTCCCACAGATGGCCTCTGTGAGCAGGGGAGGTCCCCAGCAGTTCTTCTGGCCCTGTGATAGGTGTCTCGTGAGGTGTGATGTGTTCCTCTCTCCCACAGATGGCCTCTGTGAGCAGGGGAGGTCCCCAGCAGTTCTTCCTTCTGGCCCTGTGATAGGTGTCTTGTGAGGAGTGATGTGTTCCTCTCTCCCACAGATGGCCTCTGTGAGCAGGGGAGGTCCCCAGCAGTTCTTCTGGCCCTGTGATAGGTGTCTCATGAGGTGTGATGTGTTCCTCTCTCCCACAGATGGCCTCTGTGAGCAGGGGAGGTCACCAGCAGTCCTTCTGGCCCTGTGATAGGTGTCTTGTGAGGTGTGATGTGTTCCTCTCTCCCACAGATGGCCTCTGTGAGCAGGGGAGGTCCCCAGCAGTTCTTCCTTCTGGCCCTGTGATAGGTGTCTCGTGAGGTGTGATGTGTTCCTCTCTCCCACAGATGGCCTCTGGGAGCAGGGGAGGTCCCCAGCAGTTCTTCTGGCCCTGTGATAGGTGTCTCGTGAGGTGTGATGTGTTCCTCTCTCCCACAGATGGCCTCTGTGAGCAGGGGAGGTCCCCAGTAGTTCTTCCTTCTGGCCCTGTGATAGGTGTCTTGTGAGGTGTGATGTGTTCCTCCCTCCCACAGATGGCCTCTGTGAGCAGGGGAGGTCCCCAGCAGTTCTTCTGGCCCTGTGATAGGTGTCTCGTAAGGTGTGATGTGTTCCTCTCTCCCACAGATTGTGAGAAGTTGGCCTGGTATATGCTGTCCACTAATTATAGTGGGCACCTTGCACCAGTCCAAACAACCCCTTATTGGAGATAGGTTAAAGACAACCTTTATTGAAAGCTATCCTAGTGGTAGCTATGGAGAGCAGCCTTCAGGCTAAGTCTTGAAGGAATGTAAAGCAGCTTGTTTTACCAGTCTATAATCTCTTGAGTGACCAAATGAAAGAGGACCACACCAGGTATATATATAAAATATATGTATTTAGTCTTAAACACACCCCTCTAGTCTCTTTATGAGGCTAGAGTTCGAAGTACATAAGTTACAAGTCAGTTATCAACAGTAATAGCACAAATACACGTTTGAGCCCTAGGGGCGTACCAAACCATATACCAATAAAGTGGTATAAGAACCACGACTGAGCTAGACACAAGGCCTAGAGCCTGTGGAAGTGCTTGGCCCTCAAGGAACCACCCAAGGTAGTGACACAGGGGACCCACGGGTGACGCGTGCAGTGTGAGAACACAGCTGCGAGCCGCCGTTGACTTCTATGGGGAATGTCGCAGTTGGAGTTTTAAAGAAAAAGGACACTTAGAGGAGGACTTGGAGCAAACCCCTTTAGAACTAGGTTGTTCTAGAGTCTATACCCACGGGAGCACCGGAGTACTCGAGTTACCTCACCCAGGGAAGCCGGGTACATAGGTGTCTTTCGGGTTTCGTCGTCGTTTTCAACGGCGATCTGCTGCAACGTGCTGCTGGCGACCAAGTCGAAAGTGTTCGGGTGGATCCAAGGGTGGATCGAAGATCTGAAGAACCTGAAAGCAGAGGGGACAGAGTCTGGGTCACGGGACAGAGTCTGGGTCACTAGCCAGTGACCAGGAAGGCGATGAGCAGATACCCACCGATGTCGGGTGCTTCAGGTAGGTTGACGGTCGTCTTGACTCTTCAGCCACGAGGTCCAGGAGGCGTCGACGACGACCAGGAGCTGGATTCGAGCTATCCCACGACGTCTGTCGATTGCAGGGGTATCGGCGACCAGATTGGACCCAACAAGCCTTGGCAACGGCAAGTCTCGTAGAAACAAAGAAAGGACGTTGATGCAGACCAGCAAGGTCTGGGGGACTCACCCAGCGAGGGTAAGTCAGGGCACGTCTGGAGCAACCAGGAAAGCCCAAGCAGAAGAAGAGTTGCCTTCGGGAGGGCCCACTAGCCAACGGACTAGCGACCGCGAAGGAGCCTCGAGTGGACGCACTTGGAGCGGGCTCACAGGACACTCATGGAGTGGAGGCCAGTGATCTTCGGTGCAGTCGGTGCTGGAGGCGGGGGATACTCGGAGCCCAAAGCACAACTTCGTGGGAGACCCAGAAGAGGATGCACTTGCAAAAATACTCGGTGTCCAGGGGTCACGGTTCCACGTTACCCACGACAGCTACGGGCCTCAGCTTTGCTGGGGCCTCAGGGCATCCTCGGGGAAGTCTGGAAATCCACCTCTGGTGATGCAAAGACTTCGGCGTCCGGCGGGAGCTTCAGCGATGCAGACCGGACAATTGCTTCTTAGGTGCCTGCCAAGCAGGGGAGTGACTCCTTGACCCCAAGGGAGATTCTTCAGTCCTCTAATCTTCAAGTAGAGCATCGAAGGTCCAGGATTCAGTGTCAGAGTTTCGTCCAGGGTAATCTAAAGTCCTAAGGACTGGGGTCATCATACTTATACTAAGTTAGGGGGTTGGACATACTCTGGGGACCCACCTATGGGAGGGTCAGGGAAGAGGGGTGATTACACCCATTCCCTTTGTCCAGTTTCGCGCCAGAGCAGGGGCAGGTAGCCCCTGCAACCGGTTTGAACTGGCATATGCACAGGGACACCAAATGTGCCCCCAGTGCAGGACTTCAAAGCACCAGAGGGTGCTCCCGCCCAGCCCCAATACACACTATCCTGTCTGGGGAGGTGGTTACTCCTCACTTCGACAGGAAACCTATTCTCCAGGCCTCCCCTGCCGGAGTTTCAGTCAGCAGCAGGAGGCCAGATCCGTGTCTGTGGCAGCGGCATCCATTTTGTGATGCCAGGGCTCTGGAAAGAAGTTACCGGGTAGCCCGGTGTGTACATGTCTCTCCCTTTAGAAGGGTGGAATGCTACCCCCGCCGCCAGGACTGGCGGGGGGTAGTATTCCAAGATGTTTGACACCAAACACAACATGTTTTGGTGCAGCCAGTCCAAAGTTAGCATTGTACTGCGAGGATATAATGCACTTAAGAGTATATGGTCAGGCTGTACCACAAACAGCATCAGAGGAGGGACTCCGAACGCTGTAGAGGGGCTCTGCTCATGCAGGGGCTCCCTCTCACATAAAAACCAAGCACTCTGCCTTCAGGATTGGTAAGGCCTGCCATAGGAGTGACTTATAGGTTTATATGTGTGTGCAATGGTAGTGATATAGGTAGCCTATACCACTGTAAGGGGTGCATGCACCACCTTACCCAGGCTGCAGTAGCAGACCTGTGGTGTCATTTTGGATGGCCTTCCAGGGGTGGCACAATACATGCTGCAGCCCCTGTTAGGCCTCTGAGGTACCTTTGCCCTGGGTACATAGTATACTATGTACTAGGGACTTATAAGGGCACTCCAGATTCCATTCAGAGATGTGCCTAGGGCACATGGAAACCATTTTAGAGAGGAAGCAGCTAGGCTGGGGTTCTGATTAGCAGGGCCCCAGCCAGACTAAAGTCGAAAAACAGTGAAGCATCAGCAAAAAGTGGGGGTACCCATGTGAAGCAGATCCTACTCTCCTACACAACCCCCCAAACGTAGGGACATTAAACTAACCTTGACCAGTTGAGTCTTCATGTTCTAAGTGGAAGTACCTAGAGAGTCCATCTGCATTGGCATGGTTACTCCCAGGTCTATGTTCCACTGTAAAGTCCATCCCCTGTAGGGAAATGGACCACCTAAGCAGTTTGGGGTTTTCACCCTTCATTTGTTTTAGCCATAGGAGGGGCTTGTGGTCTGTTTGAACAAGGAAGTGAGTACCAAACAAGTATGGCCTCAGCTTCTTCAGAGCCCAAACCACAGCAAAGGCCTCCCTCTCTATGGCTGACCAACGTTCTCTCTAAGGGTCAGCCTTCTGCTAATAAAAGCTACTGGCTGATCCTGACCTTCATCATTCAATTGTGACAGTTTAGCCCCTACCCCCAATTCAGATGCATCTGTTTGGACAATGAACTTCTTGGAGTAATCAGGACTCTGGAGAATGGGAGCAGTGCACATGGCCTGCTTCAGGTCATCAAATGCCTTTTGACAGCTAGCTGTCCACTGAACCTTTTGGGCATTTTCTTGGAAGTTAAGTCATTCAGGGGTGTCACTATTGATCCATACCCCTTGACAAATCTCCTATAGTACCCAGTCAGGCCTAAGAAGGCTCTCACCTGAGTCTGGGTAGTGGGAGCAACCCAGTCCATGATGGTCTGGATTTTGCTCTGCAATGGTTGAACCTGGCCTCCACCCACAAGGTGGCCCAGGTACACAACCTGACTCTGCCCTAACTGGTACTTGGTGGCCTTGATAGTGAGGCCTGCCTTTTGCAGGGCCTCCAAAACATTTCTGAGGTGGACCAGGTGATCCTCCCAGGTGGAGCTAAAGACAGCAATATCATCTAGATATGCTGCACTGTAGGCCTCCAGACCTGTAAGGACTGTATTCACCAACCTCTGAAAAGTGGCAGGTGCATTCTTCAGACCAAAGGGCATTACCACAAATTGATAATGTCCAC
Organism: Calotriton arnoldi; assembly: GCA_963921515.1. Classification (NCBI taxonomy): domain Eukaryota; kingdom Metazoa; phylum Chordata; class Amphibia; order Caudata; family Salamandridae; genus Calotriton; species Calotriton arnoldi. The sequence goes on from CAWUFW010007112.1 coordinate 186,837, forward strand.
TAGGGGTTGAGAATGCTGTTTTTGGCTTTGCATCATCAGCTAGTCTGATCTGCCAGTAGCCAGCTGTCAGGTCAAATGTGCTTAGATACTTGGCTGAGACCAAAGTGTCTATTAGCTCATCTGCCCTAGGTATTGGATGGGCATCAGTCCTAGTGACTGCATTGAGACCCCTGTAGTCCACACAAAACCTCATCTCTCTTTTCCAACCACTGGTGTGAGGTTTTGGCACAAGGACCACTGGACTAGCCCAAGGGCTATCTGAGGGTTCAATAACTCCCAAATCCAACATTTTCTGGACTTCTGTCCTGATACAGTCCCTGACATGGTCAGGTTGCCTATAAATCTTATTTTTAATAGGCAGACTGTCCCCAGTGTCCACTTCATGAGTGCACCAGGTGGTCTGACTTGGAGTCAGAGAGAACATATGTCTGTACTGATTGAGCACTTGTCTACAATCAGTTTGCTGCTGAGCAGTGAGGCTGCCTGCCAAGGTTACACCATCCACTGACCCATCATCAGGGTTCTGTGAGAGCAGGTCAGGGAGTGGATCACTCTCTTCCTCCTGTCCCTCATCAGTAGCCATGAGCAAGCCCATGTCTGCCCTGTCCACATATGGCTTCAATCTGTTGACATGGAGAACCTTGTGGGGACTCCTGGGTGTTCCTAGGTCTACTAAATAGGTAACCTCACCCTTCTGTTCAACAATGGTATGGGGTCCACTCCACTTGTCTTGGAGAGCTGCTGGGGCCACTGGCTCCAGCACCCACACCTTCTGTCCTGGCTGGTAAACAGTCAGTACAGCCTTTTGGTCATGCCAGGCTTTTTGCAGTTCCTGGCTAGCCTCAAGGTTTTTAGTTGCCTTTTTCGTGTACTCAGCCATCCTGGAGCAGAGACCAAGTACATAGTCCACTATGTCTTGCTTTGGGGGCTTGAGAGGTAACTCCCATCCTTCCTTCACCAAGCACAATGGACCCCTGACAGGGTGACCAAACAAAAGTTCAAAAGGGCTGTAGCCAACCCCCTTTTGAGGCACCTTCCTGTATGCAAATAAAAGGCAGGGCAAGAATATGTCCCATCTTCGCCTAAGCTTTTCTGGGAGCCCTTTAATCATGCCCTTTAAGGTTTTGTTGAATCTCTCAACTAAACCATTGCATTGTGGGTGATAGGGTGTGGTGAACTTGTAAGTCATTCCACACTCCTTCCACATTGCCTTCAAGTATCCAGACAAAGTTTGCACCCCTGTCTGATACAACCTCCTTAGGGAAGCCCACTCTTGAGAAAATTCCCAGGAGGGCTCTTGCCACCACAGGTGCTGTAGTGGTCCTAAGGGGAATAGCCTCTGGGTACCTAGTGGCATGGTCCACCACCACCAGGATAAACCTGTGCCCAGATGCTGTTTGGGGATCCATGGGACCAACAATATCAATCCCCACTCTCTCAAAGGGAACCCCCACCACAGGTAGTGGTATCAGGGGGCCTTTGTGGTGCCACCTGCCTTCCCACTGGCTTGGCAGGTTACACAGGAGCGACAAAACTCCTTGGTGTCTTCAGACATGTGGGGCCAGTGAAAGTGAGGGACAAGTCTGTCCCAAGTCTTGTTCTGGCCCAGGTGACCTGCTAGGGGAATATCATGGGCTAGGGTCAATAGGAAGCCCCTGAACTTCAGAGGTATAACCAACTTCCTGGTGGCACCAGGCTTGGGGTCTCTACACTCCGAGTACAAGAGTCCATCATCCCAATATACTTTATGGGGACCACTAGCATTCCCAGCAGCCTCAACAGCAGCTTGCTGTCTGAGGGGTTCAAGAGAGGGGCAGCTCTGCTGCTCCTGGCTCAGATCTGCCCTGGAAGGGCCCCCTGTCCCTAAGAACTCAACCTGATCAGGCTCAAGCTCCTCTGGGACAGTTCCATCCTCAAGACTGAGATCATCTCCCTGAAGAGACTGATCTTCCTTCTGAGCCAAGGGGGAAGGCACTGCCTTTACCCTACTACTCCTCCTCTTGGATGGCACTTGGTCCATTGTTCCAGGATCCAAGGCCTGTTCAGTGTTAGACATTTTGCTCTGTGACCTGGTCACAGCAAACACATCTGCAGCGATCCCCAGCATTTCTGCATGGGTCCTGAGCTCCACCTCTGCCCAAGCTGAAGTTTCAAGATCATTGCCAAGCAAGCATTCCACTGGTAGGTTTGCACTCAACACAACCTTCTTAAGGCCAGTTACCCCTCCCCAGGAGAAGTTAACAACTGCCAGAGTATGGTCTGTTCTGACATTGCTAGCATTGGTCACTTGGTACATTTCACCAAGTATAATCTGCCCAGGATCCACAAGGTCTTGTGTCACCATGGTGACACTTGCCCCTGTGTCCCTAAATGCCAAAGCCTCTTTTCCATTGATTAAGGGCTGTTGCCTGTACTTGCCCAGATTACTGGGACTCACAGAGGAGGTCACATCCATGCCTCCATCACAGACTAGGACAGCCTGAGTGAGTTCTCTGACTAGGCCAGAGCTCATCTCATTACCCAGGGTCAACCCTACTAAACCCTTGGCCTGTGTACTCCCACCACCAATTGTAACTGCACTAGGGGGAACAGGTGCCTTAGGGGCATTGGTAGGGGCTGGAATAGAGTCTTTGGACTTGGTGCAATCACTGGTCCAGTGTGTCTTTTGCTTACAGACTTTGCACCATGGTTTCTTTTGGCCTTTTCCCTTGTTAGACTGTGAATCCCCACCTGAAGAAGATTTTTGGGGACCTTGTGAAGACTTCTGGTCTTTACCCTTCTCCCCACCCTTATCAGAGTTTTTAGAATCTTGCTTCTTAGGGTCACCACCTTGGTTCTGTACCTTCTGCCTCACCCTGGTTCTGACCCATTTGTCTGCCTTCTTTCCTAATTCTTGGGGAGAGGTCAGATCAGAGTCCACCAGGTACTGATGCAACAGCTGATTTTGACAGTTATTAAGAATCTGCTCCCTCATGATAAGATTGTACAATCCTTTGAAGTCACATACCTTACTGCCCATCAACCAACCTTCCAGAGCCTTAGCAGAACAATCCACATAGTCCACCCAGTCTTGAGTCTGTGCTTTTTGGGTATCTCTGAACTTTAACCAGTATTGTTCAGTTGTTAGGCCAAACCCATCAATCAGAGCACTCTTCAAGATTTTGTAATTGTCAGCATCCTCCTCTCTAACAGTGAGGAGCTTATCTCTACCTTTGTCTGCAAAGGAGAGCCACAAGATTGCTGCCCACTGCTCCTGAGGGACCCTCTGTACTTTACAGGCCCTCTCCAGTGCAGTTATCCATTTGTGGATGTCATCCCCACTCTGGTAGGGAGGGACAATCTTGCTCAGGTTTCTATGGTCATAAGAACTTTCCCTATCTCTGGGGAAATTGCTGCCACCATGGGACTCTTGTCCCATCTTTTTTCTCTGTCTATAGAGATCTAGGGACTCCCTGTCTATAGCCAACTGCTGTTTTCTGAGCTCAAGCTGGGCTTGCTCATACTGAATCAGTCTCTTTCTCCTCTCATGAGAGGATTTCCTCCCATGAGAGGAGACAGAGGTCAATACTGAGGTGTCAGAGTGGGTAGACTCCTGAGAAGGAGATCTAGTCCTTCTGGGCACACTCACAACTCTTCCTGGGGGACAAAGGGAGGTCATTCTGGGCCTCCTCCTCTTCCTCAGGAGTAGCTGCACTTTCCAGGTCAGGATCATTGTCATCCCCTGGCCAGTTTCAGAGGTCAGGTCCTGGGTATTTTCATCCCTGGCCCCTCCCTCTTCTTCTGCCCCACCCTCTCTGCCTACCCTTTCAGACCTGATGGGTCTGCTAAGATCATCTAGCAGAAGCATCTCCAGGAGACGTTGGGTGTTGGCACTTTTGCCTGTCTTCAACTTCCTAACTTTGCACAACTCTCTCAATTCCAAGAATGTGAGGTTGTCATATCTGGATGGCAGGAGCCCACTGGTTCCTGGCAGTGAAGACATTACTAGTGTAGTGTGGTGTGGTGTATGCACTACCTACTCTAGTGTGGCCTACTAAACTCTCTTGAGTTGTAGAAAGGGTGTGCTATCCCTTAACACACAACTCTAAGTTCAGTAGAACTTACTGTATCCTAAGCTTGATTTATATGTACCTAAGGTACCCTTAGTGGTTTTCAGTTGATCAATTGTAAATGTAAATGTAAATCCAGTACTTGTATAGCGCACGAATCACCCCCGAAGGGGTATCTCGGCGCTGGGGGCCGATGGGAAGATTAAGCGAGCTATTGCTAAGAGTCGCATGGTGCTGGGCAGACCCCTGCCGCCGGAGCCAGGGATCGAACCGTGATCCCCAGCATCCAGCGTCAGTCGCCCTGGCCGCGGCGCCACACCTCTCCCTTCAATTGAGATTATCTGGTAAAACAATAGCAAGCTGGAATCCCAAAAGCTGCCACCAATGTGAGAAGTTGGCCTGGTATATGCTGTCCACTAATTATAGTGGGCACCTTGCACCAGTCCAAACAACCCCTTATTGGAGATAGGTTAAAGACAACCTTTATTGAAAGCTATCCTAGTGGTAGCTATGGAGAGCAGCCTTCAGGCTAAGTCTTGAAGGAATGTAAAGCAGCTTGTTTTACCAGTCTATAATCTCTTGAGTGACCAAATGAAAGAGGACCACACCAGGTATATATATAAAATATATGTATTTAGTCTTAAACACACACCTCTAGTCTCTTTATGAGGCTAGAGTTCGAAGTACATAAGTTACAAGTCAGTTATCAACAGTAATAGCACAAATACACGTTTGAGCCCTAGGGCGTACCAAACCATATACCAATAAAGTGGTATAAGAATCACGACTGAGCTAGACACAAGGCCTAGAGCCTGTAGAAGTGCTTGGCCCTCAAGGAACCACCCAAGGTAGTGACACAGGGGACCCACGGGGGACGCGTGCAGTGTGAGAACACGGCCGCGAGCCGTCGTTGACTTCCATGGGGAATGTCGCAGTTGGAGTTTTAAAGAAAAAGGACACTTAGAGGAGGACTTGGAGCAAACCCCTTTAGAACTAGGTTGTTCTAGAGTCTATACCCACGGGAGCACCGGAGTACCAGAGTTATCTCACCTAGGGAAGCCGGGTGCATAGGTGTCTTTCGGGGTCGGGTTTCATCGTCGTTTTCAATGGCGATCTGCTGCAACGTGCTGCTCTCGACCAAGTCGAAAGTGTTCGGGTGGATCCAAGGGTGGATCGAAGATCTGAATTACCTGAAAGCAGAGGGGACAGAGTCTGGGTCACTAGCCAGTGACCAGGAAGGCGATGAGCAGATGCCCACCGATGTCGGGTGCTTCAGGTAGGTTGACGGTCGTCTTGACTCTTCAGCCACGAGGTCCAGGAGGCGTCGACGACGACCAGGAGCTGGATTCGAGCTGTCCCACGACGTCTGTCGATTGCAGGGGTGTCGGCGACCGCATTGGACCGAACAAGCCTTGGCAACGGCAAGTCTCGTAGAAACAAAGAAAGGACGTTGATGCAGACCAGCAAGGTCTGGGGGACTCACCCAGCGAGGGTAAGTCAGGGCACGTCTGGAGCAACCAGGAAAGCCCAAGCAGAAGAAGAGTTGCCTTCGGGAGGGCCCACTAGCCAACGGACTAGCGACCGCGAAGGAACCTCGAGTGGACGCACTTGGAGCGGGCTCACAGGACACTCGTGGAGTGGAGGCCAGTGATCTTCGGTGCAGTTGGTGCTGGAGGCGGGGGCTACTCGGAGCCCAAAGCACAACTTCGTGGGAGACCCAGAAGAGGATGCACTTGCAAAAATACTCGGTGTCCAGGGGTCACGGTTCCACGTTACCCACGACAGCTACGGGCCTCAGCTTTGCTGGGGACTCAGGGCAGCCTCGGGGAAGTCTGGAAATCCACCTCTGGTGATGCAAAGACTTCGGCGTCCGGCGGGAGCTTCAGCGATGCAGACCGGACAATTGCTTCTTAGGTGCCTGCCAAGCAGGGGAGTGACTCCTTGACCCCAAGGGAGATTCTTCAGTCCTCTAATCTTCAAGTAGAGCGTCGAAGGTCCAGGATTCAGTGTCAGAGTTTCGTCCAGGGTAATCTAAAAGTCCTAAGGACTGGGGTCCCATTCTTATACTAAGTTAGGGGGTTGGACATACTCTGGGGACCCACCTATGGGAGGGTCAGGGAAGAGGGGTGGTTACACCCATTCCCTTTGTCCAGTTTCGCGCCAGAGCAGGGGCAGGTAGCCCCTGCAACCGGTTTGAACTGGCATATGCACAGGGACACCAAATGTGCCCCCAGTGCAGGACTTCAAAGCACCAGAGGGTGCTCCCGCCCAGCCCCAATACACACTATCCTGTCTGGGGAGGTGGTTACACCTCCCTTCGACAGGAAACCTATTGTCCAGGCCTCCCCTGCCGGAGTTTCAGACAGCAGCAGGAGGCCAGACCCGTGTCTGTGGCAGCGGCATCCATTTTGTGATGCCAGGGCTCTGGAAAGAAGTTACCGGGTAGCCCGGTGTGTACATGTCTCTCCCTCTAGAAGGGTGGAATGCTACCCCCGCCACCAGGACTGGCGGGGGGTAGTATTCCAAGATGTTTGACACCAAACACAACATGTTTTGGTGCAGCCAGCCCAAAGTTAGCATTGTACTGCGAGCATATAATGCACTTAAGAGTATATGGTCAGGCTGTACCACAAACAGCATCAGAGGAGGGATTCCGAACGCTGTAGAGGGGCTCTGCTCATGCAGGGGCACCCTCTCACATAAAAACCAAGCACTCTGCCTTCAGGATTGGTAAGGCCTGCCATAGGAGTGACTTATAGGTTTATATGTGTGTGCAATGGTAGTGATATAGGTTGCCTATACCACTGTAAGGGGTGCATGCACCACCTTACCCAGGCTGCAGTAGCAGACCTGTGGTGTCATTTTGGATGGCCTTCCAGGGGTGGCACAATACATGCTGCAGCCCCTGGTAGGCCTCTGAGGTACCTATGCCCTGGGTACATAGTATACCATATACTAGGGACTTATAAGGGCACTCCAGATTCCAATCAGAGATGTGCCTAGGGCACATGGAAACCATTTTAGAGAGGAAGCAGCTAGGCTGGGGTTCTGATTAGCAGGGCCCCAGCCAGACTAAAGTCGAAAAACAGTGAAGCATCAGCAAAAAGTGGGGGTACCCATGTGAAGCAGATCCTACTCTCCTACACAGATGGCCTCTGTGAGCAGGGGTGGTCTCCAGCAGTTCTTCCTTCTGGCCCTGTGATAGGTGTCTCGTGAGGTGTGATGTGTTCCTCTCTCTCACAGATGGCCTCTGTGAGCAGGGGAGGTCCCCAGCAGTTCTTCCTTCTGGCCCTGTGATAGGTGTCTCATGAGGTGTGATGTGTTCCTCTCTCCCACAGATGGCCTCTGTGAGCCGGGCAGGTCCCCAGCAGTTCTTCTGGCCCTGTGATAGGTATCTCGTGAGGTGTGATGTGTACCTCTCTCCCACAGATGGCCTCTGTGAGCTGGTAGGTCCCCAGCAGTTCTTCCTTCTGGCCCTGTGATCGGTGTCTCGTGAGGTGTGATGTGTTCCTCTCTCCCACAGATGGCCTCTGTGAGCAGGGGAGGTCCCCAGCAGTTCTTCCTTCTGGTCCTGTGATAGGTGTCTCATGAGGTGTGATGTGTTCCTCTCTCCCACAGATGGCCTCTGTGAGCAGGGGAGGTCCCCAGCAGTTCTTCCTTCTGGCCCTGTGATCGGTGTCTCGTGAGGTGTGATGTGTTCCTCTCTCCCACAGATGGCCTCTGTGAGCAGGGGAGGTCCCCAGCAGTTCTTCCTTCTGGCCCTGTGATAGGTGTCTCATGAGGTGTGATGTTTTCCTCTCTCATACAGATGGCCTCTGTGAGCAGGGGAGGTCCCCAGCAGTTCTTCTGGCCCTGTGATAGGTGTCTCGTGAGGTGTGATGTGTTCCTCTCTCCCACAGATGGCCTCTGTGAGCAGGGGAGGTCCCCAGCAGTTCTTCTGGCCCTGTGATAGGTGTCTCGTGAGGTGTGATGTGTTCCTCTCTCCCACAGATGGCCTCTGTGAGCAGGGGAGGTCCCCAGCAGTTCTTCCTTCTGGCCCTGTGATAGGTGTCTCATGAGGTGTGATGTGTTCCTCTCTCCCACAGATGGCCTCTGTGAGCAGGGGAGGTCCCCAGCATTTCTTCCTTCTGGCCCTGTGATAGGTGTCTCATGAGGTGTGATGTGTTCCTCTCTCCCACAGATGGTCTCTGTGAGCAGGGGAGGTCCCCAGCTGTTCTTCCTTCTGGCCCTGTGATAGGTGTCTCATGAGGTGTGATGTTTTCCTCTCTCATACAGATGGCCTCTGTGAGCAGGGGAGGTCCCCAGCAGTTCTTCCTTCTGGCCCTGTGATAGGTGTCTCGTGAGGTGTGATGTGTTCCTGATGTGTTCCTCTCTCCCACAGATGGCCTCTGTGAGCAGGGGAGGTCCCCAGCAGTTCTTCTGGCCCTGTGATAGGTGTCTCGTGAGGTGTGATGTGTTCCTCTCTCCCACAGATGGCCTCTGTGAGCAGGGGAGGTCCCCAGCAGTTCTTCTGGCCCTGTGATAGGTGTCTCATGAGGTGTGATGTGTTCCTCTCTCCCACAGATGCCTCTGTGAGCAGGGGAGGTCCCCAGCAGTTCTTCTGGCCCTGTGATAGGTGTCTCGTGAGGTGTGATGTGTTCCTCTCTCCCACAGATGGCCTCTGTGAGCAGGGGAGGTCCCCAGCAGTTCTTCCTTCTGGCCCTGTGATCGGTGTCTCGTGAGGTGTGATGTGTTCCTCTCTCCCACAGATGGCCTCTGTGAGCAGGGGAGGTCCCCAGCAGTTCTTCCTTCTGGCCCTGTGCTAGGTGTCTCGTGAGGTGTGATGTGTTCCTCTCTCCCACAGATGGCCTCTGTGAGCAGGGGAGGTCCCCAGCATTTTCCTTCTGGCCCTGTGATAGGTGTCTCGTGAGGTGTGATGTGTTCCTCTCTCCCACAGATGGCCTCTGTGAGCAGGGGAGGTCCCCAGCAGTTCTTCTGGCCCTGTGATAGGTGTCTCGTGAGGTGTGATGTGTTCCTCTCTCCCACAGATGGCCTCTGTGAGCAGGGGAGGTCCCCAGCAGTTCTTCCTTCTGGCCCTGTGATATGTGTTTCATGAGGTGTGATGTTTTCCTCTCTCATACAGATGGCCTCTGTGAGCAGGGGAGGTCCCCAGCAGTTCTTCTGGCCCTGTGATAGGTGTCTCGTGAGGTGTGATGTGTTCCTCTCTCCCACAGATGGCCTCTGTGAGCAGGGGAGGTCCCCAGCAGTTCTTCCTTCTGGCCCTGTGATAGGTGTCTCATGAGGTGTGATGTGTTCCTCTCTCCCACAGATGGCCTCTGTGAGCAGGGGAGGTCCCCAGCAGTTCTTCTGGCCCTGTGATACGTGTCACGTGAGGTGTGATGTGTTCATCTCTCCCACAGATGGCCTCTGTGAGCAGGGGAGGTCCCCAGCAGTTCTTCTGGCCGTGTGATAGGTGTCTCGTGAGGTGTGATGTGTTCCTCTCTCCCACAGATGGCCTCTGTGAGCAGGGGAGGTCCCCAGCAGTTCTTCCTTCTGGCCCTGTGATAGGTGTCTCGTGAGGTGTGATGTGTTCCTCTCTCCCACAGATGGCCTCTGTGAGCAGGGGAGGTCCCCAGCAGTTCTTCCTTCTGGCCCTGTGATAGGTGTCTCGTGAGGTGTGATGTGTTCCTCTCTCATACAGATGGCCTCTGTGAGCAGGGGAGGTCCCCAGCAGTTCATCTGGCCCTGTGATAGGTGTCTCGTGAGGTGTGATGTGTTCCTCTCTCCCACAGATGGCCTCTGTGAGCAGGGGAGGTCCCCAGCAGTTCTTCCTTCTGGCCCTGTGATAGGTGTCTCATGAGGTGTGATGTGTTCCTCTCTCCCACAGATGGCCTCTGTGAGCAGGGGAGGTCCCCAGCAGTTCTTCTGGCCCTGTGATACGTGTCTCGTGAGGTGTGATGTGTTCATCTCTCCCACAGATGGCCTCTGTGAGCAGGGGAGGTCCCCAGCAGTTCTTCTGGCCGTGTGATAGGTGTCTCGTGAGGTGTGATGTGTTCCTCTCTCCCACAGATGGCCTCTGTGAGCAGGGGAGGTCCCCAGCAGTTCTTCCTTCTGGCCCTGTGATAGGTGTCTCATGAGGTGTGATGTGTTCCTCTCTCCCACAGATGGCCTCTGTGAGCAGGGGAGGTCCCCAGCAGTTCTTCTGGCCCTGTGATACGTGTCTCGTGAGGTGTGATGTGTTCATCTCTCCCACAGATGGCCTCTGTGAGCAGGGGAGGTCCCCAGCAGTTCTTCTGGCCGTGTGATAGGTGTCTCGTGAGGTGTGATGTGTTCGTCTCTCCCACAGATGGCCTCTGTGAGCAGGGGAGGTCCCCAGCAGTTCTTCCTTCTGGCCCTATGATAGGTGTCTCGTGAGGTGTGATGTGTTCCTCTCTCCCACAGATCGCCTCTGTGAGCAGGGCAGGTCCCCAGCAGTTCTTCCTTCTGGCCCTGTGATAGGTGTCTCATGAGGTGTGATGTGTTCCTCTCTCCCACAGATGGCATCTGCTGGTTGCAGCAGGGCAGGGATGCCAAGTGCAGTCTGGCACTGATGATGTCTGTCACGCGGGAGGAGTGCTGCAGTGGCGGGAACGTGGACACCGCCTGGTCCAACTTCACAGACCCAGCCAATAAAATCAGCCTGTTGGGCTTCTTGGGCCTCGTGCCCTGCGTCCCTTGTAAAGGTAGGTGTGCGTAAACCTGGCGGTGATTCCCCGACGATGGGGGCGACGGTTCATTGTGCCCCACGTAACCCCCTGATAATGCCAGGGTGCCCTGTGGCCTTCGAGCATGGAACAACACCCAGGTTTACCATCCAAAGGGGCAAATGTTCAAACCTTTCCTGAATTGCACATGCTGGGCCAGGGCTTTAAGTGGGGGAAAAAAACTGGGGGTGCTCTAAAAGGGGCGTGACCAACCTCTTAAAGGGGTGTGGCCTATTCAATTAGGGGCGTGGTCTAAATCATGGCTAAAACACATTGCCAAATGCAATAGCTCTAGCATGGGCGGGAGCTATTGGCTTTCCCAATGCTTGTTTGTTATACCACCATGTGTTTTGGACTATGCTTGTGTGTACAATGAGCTTTCATGCTTATTTTGGACTCCTTCTTTGAAGATATCGTAGTAATCTGGGAGTTCAGCCAAATGGCCCATGTTACTGTATTAATGACTGATATGTGTTTGCCTGGCGTTCCTCTCTGCTCTCATCTACGTGTACATTTGAATTAGTAACCAGGTGTATTGCTGATAGGCAGGTTTGTCAAACGAACTTTGTAAGTGTACGAGTCCCACAGAATTCTTCCAAATATTTGGGGAATGTGATAGTATCGGGGATGTTTTGTTAATGTGTTGTCCCACTTCCAGAATGTCTGCACATTCCACAAGCATGAGACTTCGGCGGCAGTATAGTTCGCATGTGTGTAAGTGGACTCGTGAAGATCAGCCCTAGTTACAGAGCAGAGGAGTGCTGGCCATGGGCAGGGCCCTGGGAGCAGAGGATTATAATTAGGCCCGGGCACCAAACAACAAAGTAGCCCACACTTGTGGATAATAACTTTTCATAAAATGCTGCTTAGTTAGTATCAGGGGAGTTATCTTCCTCTCTCTTAATTTCCTTTTCTCTTCCCTTCTTTTTGTCATTCTTCTCCACTTTGCACATCTCACTTTTCCTTTTGTCTCCAAACTGTGCTGGTTCCATTTTGTTACTCCCTTCCCTTTGTCATTTTTGTGCCAGGATGAATGTTTTTCACAGTAATGTTGTCAAAAAACAATTGTTTTGAGTTGTCAAAGTTCTCTTTTTAAACAATTTGGTTGTTAGCCTCATTTTTTTTTTTCATTTTCTCTCAATGAAAAACGGGAGCGCCTCACAGTTTTAAAGATGACATGTGGAAGGAGACACCCAAGGCTCATCTGTCTGCTGCTGGAGACGAAAGTAGAGCCTCTTAAATGGCCACCGTTTGTAATCTGGCTCCTTGCAGGCACAACTCCCTTTTACTCCACCCCCATTAGTCCTAGCTGTGATGCTCAAAAACAGCATCGCCACTCCCTGAGGCTTAATTGTCGCGTTCAGTGACATGCTGTGCCTGCTCAGTTTGGCTCATTGTCCGACCGCACACGACAATGAGCACCCAAGGTCTGTACTTGGTCCCACTGAGCTTTGACCTCTACTTTTCGCCTGCAGCCGCCTTTGCCGACAGCCAAGGCAAATGTTGGAAAATTATTTGCAGGTGACAAAAAAACCCACCAGCTGGCCTTTATCACAAGCCCCTCGGACAATGGCCTGCCGATCCGATCCTGCCTGGGAGTGAGCTCCTTCACAGTGAACGTGGCCACTGGGTGTTAGTGGGCTGAGTGCTAAAGTGCACTAGTGAGAAGTGAGCAAATGAGCATGCAGACATCGATGTGCATGCTCTCAGTGCAGTCCGCAAAAAACGGACGCCTGTGCTAGGCCATAAAACAGAGCCCGATAGAGACCCGTTTCGAGGCCCCCTTTTAAAAACTGCCGGTGCTCAGCGCCGGCGGGACCCGGCCCACTTAAAGCCCTGTGCTGGGCTGTGCGGGACATGGCTCACTCTCTGGGAGGTTAGTGACATGCTGGACTTCACAGGTGAGATGTCCCCCACAGCGATGACTGCAGGTCTGGTCCCCTGGGTCCCGCGCAGGCATGTACGCTGAGAGCTAGGACACTGCAGCGCGTGCGCTCAAGCCACTCATCCGGGGCCATGCGCCGCAAAGTGGCACTAATGACAGCATCATTCAGTCCAGATCAACATCTGTATTCAGATTTATGTTCAAATCCATAAAAGTGCCAAATATCATCCAGAGGTGTAGAAGAAACCATACAATATATATTGAGAATTTATAATATTATGATCAGGATTCGGGGGCTGGCCAGCAAATAGAGCAAATTACATGTTCCAATTTTTAAAAATAATTCCAAAGGGTTATTTATATACATTAACAGACATTTTCCTATAAAAAACCGACAAAAACATTTTAGCACTATTTAAAAAAGAGCAATAATAAAATATAAAGGGTCCGGGCCCTTTCCTGGGAGTTGACATCTCTACAGCCTTTCCAGTTTCCTTCGGAGCGTAAACTGCCCAAAAGCAGCGTGATTTTCGCACAGAAGGGTTGCTTCGATGGCAGCACTGACACAGCACGTGCGCGTAAAGAGACACCGCGAGCGCTACATCCACAGCCGCGTGAACAACGTCACACAGAGCAGCCGGCCTGGCGCCGCGCGGAGTCCTAGCAACAGGTGCAACGCAACAGGCAATCGGTAAACTCTGTGATATTTGTGTCATTCCCACATAATTACACGATTTACCCCAGGGATCTTCTCAGGGCATTCGGATTTGTACCAGATCGTGTGGTTTGAGTAAAAAAAAAAAAAAACACGGAAAGCATGGCTCGCTCACCTTTACAACTCTGTGTTTAGTGTCAAGCAAAGTAGGTGTTTTTTACAGGTGTGCGAAATTCGCTTAATTTGATTTAGTGTAATTATGTAAAATTACTGCAAAATCACGTGAAATTATGCATAAACACATGAATTGCTAATGCCATTTCACACTACATTTTGGCGCAAAATACGTCCTCAAATCCATTTTTGGTGGACGGTTGCATTTACAGCTATCTGCGTGTTCACAGTAAATTTTTACTGCAAATGGCACTTAATTACTAGAAGTGGCGTAATGGAGTCATTTTGGCAATTTTGCGTAACAAGCATAGCACGAAATCCCCCAAATTATGTGAATTAAATTTAAATTTAGGACAGGCGTTATATTTTTTGCATGTGTGACTTCATCATACATAGTAGTTATCGCTCACTGCAATTTATTGCCATTTGTGCAACGCAGCACTGCAGATCTAAGTGCACTATTGCATTGTGGGTGCTGAGATTTCCCATTGCAAATGCTCAGTCAGCGTAAAGCCTTGACCGCACGGGCGGTCCATGCTCCGCCCAGACCACATGGGCGGTCCATGCTCCGCCCAGACCGCGCGGGCAGTCCATGCTCCGCCCAGCCGGCGCGGGCGGTCCATGCTCCGCCCAGCCGGCGCGGGCGGTCCATGCTCCGCCCAGACCGCGCGGGCGGTCCATGCTCCGCCCGGACCACAGGGTGACCGTGGCAGCCACTCTGCCACATTTAGGGCTGCTCCTGGTTTACCTTTCACAGGATTGAGCTGCGGGGCGCGGTGAACCGGGGTAGGAAGATGGTCAATTATACCTTCACTATCATGGAGAAAACTCCCTGCACATCAGAGACACTCGCCTTGTGCTATGCACCAGCAAAGGTCTGCTTTGGGGCGTCGCTGCTCCAAAGTGAAGGACAGCTCAGAGTGGACTGCATCAAGATGGCAGCGCACTCCGCTTTCATGGGTAGTGTACGAGCATTCGCTGCACAGAGGACGCACTTTCATTACAGAGGTCCCTGCCAGGCTTGTGAGCATCTCTAGACATGGTGGGCAGCTCTGTGTGCCAGGGAGGCAGATGCCAGGGCTTCCAGAACCTGGAAGGATGCCCACCAGAGTATAAATGACCCCGAGAGTCACAGGCTTGAATTGTGTCTGCCTCAGGAATGTTAGAAATGCCAGACTTCTGTTTTTCTGTGGGTGAAGTTGGCAACCTATGTGGGAATTTCTGTTGTTGAGGAGCATGAAAAGTATGCAGTATTTGCATGTAACCACAAGGTGATTTGTTTCAGTTACTGCATGCTAGGTCTTAAGACAGTGTACACATCTTGTAATGATCATTTCCAGAGACATTGCGTGGGAACCCTGCCTCCCAGACGCTTTGTCTGCCTTATTCTTACTAATTTGATTTTACTCTTATGAACAATTTTCACCCCAGAGGAGGAGGAGGCTCATGACGGAGTAATTGTACAACCCAAACAATACAAAGTGGTGGATGGAATGCTTGCAAACGTCTCAGCCTCTGGCACAGGCCGCATTGTAGTCCATAGTTTTTCACCCACAAAACCACTCCTGAGAGGCACCAGCCATACGCAAAATTGTACTGGTTCAGCTCCTATCGGAACAGCCTAGTCCGTACTGCCGGACCACATCCCCCCTGAACAGGAACACAAGCAACTCCAGACCAGTTTCAGCCTTGTTGGGCCTCGTCAGTGACGAGCAGCTTGGATATTATGGCACAACGCACATGGGGCCACAAAACCACTCCTGAGAGGCAGCAGCCATATGCAAAATGGTACTAGTCCGGCTCCTATAGGAACAGCCTAGTCCGTACTGCCGGACCACATCCCCCCTGAACAGGAACACAAGCAACTCCAGACCAGTTTCAGCCTTGTTGGGCCTCGTCAGTGATGAGCAGCTTAGATATTATGGCACAACGCAATGGAACCCACAAACTTGTACAATCCCTGACTTCAAGCGCTTAAAACATATCAAATATTTCTAGCCCTGTTTAGACGTTAACTCTGTATCCTTTGCTTCAGAGTGTTTTCATACACATTTAGCTGGTGAGATTTTATTAACTTTTCTGATTTTTAGGAGGAGTGATTGTTTAGGAGTGATAGTTTAGTAGTGACTGTTTAGGAGGAGGGATAGTTTAGTAGTGACTGTTTAGGAGGAGGGATAGTTTAGTAGTGACTGTTTAGGAGGAGGGATAGTTTAGTAGTGACTGTTTAGGAGGAGTGATAGTTTAGTAGTGACTGTTTAGGAGGAGGGATAGTTTAGTAGTGATTGTTTAGGAGGAGGGATAGTTTAGTAGTGACTGTTTAGGAGGAGTGAACACACTGATTTTCTCTCCTTCAGTTAGGCTGAACCTTGTGTCCCCTCCAACCCAGTGGCCCCCTCAGGCCTCATTCCACCGGTGCAAAGCTGTGAGCAGGCAGCAGTGGCGGCTCGCATAGGGCGTGCTACGGGGCGGTGGGGTGGGGCGGGGGAGGAACGTAATAATTACTTTCCTCCGTTCCGTCGTATGTCCGAGTTTACTACCCCCCCACCCTGCCCCTTCCCCGCCCCACCGCCCCGCAGCACGCCCTATGCGAGCCGCCACTGGCAGGCAGAGGCTGGTTGGTGACTTGTGACTGAATTTGATGTCAATTTAAAGCAGACTAAATTAAAAGGAACACTCCTCCCACTTACAGGGTTGCATGTGGAGCTCGCTTGCTTTGTCCTGGTTCTGCTGGTCTGAGGCTCTGATTCAGGCAGCAGTCGTGCTTTGTGTGAGACTGTAGAGTAACTCGACAACACTCTCTGGAGCAAGCTGTGTGAGCTGGAATTAGGGTCGCTGAGGTCTGGCCAGCCGGCCTTCTCGCCTTCTTGTCATCATGGAGGTCGAATCATTAAAATGCCAAGAGGTGGCAGAAGTGACATCACCTTTAACTAGTATGACATCACCTTTGACTAATGATGACATCACATGGTTTTCCCCTTGACCCGCCCTTAGCCCCTGAACATGCACCCATTTCCTGGTGAGGGTTCAGTGAGCGAGCGATGGGTGCACTCTACAGGAAGTAAACAAGGCCCTGAGAGTCTTGTTTATTTTCTGTTCCTGTCAATGGTTAAAAAAAAAATAAGTGCAGGGGCTCTCGTCAGTTGATATTGGGGTGCTGGGGTCCCGAGGCATTGAGCTGAAGGGTGAGAGCCTGAGGTTCCTGCTCCGGTACTTTGGAACCTAGACGAGCCTATCAGCTGCTCTGAAATGTAACCCTCGTCGCCATTGGCTGAGGACTGGACCGGAAGCTGCCTCTCACTCTGACCCTGCTTGGACTCTTCCACCCCGGATGAGAGGTTGTTTTTCTCTGCGGGGAGGGGAGCTGAGGGGGCAATAAAGGCTGTTTGTCCCACTGACAAGGACAGATTGTCTCAGCCCAGACTGGCTGCTGGCGCAGGAGGGCGGCCACAGATGTTTAGTTAAACCCTATTTGGGAGTGGTGCTTGCTTCTGCAAAAGTGCCTTTTAACTGATTTTAAGGACTTTCAACGTGTTCCTTCTCAATGGGAGGGAGGTGGGATTTTCCAAACAAGCACTGGCAAAGCCAATAGGTCTCGCAATAGCTTTGGTTTTTTTATTTCCTGATACGAGTTGGCTTTATAAATGAAATAAAAAAGGTAGCACAAAAGTCTTTTTTTTTGGGCGGTAGTAACACAGAGGACTTATGTGGGGAGAAGCAACACAAAGCCAATGGAGTTAAATTGTGTTGCGTAGAGTGTAATAGAATTATGTTGCAGGTGATAGTAATGTGTATTTTGTTTTTTTTGGGGGAGAAGATTGGGAAAGACTGCTTGGGTTCTGAATGTGCACTGATTTAGGATGCTCTGCATGCAGGAGTATGCCTTGGCTGTTAAACGGACTGCTGTGTTTTTAAGCAATCAGGATAGGCTGGACGACAAATCGTTAAATAAGCAAGGAAAGGTCGGAGGTGATGTGGGGTGGGGAGGGGAGGGGAGGGCACCGGAGATAAAGTGGAATACAAGGCGCCCGATATTTATTTCTACAGCTGAAAGCAGCAGCTGAAGTGTGCAATATTTACTTGAAGCTGGTAATATAATCTTTCATTTGATTCGGAGGCCCTCAGCATACGCTACTGCTCCAACACTTGGCTTGCTACTGCCCATGTTATACTTGTCAACAGAGGAAAGTTTGTGCACACTGCAATCTGCCACCATATGGGATTCCACTAATTTTGAAATGTATGCTCCTATCATTAGGTCTCGCAGACCTGCGTTGCAGCGCGCATGCGCTGCTCGCTCTGCGAGGCTTCTTGTAATCGAGTAGATTTCAGAAGTGGACTTGAAGCCCCGCCCATCATTCCTATTGGCTGGCGTCATCGTTTATGCTAAACGCTGGCTTCCGATTCAAAATGAGGCTTCTTTGTTACCGCCCTGTCTCCTTCTCGGACGGCCCATCCGGACTGGATCTTTTACTTGTGGCGTTACACGGTGGGTTTTATCTGGTGGGTGAGCACTTTTTTTTTTCTTATTCGCGAAGTGACAGCTTGTTAAACATTGCGGCAGCCTCAGCAGTAATGGTGTTATTTGTATTCCGGGTTTTGCCGCGCAGTACTCTATTTTTATAATATTTTATGCTTTTAATAAGCAGCGCGGCACAGGCAGCATGCTGCGCTGCTTACTAAAAGTATAAAACATTGAAAAAATAGAGTTTAATGACCTGCGCATTTCTTTACCTCGGCGCCGCTCACCAAACTCTGATGGGCTTTCTGCAAGCCCCGCCTCACCTCACTACAACAAAAGGCATGGCTCGCCAAACTCTATTTTTATAATATTTTATGCTTTTAATAAGCAGGGCGGCACATACAGCATGCCCGCTGCTTACTAAAAGCATAAAATATTGAAAAATAGAGTTTAACGAGCCGCGCCTTTCTTTTACACGGCGCCGCTTACCAAACTCCTTTTGGGCTTTCTGCAAGCCCCGCCTCCCCCACTCCAAAGAAAGCGTGCTCGCCAAACTCTACTTTTTCAATATTTTATTCTTTTAATAAGCAGCGCGGCACAGGCAACATGCTGCGCTGCTTACTAAAAGTATCAAATATTGAAAAAAAGAGTTTGGTGAGCCGCGCCTTTATTTTATTTCTTTAGCAGGCGATCGGGACGGGACAGCAGAGGAGCGTGGGCAGGGTGGGAATGGAGGGGGCTCGGAAGGGGAGGGAAGGGCTGGGTCGGGTCGGAGCAGAAGGCATGACTAGTTAGTGCATGGGGAATGCATGATGCTGCTTCAGTTGTATTTTTGCACTCAGTCACACACGTTGTTAAAAGATCAATGTATACTGCTTTTTATTGTGTGTCTGCGGATGCTGCACCCACGGTGCACAATACCGACTGCTTGCAAAGTTGTCAGCTTCCTGTTTTCAAGGTCTTCGTTGGGACGTGTTATCTCTGCTGCTGTTTTGTGTGTCCTTGCTAAAGGACATGTACTGTGAAAATGCAAGTGTTTTATGAGTGTGTCAGCTCTGTGGGTGCGTCTTTGCTTCTATCCCAATGACAAAATAACAAACGAGTGTGTGTGGACTTGATGTATGTGTGTTTGTGTAACATAATGTGCGTTTGTGCATTTGATGGCGTTTGTGTGCATTGAGTGGCGTGTGTGTGCACATTTGAAAATGTGTGTTTGATTAGTGTATATGTGCCTTTAACGGTGGCTGCATGAATGTGTGTTTTCGCATTTGGTGATTTCTGTGAGTACATGTTATGGTGTGTTCGCATCCATTCATTCG
Organism: Calotriton arnoldi; assembly: GCA_963921515.1. Lineage (NCBI taxonomy): Eukaryota > Metazoa > Chordata > Amphibia > Caudata > Salamandridae > Calotriton > Calotriton arnoldi. Next base: position 206,100 of record CAWUFW010007112.1, read on the forward strand.
TGTATGGTGCATTAGGGGATGTATATGCCCGCAGTGTGTGTGTGTGTGTGGGCGTTCGGTGCTGTTTCAAGGTGTGCTTGAAAACAGGGTTCATCCTTAATCTCTATGTGGATGTTCGATATTTGTGCCTTTCTTCACCGAGTTGTTGGTGTTAATGTGTGCATTCATTTCTTGTGTCCGAGGAAAGGAATAGAGTCATGTGTTCTGTGTGTGTTGCTTACGGTCTGTCTGGTAATTCGTTCGTTTTATTTTCCCTCTTTTGCTCACATTTATCACCTCTTCCTGGCCTTATTGTAGCTTGTGCTCTATTTTGTTCCACTTAACTCCCATCTCCTTTTCTCCCCCTATAGTTTTCCCCCTCATTATATGTGTAAGTGCGGGCAATTTCAGGGCTTATGGGGAAAACTCCTAGCTGAAGGGACACTTTCTTACTCACAGTGGCTGTGACAATTCCGTGGGTCATGGTGCAATTGTATGAGCTTTGTGGAGGAATTTTGTGTACATATACATAGAGCTTCATGGCTCACACAGTCTTCCGTGCCTATTGCATGTTTTATTGACGAAGTCAGGCCTGTATCTTTTTTGATTTTTTTTTTTTTAACTTTCCACTGAAGTAATTACACATCTCCCGTTTTTCACCCATGTCTGTGTCTTAATGCTTTACTTGTATCACTCTAAAACCCTGGTGGGCTTTGAAGTGCTTATGACTTCATCAAGTGTAAAGGGGGCCTGGGGCGTTAATGACTTTTGTGCACGTTCCTCTCCATTCATTCATCCATCCATTTATTAGGTCGAGCCTGAGCAGTGCATGCGCTGCTCTGCGAGGCATGCTGTATTGGAGTATGAAATAGAAGCCCCGCCCACTCTCCGCCTATATTTGTCATTGGCTTGTGTCATTGTCCTTCGTAAATGCTGGCTTCTGATTCATTAATAAGCTTGTTAGTCCCTCCTTAGTACCGCCTTATCTTCATTTCTAACCTCCCATGAGGACCGGCCCATTTACTTCGGTTGTTACACGGTACGTCTTTTTTAGTCTGTAAGCATTATTTTCTTTAAATAGTTTCTCCTACTGCAGGCACGACATGCTTTCCTGCAACACTCAGCGTGCCATGTGCGCCTTCACTTTATAAGCAGCCCGGGACAATGGCGGCCGCTTCTTTGAATAGGTCTCGCATTTACGAAAGTTTGAGCTATTGGCTTGTAAATAACAATGCCTCTTATTTTATCAAAACATATAAATAAAAGGCATTGTCATTTACAAGCCAATAGCTTAAACTCTCGCAAATACTTGTTTTTGAAACTTAAGTCCTACAACTACGGTGGTTACTCTACGTCATATCACTACAGACACGGTTTCTAGTCCTGTGCTTCTCACACTTAAATAATGGATATCACGTATTAGTTTAATTAGGTCCACTAACACTACAATACCCAGAATGCATTACGTTGTCATACACAAGCCTAGTCCTGGGAAGTGACAGTAATGACACCGAGTGAGGTTTTCACCTTGGCTATGAACGAAGTCCCAAAGTGTAAAGTAGTCTGCAACCTAAACTGGGGCAACTTTGGTGATTCCAGATGATCCGAAATGAGGTGTGAGTAGTTAATGTAACCATTTTTCTTCCTGCGAGTTCTGGGACTTGTGCTGCTCACTATGTTAAGCGCTGAAGATCCTTGGCTCCAAAAAGAAAACAAGAATTAAGCGTTATGCTCTGCTGGCGACGAGTGTCCCTCAAAGTGTTACACATGAGACGTGCACATTTCACAAGTACGCATACTGCAAACTTGGAAGCTCTATTGTGTGATGTGTGTGATATTGGAGAGAAGGGGCGGGCAGCCTTTATTCCAGCTCCAGGGGAGCTGGTGAACAGCGTGCAGGAAAGAACGGGTCTCGCCCACTAGCCGAAGCAGTTCCCAAGCGGCACTCTTCCTCCAGAAACCATCCCAATAAATACATGACCCCAGTGGGATGGCGACAGAGGGCGCATGGAGGTAGCCTCAGATGACGTAGGAAGTACTGGTACTGTATCCTAGGGGGCTGAGGTCAGAAATGAGTAACTCTTACACGGGGGAACAGCCCAGCAATACGTAGTGCCGGGGGTTAAACGGCATATGATGGTGTGGTCCACTGCCACACACGAGTGGGGTCAGAGTGCACAGGAAGGGTTGCCTGCAGGTGTGACTAAGAGGACTTGGACCTGGTTATCGCACAGAAAGCTACGTCCAGACAAATGAGTCCAACTGAGGGGGTGGGAGGCATTTGGGTGATATGCGCCATAACTGAATGCGAAAGAGGTCACACGCCTGGAGGGGGGGGGGTCGACTGCCCCCCTTCAAGGTCACTGGGTGAAACACGCGAGCCCAAAATCACACAGATACCGGGGCCATGGAGCGTCCATGTCCTGCATCACACGTTGTTTATGGAAATACCACGCTCTCAGGTGTAACACCCCCATGGCATCCCTGCATCTGGGTTCCCCACTACTGCCTGACAATAGCAAACTGCCATGCATCAGTTAGAGGAAGCATACACAACACGCCGGACGTCTACATACCAAATGACAAAACGTACTTCTATTCGAAAAGTTGCATCGGAATATCTAGGGTCGCACCTCTGACTATGACTTGCAGCACAGTGTGCTGAGCACACACACAAACTCTATCTCCGTCTCCTTCACGCTCTCGGCAGCAGGCGCATTAACCTGAGCTGTTGCACCAAAACGAAGAGCAGTGGGAGTTTTCATGGGCGATGAGAGTAATCTCCTCTGGGAAGGGGTACTCTCCTCATCCCAGCGGGGACTGAGTTGTTTAGGTCTCACTCACCTCTGGGGGGTCGCAGTAGTCGGGCCCCCCCAGCCACGGACAGGAAGCACACGTTCTCTGCCGAGACCCAGAGTCCCATGACAAATTGCTGTACTACGCATGCGCTGACACAGCTTGACTGGAAATGTAGTTTTACAGCGTGTTTACAACTACAGAGTACAATGAAGTCTGTGAATATGGAGCAAATGTTAAAACTAGTGAGAGGGGCTGAAATGCTCCACGGAAACCTCTCTCTTCAAGAGCTCTGGGCAACCGCTGACCAAAGAAGCACAGACTCAAAACACGAGAGCTAGTGTTCAAAAAAGAGTGCGCCGCAAGTATAAAATGCCCTGAAGCGACATGACCCATGTAGCAGGGCCGGTGGCCATGGGCGTGAGAAACACACCTAAAGGAGGGACAAATAGCACCATTACCCCCTCATGGGTCCTCCCCGTCCCAGTCCTTACTACGTGAGGCAGTCCTGCCTCCACCCAGCCAATCACAACGCCAGTATTTTAATATTACATAAGCCCCGCCCACCTACCGCCATGCCTGTTTTTTTCTGCTCCGACGGACGGTCGGAACGCTGGTGCTCCCGGTTCCTGTTTCCTGGTCTGGATTTTCTTCAGGACGGTGCCGTGAGTGTTTGAAGTTGCAGTTTTGTGTTCTGCATTGTTTTTCTTGTTGTCGGCGCGGCCGCTCCGGTTTTCCGGTCGACCACGCTCCTGTTCTGGGGTCAGGGACGCTCCCCGTTCATGTGCTGGGCTGGGGCGGGGAGTTTTGTGGTTTCCTGGCCCCGGGTCGTTCCGGCGCTGGGGCTCTCGTGCAGCGTCCGGCCCCGCGGCCATTGTCCTTTGATCTATGGCTGTGGGTGGAGACTACAGGGCTGCCCTTTTTATTTCACTCACCTTTTGCGTGATTGGGTGATTGGGGGCAGTATTTATTGGAGGTTGCTGGGCACTTCCTTTGATTGTGTGGTGAGTTCCTGTTGGTTTGACACTGGATCTCTCGCCATGAGTGAAGGGGCTTCTTCACCTGTGCCTGCTAAGGCGATTTCGAAGCAGCATGATGTTCAGGATCTGCAGGAGGATGACGTCTTGCAGATTTCTAGGGCGGATTTACAGGACTTGATTGATTCTGCGGTCCAGTCTGCGCTGCTGGAGCCTGCAGCTAAGCGGGCTAAGGATGATGAGGACGACATGGACATTTCCCCTAAGGGAAAGTACGTCCGGGGCAAGGTTTTTTCTGACATGCTGGTCCATATTCGAGAGGTGCTTGGGTTTGACCCTAAATCCCTGGCTGAGGAGGGATTTTACGCTCAATATAGTTCCTCTGTGGTGGATGACCTCCCCTTCCATGATGTCCTGAAGGATATCCTCGCAAAGGAGTGGCTTGAGGTGGATAAGCAGGGTATTCCGCGATTCCTGGGGAAGCGGTATCGCTTGGCGGACTTTGATTCCCAGTTTCCTGCGATTCCAAAAGTTATTTCTCTTTTGTCCTCTATGGCTTCCGCCTCTTCTTCCTCTTTGTCCTCGGAGGAGGCTTCTCTTTCAGACCCGGTGGAGCGTAAGGTGGAGTCTGCTCTCAAGCGTTCTTACGCCGCTTCTCACTTTGGGATACGTGCTAGCACTTATGCGGCCTATGCTTCGCAGGTCCTGCTTAAGGATTTCGAGACACTGTTTGACTGTCTTCAGGATCAGGGGGACCCTACTCCTGTGTTGGCTCAAATGGAGGTGTTGGCACAATTCCTCTCGGATGTCACTTTTGATTCTTTGTGGGCTTTCTCCTCGGCTGCTGGGGCGGCGGTGGCTGGAAGGAGGTCTCTGTGGACAAAACCTTGGCGTCTTGAGGCTGCACAGAAGGCCTTAGTCCATAAACTGCCTTTTGAGGGTCCCCGTCTTTTGGGGATGCTTTGAATACGATGGTGCAGCGCTCAGCGGAGGAAAAGAAGTTGTTGAAGCCTTTTCAGCCTGCTCCTAAGAAAAGGTCTTTCTTTCAGAAGCAGGGGTTTCAAGGGGTTTTGTCTTCTCAGCCCTTTCGTGGTCGGGCCCGTGGTCGGGGGCCGCGTACCATTATAGATCCCGGCCTCAGCAACAACAGCAGCAGCAGCAACAACAGCCTCCCTCTGGTGCAGGACAGAAGTGACTATGCCGTTGTGGGGGCTCGTCTCCGTTTGTTTCTGGACCGTTGGTCAGCTCTGATTTCCGACCAGTGGGTCTTGTCTGTCATCGAGTGGGGTTACCAGATTCCCTTCCGGGGCCCTCCCCCTCTGGATTGTTTCCTGGTTACCCCGTTGTCAAGAGACCCCGTGCGGCGCTCTGCCATGTTGTCCGGCGTCGCCATGTTGTTACGGAAAGGGGCTGTGGTGCCGGTTCCAGTGGAAGAAGTGGGCCTGGGGTTCTATTCCCATCTGTTTCTGGTTCCAAAGCCCGATGGTTCCTTCCGCCCCATATTGAATCTCCGTTCCCTGAACAAATTGGTGCGGTTGGATCATTTTCGGATGGTCACGTTGCAGTCCGTCATTCCCCTCATCCAGGAGGGCGATTTTTTGGCGTCTCTGGACTTAGAGGACGCTTATTTTCACGTTCCGGTCCATCCTGCCAGTCAGCGGTTCCTGAGGTTTGCTGTTCAAGGGAGGCATTTCCAGTTTCAGGTTCTGCCGTTCGGCCTCTCCACTGCTCCCAGGACTTTTACCAAGGTATTGGCTCCTGCTGTGGGGGTTTTGCAACGTCGGGGTTTCTCTGTGTTTCCCTATATTGATGATTGTTTGGTCTCTGCTTCCTCCTTTCCTAAGGCTCTTCTGGCGGTGGAGGCTACGCTGACCCTGTTCCAGGAGCTGGGTTTCAAGGTGAATCTGGCCAAGTCTCATCTGGATCCTGTTCAGAGGCTGCAGTTCATCGGGGGTCTGTTCGACACGTCTCTGGGGGCGGTGTTTCTCCCTCCTGTTCGGATCCTTTCCTTACAGACTCTGTTGCGGGATCTCTTAAGCCGTCCCTCTGCCCCGGCTCGTGTTTGGTTGCGGGTCCAGGGATTGATGGCTGCAACCACTGCTGTAGTTCCTTGGGCTCGCCTCCATCTCAAACCCTTGGTAACTCATCTGTTGGCTCGGTGGGACCCCTCCCGGGCGGATTACGAGACTCTGGTTCCTCTTTCTCCTGCTCTGGTTCTGGACTTGGACTGGTGGCTTTGCACTCCCAATCTGGAGAAGGGGTGCGGTTTTGTCTTCCCCCTCCCCTTCTGTTGACTACGGATGCCAGTCTTTGGGGTTGGGGGCCACCTTGGGGTCCTTGGAAGCGAAGGGTCGGTGGTCTCGGGGGACAGCGCCCGTTCCTCAAACTGGCGGGAGTTGGCGGCCGTCTGGGAGGCTGTGCAGTTCTTTCAGGTTCATCTCCACGGGTCGAATCTGTTGGTTCGTACCGACAATCAGGTGGCTCGTTGTTACTTGAACCGTCAGGGGGACGAGGTGCGCGTCTCTGAACCTGTTGGCCTCCTTGATTTGTGCTTGGGCGGAATCTCATCTGTTGGCCTTGAGGGCGGTGTACATTCTGGGACAGTTGAATTTTCATGCGGACGCTTTGAGCCGCAACCTTCCATCCTCTGTTCTGTACCATCTCTCTCTTCCTCTGTTTCAGTCCCTTTGTCTTCGGTTCGGGACTCCTGGATCGATCTCTTTGCCTCTCCTCACAACGCTCTTCTACCCCGGTTTTGTTCGGAGGTGCTGTGTCCTCAGGCTTGGGCGGTGGATGCTCTATCAATTCCCTGGCCTTCGGGCCTTCTGTATGCGTTCCCTCCTATTCCCCTCCTCCCGAGGGTGCTGCAGAAGATTCGGGGGAGAGGGTTTCGGTCCTGTTGGTTGCTCCTTTCTGGCCTCGCCGCATTTGGTTTCCTCTCCTGTGGCGGCTGGCGGAGGGTCGGTTTGTCCGGCTTCCTTTGTGCCCGGCTCCTCTTCAGTTTCCGCTCCTGTCTCTGTCTTGTCTTCGTCGTTTGCAGCTGACGGCTTGGCTCTTGAGCGGTTGACGTTGGAGTCTTTGGGCTGTTCCTCTGTGGTGGCTCGTGACATTCAGTTATCGCGGCGCCCTTCGACCCTTAAGTGCTATGGTCGACATTGGGGTTCTTTTGTCTCTTGGTGTTCTTCCCATGGGGTGGATCCTGTGCTGGGGGATCCTGCTTCTGTGTTGGATTTTCTCAGGGATGGTTTTTTGTTGGGCCTTTCCCCTTCCACTTTGTCTGCTCAGTGGGCGGCGGTCCGTGCTTGTAGGGGTCCTGGGGCCTCATTGGAGGTTCTTGCTCCATTGGTCAGTCGGCTTCTTCGGAGTTTTCGGCTTCGTCGGCCGGTCTCTCCTGTGCTCGTTCCTTCTTGGGATTTGCCTACTGTTTTGCGGGGTCTGCAGTTGCCCCCTTTTGAGCCTTTGCTGGAGGCGGATTTGTTGTGGCTGTCCGCTAAGGTGGCTTTTTGCTGGCCATAACCTCCGCTCGCAGGTTGGGTGAGTTGGGTGCCTTGCTCATTTCGTTTCCTTATTTGCAGTTCCTGCAGGATCGGGTCGTTTTGCGGCTTGATCCGGCTTTCCTGCCTAAGGTTTCTTCCAAATTTCATTTGCAACAGGAGGTGATTCTTCCTGATTTGCCTACTGTGGGGGATTCCCTTGTTCCCCCTTCCTTGGATGTTCGCAGGGCTCTCCAGATTTACCTCCAACGTTCCCTGGGGTTTCGGGTTTCTCCTTCCCTGTTTGTCTCCTGTGGGGGTGTGGCTAAGGGGAAGAAGGTTTCCACTTCCACGATCAGTCGGTGGGTGCGTTTGGCGGTCTGCCAATCTTATAGGTCTTTGGATCTGCCTCCTCCGTCTCAGGTGCAGGGCCGTTCGACGCGTTCTGTGTCTGCTTCCTGGGCTGAGGCGGCGGGGGTCTCTATCCAGGAGATTTGTAGGGCAGCCACCTGGCAGTCCCATCACACTTTTGTGCGGCATTATCGGCTTGATGTTTTACATGCCTCTGCTGACAGTTTTTCTGTTGGCGTCTTGAACGCTGCTGTTCGTTAATCATTTCTTGATTAAAGTTTTGTACTTTGCATGGATCCCTGGTGTCCTGCGTTTTTGTTGGTTCTCTGCTTGTGAGTTCCTCACGTAGTAAGGACTGGGACGGGGAGGACCCATGAGGGGGTAATGTCTTGTTACTTACCGGTAATCTTCATTACCCCGATTAGGGTCCTCCCCGTCCCAGTCCTCTTCCCTCCCTCCCTCCCGCTGTGTTTGTGTCGGAGTCTTGTTGATAACAGGCATGGCGGTAGGTGGGCGGGGCTTATGTAATATTAAAATACTGGCGTTGTGATTGGCTGGGTGGAGGCAGGACTGCCTCACGTAGTAAGGACTGGGACGGGGAGGACCCTAATCGGGGTAATGAAGATTACCGGTAAGTAACAAGACATTAACCACACAAAAGAAAGGCAGTTGGAAAAGCACAAGAAGGAACCAATTAAAAGAGGTGGGCGTGGCCAAACCACACAAAGAGAATACATCAGGCTTTGCAGCGCATGCGCGCTGACTCTAGGCTCGACCTAAAAAGGTGCAGAAGAGGGGGAGAGAGCGAAGAATTCAGATGGAAAAAGAAGCACAGAGAGACAGACAGAGAAAGAAGAGAGAAGAGAAACCATTAGAGAGGGTGACAGGGACTGGAAGAATCAGAAATATAAACAGAAGGAAACAGAAAGGCATTGGAAAGAGACAGGGCGGCATAAAGAAATATTGAAAATGCAAAACAAACAGATGATGGCAAAAGAGAGCCAAGCAAAGAAAGTAATATGTAACAAGAGAGACAGGAAGATAGATAAAAAGAGAGAGAGAGAGAGTATAGCAGGAGAGTCAGAGAGAGCAACAAAGAGAGGGGGGGAACTAAGACAAGGAAAGAGAGGGAGAAAGAGGAGATACAGACGAGAGAGGAGACAAGCAGAAGAGGGGCGTTGAACAAGAAAGAGAAAAGGCAGAAACAGGTAGAGATACAGGTACAGAGGGGTGAAGGTACAGGCACAGAGAGGTGAAGGTACAGATACAGAGAGGTGAAGGTACAGATACGGGTACAGAGGGGTGAAGGTACAGATACAGAGGGGTGAAGGTACAGGTACAGATACAGAGGGATGAAGGTACAGGTACAGGTACAGATACATAGGGGTGAAGGTACAGATACAGGTACAGAGGGGTGAAGGTACAGGTACTGAGAGGTGAAGGTACAGATACAGGTACAGGTACAGAGGGGTGAAGGTACAGATACAGAGGGGTGAAGGTACAGATACAGGTACAGAGGGGTGAAGGTATAGGTACAGATACAGAGGGGTGAAGGTACAGGTACAGATACAGAGGGATGAAGGTACATGTACAGAGAGGTGAAGGTACAGATACAGGTACAGGTACAGAGGGGTGAAGGTACAGATACAGAGGGATGAAGGTACAGGTACAGATACAGAGGGGTGAAGGTACAGGTACAGATACAGAGGGGTGAAGGTACAGATACAGGTACAGAGGGGTGAAGGTACAGATACGGGTACAGAGGGGTGAAGGTACAGATACAGAGGGGTGAAGGTACAGGTACAGATACAGAGGGATGAAGGTACAGGTACAGATACATAGGGGTGAAGGTACAGATACAGGTACAGAGGGGTGAAGGTACAGGTACTGAGAGGTGAATGTACAGATACAGGTACAGGTACAGAGGGGTGAAGGTACAGATACAGAGGGGTGAAGGTACAGGTACAGATACAGAGGGGTGAAGGTACAGATACAGAGGGGTGAAGGTACAGATACAGGTACAGAGGGGTGAAGGTATAGGTACAGATACAGAGGGATGAAGGTACATGTACAGAGAGGTGAAGGTACAGATACAGGTACAGGTACAGAGGGGTGAAGGTACAGGTACAGATACAGAGGGATGAAGGTACAGGTACAGATACAGAGGGGTGAAGGTACAGGTACAGATACAGAGGGGTGAAGGTACAGATACAGGTACAGAGGGGTGAAGGTATAGGTACAGATACAGAGGGATGAAGGTACAGGTACAGATACAGAGGGGTGAAGGTACAGGTAGAGATACAAAGGGATGAAGGTACAGGTACTGATACAGAGGGGTGAAGGTACAGATACAGAGGGGTGAAGGTACAGATACAGGTACAGATAAAGAGGGGTGAAGGTACAGGTACAGAGGGGTGAAGGTAAAGATACAGAGGGGTGAGGTACAGATACAGGTACAGAGGGGTGAAGGTGGACAGAAACAGGCTGGGAATCATGAAAAACGAGTCAAAGATCCCAGTGAAAGAGAGCGAGAAAGAGCGAGAAATGGAGAGAGGAAAAAGGGAAAGGGTGAAAGACTGAGAGCAAGAGAGACACAAAGAACGAGAGGGTGGAGCGATGAGAAAGGCGCGAGAAAGAGGGACATAAAAGAAGAGAGACAAAGGGTGAGAGGGGAGGCTGAGACCAGGAGACAGAGGGGATGAATTGTTATAGTGAGAGACAGACAGAGGAATAGCGAGAGGAAAGGCCTCTGAAGCGACAGACGAGGGAGTGTGTCTAGAGGTGTCTCTGTGGCCACCAGGAGCAGCCTCGGTTGGAGGCAAGTGGGGTGTCTCCGAGCTGGGGGGGGCTTGCTGCCCACCCACAATGGACCAGAAGAGCCCACCCACCTGAAGCACTCCCCATGGGCACACATTATGATACCAAGGGGGCCGTGCATGGCACAGATATGGGAGCCCGTTGTTATTAGATGCATACAGATGGTCAAGCTCTGACGTCACCACTGCTGACAGCTTTAAAAAGAAAGCCACAAACATTCTGTAACTGCTCATACTGGTTAAGATTCCCAAGCTCCCGGCGATACCAAGTTTAAAGGCGCAGATCTTTAAAATGTCTGATCCTGGTCAACTTTGACTGCTTCAAAGGGTGGTCGCAGACCCTGGAACACAGGTGGGGGACAGTGTAGCTCGCGAGCTGTCTCTTTATGAGGTGACAGGCACTCCAAAGTCTTTGACAAACCCACCCCTCTCAAAACATCCATGAACCTTGAACAATGATGCCCAACGCCTTGGTTCAATGATGGATTAAAGATGAAATGGCTATGCTCGATCACCATGGACGAGACAAACAGCCGATAAAACCCACCTCTGGGGACTCAACAGGGACTACAAGGAATTCATGTAGGAAGCTCACAGGCCAGGTTACTCACCCAGAACCCCCAGTGCCAGGTGTCCTATGAAGGAACTTGTAGTGGGCTGGTCCCATGCGTGTAGGGGGTACAAGTAGACGCTGTAGACGTGGCCAGGTATAAGTAGATGAAGTTTATTATGTTCTTAGAAGTAGTTACAACAAGCCCCACCAGGAGCAGCCTCCTAGCTGCTCAGCCCATCTTCCCAACTGACCACACTCACACCAGGCACCCAAGCATTCCACTCACACTAACATTCTAACCGGAACACTCACACTGGCTGAGCAGCTAGGTACAGGGAACACAATGACATGACCTGAGGATACCACATATCCTATCCCTTTTATACTGAACAATAAAAAGAACCAAACTAAAATGAAAACAACTATACACAATAATGTACACATGAAGTAAACCATCCATTAACCCAGGGATGCGAGGAATGACATCACGAGAGGGAAAACGGAAGCACGAAGAAAGAAAGAAGAATGGAAGAATAGAAAGCACATGCACTTTACCCATCCTCTTCCTTTCATAGTAATGAAATAAAAAGTAAATAGCGTAATAAGAGCTCACATACACAACAAGTGAGCAAGACATGTAACAAGAGTAAAGGGAAAAACGAACCCCAAGACTCCACACAATGGATGGACAACATCCAAAGAGGTACTCCACAACTAAGGAGACCGTGGCAAAAATGCCACCCCTCATGTAAGGGATGGGACTAACCCATACTTAGAAGTGTAAAAACAAATTTTGCATGGGACTGACACCCAAGTATAACAGGTAACGATGCATGGGACTGACACCCAAATGTAACATGTAACGTTGCATGGGACTAACACCCAAGAACTTGTGCAGCAAGAACGCAGCACAGTGTGACAAACGCACACAATACGTCGACACAACAGAACGACGCAAAAGTACTGAGTGAAGCGCAGGGCGACTTATACACCAAAAATACAAGGGACGTTAAAATGTGTAACTGGGACTGACACCCAAACACAAACATCCAGAAGAAAGGATGTACATCAAACCCACTGTAAGGAAAGACATAAGCCCAAAAACATGGAGCGTAACAACTAGTGTCACATGGGACTAAAAGCCAAGGACATGTACAGCATCATTAAATAACCAAATGCAGTACAGTGTGGCACACGCACACAAGGTACAGAGACCAAAAACTGAGTAAATGGGACTCAAACCCATCTGGGATTGACGCCCCCTAAAAACTGAGTATATGGGACTAATAATTCCAACAAGGGGGGACAAAGGGGCAAGTTTAAAGAGGTCCAACGTACGTGCCCCAGTTGATACTGTGTACAAGAAGGGTACGAAGTTCCTCTAATTATAAAGAAAAGGGGCGAGGAGATACTCCGGAGGGAGTTGGTCAAGTGTGGCCCCACTCTGAAAAGAAAGGAAGGGGGAATCCCCTAAACGGAACTAGGGCTCTCACACACCTAACAAGTTAGGTGTCATGCTTCATCATATGAGCCTGCCCCTCGTCTGGTCGAGGGGCAGGCTAGGTCGCCGGCGGAATGCGCTTGAACGCTGGACCCACATTGGTGTCCTAGTTGACCGCCGGACGCTGTTGCAAGTAATTATTAGACAACAGTTTAGGTTATTGACCTGAGTACGTGGTATGTAAGTTTTACTTTACCACGCTGTGTAGATAGCATTTGTTTTGATCCTGAGGAAGTGCCCAGATCCTCCTGACACTGTTGGCACGAAACATGTCTATCCATCAAGAGTAAGACACAGATAGCTAGATACATTGCTTCATATTTACTGTCACTCTCTATATATATATATTTTTAATCAGGCAGTTTACCTTCCGAATAAATGACTGCTAGGACTGACTGACCTGTTTTAAACTCACCTCCTTCCCCTTCACATCTACACACACTAGGCCTCTCACCCCCACTGCACCCACCGGCAGGAACAGAAGATCCCCGCCAAAGAGCCCCGTACTGGGTGCCCGTCAGGTATTGCAGCGCCGACCAGACGAGGGGCAGGCTCATATGATGAAGCATGACACCTAACTTGTTAGGTGTGTGAGAGCCCTAGTTCCGTTTAGGGGATTCCCCCTTCCTTTCTTTTCAGAGTGGGGCCACACTTGACCAACCCCCTCCGGAGTATCTCCTCGCCCCTTTTCTTTATAATTAGAGGAACTTCGTACCCTTCTTGTACACTATATGGGACTAATACCCATTATTAGAAACGTAGGTGGGACTAACACCCCTAAACATTGAGTATATGGGACTAAAACCCATTACTAATTAGATAGGTGGGACTGACACCCCCTATACACAGACATATGAGTCACAACGTGACTAACACGCACAAAAGCAAACCACATGCAGCACAAACAAAATCACGTATATGAGAAAGACAACTACAATGCATCAAATCTGACTAAATGTAGCGTCACAAACTGTTGTGCAGCATCAACTTTCAGAAAGACAAATGCATAATATATTAACAAGATAATAAACATGTAGACTCTCACCGGTGAGCGACCTCTCACCCGAGTTGCACATCCTTAGGAACATACTAAAATTGTACGCCCAACTTTCCAGTTATCTGACACACCAATAAATATGAAATACAAGTCACTGTCCAAGGTGTCAAGGACTTAATTTCATGCAGTTGAAAATGACAGATGAACTTCCAAACTGTTCGTTGTCCGTGCACTGAGGGCAGCTCCGCCTCCTACAGCTGAATGCAGAATGTTCACAAACACCGCGCAGCAACACCAAAACTCTGTTTGCCCAGACTGACAAAGATTGTGACAACATGCTCCTCACCGCACAAACACGAGGCTCCGGCGTACCTCTTCAGAATTCCGACTTCTGTCTAGCCCCTGTTCCTGCAAGATCCGTGTGGGCAGACACATGAGTGGAAAAGCGGTCACGACGAAACGACATTCGCCGTCCAGTTGAAAACAAAGCGTGGTTGGCATACGGAGCGTGAAAGTCAAAACGGACCAATCCCAAGATGGCGGCACGCTCAGGAGACGTACGCCGTGTGGCTTACGGCGCGCTCCTGCTGCAAAATGTCCATAGGCAGCATTGCGATCTTGGCGATAAAGAAGACATCATGAAAGTTCTGGAGAGGCTCCGCGCGACACCACGGACCAGGTGAGGTGCGCGAGCCTTATTTTAAATTTGGAGAGTGGAGAGGTGTGGTGCAGCGGCCAGGGCAGCTGACTTCGGAGCACAGGGTTCACGGTTCGATCCCCGGCTCTGGCGGCAGCTCAGCTCAGCACCCTGTGACTCTGGGCAATAGCTCACTTAATTTCCACTCTGGCCCCCAGCGCCTTGAGACCCGTAAGGGTGAGTAGCTGCGCTATATTAAAAAAACGGACTTTTAAATTTGAAATATAGCTCAACTGCCATATTTTAGAGGCCTCAAAGAGGGAAAAATAACCACGAATTTCAATAAAGTTAAAACTTTACTATGCTTGGAATGACGTTCTCCTCTTCGGCAGCAGACAGGGAGACTTGAAATTAACCAATTAAACCAGCCGCAAACAGTTAAAAGATGTCGCACATCCAAGTCCACATAAAAGAACACCTCCACGCTCACACAGATCCCAGTGCTCACCAGGGGTATCGCTTTCCTCACAACGCAGTACGCTGTAGCCAAAACCCAAAAACATGACGCTGGGTCATGTATTGATCACACAGATGCAGCGCTAGTACAGAGGAGCGCTAATGAAAAAAAAATTTCACACATCCAAACCCAAAGCAAGGAAGACTTGAACTGAATAAGGTGATGAATGATGAATTTGAAGAAGTCTTATGTAAAACAGAAGCAGCACACTACACTGGAGACAGAAACACTGGCAGCCACAGATTACCTTATTCCTTGTTGCACAAAATACGTTGCTTGTGGTACGGTAGACCTTTTTGAGGTACTGCAGACATTTGTTGTGGCATAGTTTCTTCTCCAAGGTGTAAGCAGGCTTGTAACCGTATTTACTGGTGTTGTAGATGACGAGATGAAGGTACAGCACGCCTTGACTGGGCTGTCCGGTGTGGTGGACTCTGGTGGGGCTGCGAGGCGTGCTTGACTGGTTTCTTGCTTGACTGGTTTCTTTTCCTTGAGATAGTTACTTTATTCTTGTTGCTCTTCATTGGTACACGTAGTAGGTTCTTTCCTACACGTAGTCCTGTTGTACTCCACATCCTTATTTTGCACCAACTACCTTCAATGCGTGAGATTAGCTCCAGATCGTCGCCATAAATGTAGTGGGCTGGTCCCATGCGTGTAGGGGGTACAAGTAGACGCTGTAGACGTGGCCAGGCATAAGTAGATGAAGTTTATTATGTTCTTAGAAGTAGTTACAACAAGCCCCACCAGGAGCAGCCTCCTAGCAGCTCAGCCCATCTTCCCAACTGACCACACTCACACCAGGCACCCAAGCATTCCACTCACACTAACATTCTAACCGGAACACTCACACCAGGCACCCAAGCATTCCACTCACACTAACATTCTAACCGGAACACTCACACCAGGCACCCAAGCATTCCACTCACACTAACATTCTAACCGGAACACTCACACTGGCTGGGCAGCTAGGTACAGGGAACACAATGACATGACCTGAGGATACCACAGAACTCTGCAGGGCCCCACAGTCAAGGGGCAGAGGATGGCAGAGGCCAGAAGAAAGAATTTAATGCAGAGATCTCGGGGCGTACAGAGGGGTGGAGGTATACGGCAAAGGGATATTAAACGAGGGCACTGTACTGAAAATTATGCCTAAATTAACCAAACAAAAAAACTAACAAAACAGCAGTGGCCTCGAGGGGTGGGGGGGCCTGCAAGCAGTGTTGTGGGGGAGGGCTGAGGGGGATGCACGGGGAGATTAAGGGACATGAAGCAACCGAAGCAGTGTTGTGGGGAGAGGTGAGGGGAGGCATAAAGTGACGGCAAGTAAATTAAGCGACCAAAGTTTCATTGCACAAGTAAACACAACAGTTAACAAGCAAAGAGGCAGGCCAACTAAAAAAGAGTTATCTCTAAGTATAAATAACCAGAACATTAAGAACACATGTAAGAGGGGCAGTCCTCATGGGAGGATACAAAATTCCAAAAGGAGGGACTACTAAGTGTGTTCACCAATGAAAAGCCAGCATTTCTAAAGGACAGCAACAGGAACCAATGAAGAAGATGGGGGAACCAATAAAGAAGATGGGCGTTTTTTCAAGCCCATAGCCTAGATATAGCAAGTCTCAAAAAGATAGCGCAAGTGCTGCCTAGGCGAGACCAGAAAAGGAGGAAGTGAGTGGGACAGAGATAGCAAAGGAGTGGGAGAGACAGAGAGAGAGAGAGAGAGAGAGAAGAGGGTACGGGTTAGAATGAGAAATTGGAAGTGAGATGAGATGACATGGAGTGGTAGGAACTGAGCAAGAGAGAGAAAGAGGAAGCAACAGGTAGCGAGGCAGAGACAGACAAAAATATGGAGATAGAGAAGCAGAGGAGGAGAACAAGTGAAAGAGACAAAGATGCACAGACAGAGTATGAAACAGTGAGAGACAGAGAAAGAGCCTGCAAGAGAAAGAGCTATTAGTAGATAGAGACAGAGAGGAAGGGGTGAGCATAATCTCTCTCTCTCTGTCACTCTACCCCTTCTCTCTGTCTCTCTCTGTCTCCCTCTCTCTCTGTGTTTCTCGTTTCTTCTCTCAGCCTCTCTCTATGTTTCTCTCTCTCTCTCTTGTTCTCTTTGTTTCTCTGTTTCCCCCTCTCTGTTTCTCTCTCTTCTTCTCTCATCCTCCCACTCTCTTTATCTTTGCCTCTCTCTGCCTCTTGCTCCCTCTCTCTGTTTCTCTCTCTCTCTCGCTCTCTTTCTCTCTTTGCTTTTCTCTCTCCCTCCTGCTCTCTTTCTCTCTGTCACTCTCTCACCCTCTCTCTCTCTGTCTCTCTATGTTTCTCTCTCTCTGCCTCTCTCTGTTTGTCTCACTCTCTCTCTCCCTCTCTCTCTATCTTTCTCTCTCTCTGTCTCTCTCAGTTTCTTTCTCTGTCTCTGTCTGCCTCTTTCTCTGTCTCTCTCTCTCTCCCCCTCTCTCCTCTCTGTCTCTCTCTGCCCCCCTCTCTCTCTCTGTCTCTCTCGCTCTGATTCTCTCTCTCTCATTCTCTCTCACTCTCTCTCTCTCTCTCGCCTTCTCTCTCTCTCTCTCTCTCTCTCCCTCTCGCCTTCTCTCTCTCTCTTTCCTTCTCTCTCTCTCACTCTCTCTCTCTCTGGCTCTCTCTCCCTCTCTGCCTCCAGCTGGCCAGGAGCCCATCTCGTATAACCCTCTCTCAGAGCAGGCTGACCCAGCGCAGACTCCAGATCGTGGCCTGTCTTGGAGACGCTGAGAGTGAGTGTTGGCTCCGGCCCCTGTTGGCCGGGAGCCTGCCCTGTTTAGTCCCTTTTCTCTGATGTGAAAGGCTCCCCCTGTGGTCTCCCTCTGTTTCCAGTCCAGCGTTCACAGCTTTGCGGACACTCACTGTCACACGACTTTACCTATATAAATTAGACTCTGCGACATTTAAATTATGACGCGTAATTTGGGGGATTTCACGTTATGCTTCTTACACAAATTTTCCAATTACGCCATTATGCTATGCCGCCTAATCACTCTCGCTGTAAATGTTACTGCAATTGCACTGGAATCACACAACCTGCCAGAACGCAAGCCGCTGTTGCTCGCGTTACTTTGTGTTTTTCATGCTTTTTTGTACCGCAAAATGTGTCCCTGATGCAAATATTGATGGAAGGACGCATTTGGCTCAAAGACATATCACTAAATGATGGATTTGTATTTTGTGTATGTGTAATTTTATGTCATTTCACATAATTATGCAAAAGCAAATTATGAGACTTTCGCACAACACTACTATAAATTAGAGGAGTAAGCACTAATATTCACTGAGCAGCCCTTCCTGCCACCATTGGCTGAAGCCTTTGAGTGACAGCTGGTCACAGTTCATATCGGCCCCTCCATTGGCTGAAGCCTTTGAGTGACAGCCGTTCGCAGTTCAAATTGGCCTATCTTCATAGGCTGGAACCTTTGAGTGACAGCCGGTCACACCACAGATAAGCATCTCTCATTGGCTGAAACCTTTGAGTGACAGCCGGTCAGAACACAGATCAGCCTCTCATTGGCTGAACCCTTTGAGTGACAGCTGGTCACACCACAGATCAGCCTCTCTCATTGGCTGAAACCTCTGAGTGACAGCCATTCACAGCACATTGACTACCAGCAGCCCTTAGTCAGGGGCCCAGGCACCCTCATAGGAGAAGAAAGGTGTACAGATGCACATTGTCACTGAAAAGCTACTTCTTCTGAGATTCGATGATTGCAAATAAGAGATCAGTGCAACGCTCCTCAAAGCCTGGTCTGCGACTCCTTGTGCAGGATTCCATTAACCACGTTGGGCGTGTAATCGGGGAATATGGCATGTTAGTCCGCATGCGTTTACAACGCATGCCATTACAATGTGGTCATTATAACGACCGCGTTGTTACATCGCATACCTTTACAACGCAAGTCGGAACAACGACTTGCTGTAGGGGGTGCTGGATGTTGGAATAGTATAATTTACTATTCCAACTCCAGTCTGTGCAACAGTAGGGAAGGTGTTGGATTTTAATCCAACACCTTCGGCACCCTAACGCAAGTCGTTGCTCCGACTTGTGTTGTAAAAGTATGCGATGTAACAACGCGGTCGTTGTCTCGCATGCGTGGTAAACGCTGTTTACCTTAATCGGGTGCCTTGTGCACGTCACACCAGAAACCAGACAACTATTAGGGGCTACATAGAAATACAAGATCTGTTAACTAAATCCGAATTTTTATGAGAGCAAAGAGCTCTTATCAGAGGTTTGTGCGAACTCTGGAGGTAACAGCCTAGAGTGGTATTAGCATTACTCTGTCATTACCGCCAGCCTGAGCCTTATGTGCTAATAAGTGGGATGATACCCGGTGGTAGCTGTGAGAAGTTGGCCTGGCATATGCTGTCCACTAGTTCTAGTGGGCACCTTGCACCAGTCCAAAAGACCTTTATTGATGATAGGTTTAAAGACAACCTTTATTGAAAGCTATCCTAGTGGTAGCTATGGAGAGCAGCCTTCAGGCTAAGTCTTGAAGGAGTGTTAAGCTGTTTGTTTTACCACTGGTAATCTCGTGAATGACCAAATGAAAGGAGAACCACACCAGGTATATATATAAAATATATGTATTTATTACTAAACACTACCCAATAGTCGCTTTATGAGGCTAGAAGTCAAAGTACACAAGTTACAAGTCAAATAGCACAGTAAATTAGCACAATATACGATTAGCCCTAGGGGCGTACCAAACCATATATTAAGAAAGTGGTATAAGAACCACGACTTAAGTAGACACAAGGCCTAGAGCCTGTAGAATTGCTGGGACCCCAAGGAACCACCCAAGGTAGTGACACAGGGGACCCACGGGGGCTGCGTGCAGTGTGTGAACACAGCCGCGAGCTCCGTTAAAATCTATGGGAAAGTCGCGGTAAGAGTTTTAGAGTTTAAGGACACTTAGAAATGGACTAGGACCAAACCATCTTGGACTTAGACAGTTCTAGGGTTAACACCCACGGGAGCACCGGAGTACTCGAGTTACCTCACCCAGGGAAGCCGGGTGCATAGGTGTCGAATGGTGACGGGTCGCGTCGTCGATTTCAATGGCAGCCTGCAAAGAAGTGCTGCTGCCGGGAAGACGCGAAGTGTCCGAAGAGATCCAAGCCTGGATCGGAGGTGAGAAGAACCTGAAAGCAGTCTGGGTCACTTGCCAGTGACCAGGGGCACGATAGGCGAATGCCCACCGATGTCGGGTGTTTCAGGTGAAAGAGGTGAAGCTTGACTCTTCAGCCACGAGGACCAGGAGGCATCGACGACGACCAGGAGCTGGATTCGAGCTGTCCCACGAAGGATGTCGAGTGCTGCAGTGTTGGTGTCCCGATTGAACACAACAAGCCTTGGCAACAGCAACCCACGCAGAAAGGAGAAAGATGCTTCGGTGCAGACCAGCAAGGTCTGAGGGACTCACCACGCGGTGGGGAGTCAGGGCACGTCTAGAGCAACCAGAAAAGCCCACAGAAAATCAGAGTTGCCTTCTCAGGGACCCACCAGTCGACGGACCAGGGATCGCGAAGGAGCCTCGAGCGGAAATGCAAGAAGCGGGCCCACGGAACACTCGTGGAGTGTAGGCTCACAATCTTCGGTGCAGATGGTGCTCGGGGCCTGGGCTACAAGTAACCCAAAGCAGGACTTCAAGAGACGTCGAGAAGTCAATGCACTAGCAAATGTGCACGGTGACCAGGAGTTCCGGTTCCACGCTATCACGAGGGCTGCGGGTCTCAGCTTTGCTGGGGACACGGGTCGGCCTCTGAGATGTCTGGAAATCCTCTTCCTGTGTTGCAGATGCTTCGGAGTCCGGCGGGAGCTTCGGAGATGCAGACCGGCAAAATGCTTCGTTGGTGCCTGCCAAGCAGGGGAGTCACTCCTTGACCCCAAGGGAGATTTCTTCAGTCCTCTAGTCTTGAGTAGAGCGTCGAAGTTCCAGGATTTAGCTTCAGAGTTTCGTCCAGGGATATCTAAAGTCCTGTTGCCAGGGGTTCCTTACTTATACCTAAGAAAGGGGTTGGACTAACTCTGGGGACCCACCTATGGGAGGGTTTGGAAAGAGGGGTGGCTACACCCATTTCCTTTGTCCAGTTTCGCGCCAGAGCAGGGGCTGGCAGCCCCTGCAACCGGTTTGAACTGGGGTATGCACGAGGACACCAAATGTGCCCCCAGTGCAGGACTTCAAAGCACTCTTTGAGTGCACCCACCCAGCCCTAATCCACTAAGGCCTGTCTGGGAGGTGGTAACACCTCCCTGGGACAGGAAACCTATTGTCCAGGCCTCCCCTGCCGGAGTTTCGGTCAGCAGCAGGAGGCCAGACTCATGTCTGTGGCTGCAGCATCCATTTTGTGATGCCAGGCTCTGTAAAGTCTCTACCGGGTATACCGGTGCTGTCATGTCTCTCCCTCTAGAAGGGTGGGATCATACTCCCACACCAGTTACTGGTGTGGGGGTATGATTCCAAGGTGTTTGACACCAAACACGACATGTTTCCGTGCAGCCATCCCAAAGTTAGCATTTACCGTGAGGATATAATGCACTTAAGAGTATATGGTCAGGCTGCACCACAGACAACCCCGGAGAGGAGATTCCGAAGGCTGCAGAGGGGCTCTGCTCATGCATGGGCACCCTCTCACATAAAACCAAGCACCCTGCCTTCAGGATTGATAAGGCCTGCCATAGGGGTGACTGGTAGGTTTCTATGTGCAGTGATAGGTGAGATATAGTGAACCTATATCTCTGTAAGGGGTGCATGCACCACCTTACTCAGGCTGCTGTAGCAGTCCTGTGGTGTCATTTTGGAGAGCCTTCCAGGGGTGGCACAATACATGCTTCAGCCCCTGGTAGGCCTCTGGGGTACCTATGCCCTGGGTACATAGTATACCATATACTAGGGACTTATAAGGGCACTCCAGAATCCAATCTGTGGTGTACCTAAAGTACATGGAATCAATTTATAAGAGAAAGCAGATAGGCTGGGGACCTGAATAGCAGGTTCCCAGCCAAACTAAGTCAAAAACCATCAAAACACCAGAAAAAAAGTGGGGGCAACCATGTAGTCAGATTCCACCTTCCTACAGTAGCGGGTTTGTGCACTAATGATAGGTCGGTTTATACAAATGATACCATGACCCAACATGTATTTCAATTGTTCACCACAGTTGTTTGGTTGGCACTGGATGGTGACTGTTTCTCTGTGAAGAAATACTCATAACAACTGCCTGCTCAATGCATTTGCCCATGCCTACTTCTAGACCCACTGCCCTGCCATATTACTGCACATGGTCATGACTGGGTCCTGGCCTAATCTACCTGTTCACTACTGCCTGCAGGCAAAGTGCGCTTCATAATGACACTGGGCGCAACCTTCGACGCCGCGCCTTTCGATGGGAATCCAAACCTCATTGGTACAGTTCAGGAAAGCTTTCAAACCTGATCTACCCTCTAATCATTTCACGCCTGGCCCTTGCCGGTGCAGGAGCTGTTCTCTGTTTATTAGCTCCAAGAAACTCCTCTGGAGTGATAGCCACACCTTACAAAACTTCAAAAATTAAAAAATAAATGAATAACTGCTTCTAAAATTAGAGCCCATGCTTATGACTCTTTCTAGACTAACTGTACCTGTTCATCACTGATTCTAGACTCAGTGCATCTGTCCATCACTGCTTCTAGGCCCAGTGCACCTGTTCATCACTGCGTCTAGGCCCAGTACACCTGTCCATCACTGCTTCTAGGCCCAGTGCACCTGTCCATCACTGCTTCTAGGCCCAGTGCACCTGTTCACCACTGCTTCTAGATCCAGTGCACCTGTTCGTCACTGCTTCTAGACCCAGTGCACCTGTTTGTCACTGCTTCTAGACCCAGTGCACCTGTCCATCACTGCTTCTAGACCCAGTGCACCTGCCCATCACTGCTTCTAGACCCAGTGCACCTGTCCATCACTGCTTCTAGACCCAGGGCACCTGTTCATCACTGATTCTAAGCCCAGTACACCTGTTCAGCACTGCTTCTAGACCCAGTGCACCTGTCCATCACTGCTTCTAGACCCAGGGCACCTGTTCATCACTGATTCTAAGCCCAGTACACCTGTTCAGCACTGCTTATAGACCCAGTGCACCTGTCCATCACTGCTTCTAGACCCAGTGCACCTGTCCATCACTGCTTCTAGACCCAGGGCACCTGTCCATCACTGCTTCTAGACCCAGTGCACCTGTCCATCACTGCTTCTAGACCCAGGGCACCTGTTCATCACTGCTTCTAGACCCAGTGCACCTGTCCATCACTGCTTCTAGGCCCAGTGCACCAGTCCATCACTGCTTCTAGGCCCAGTGCACCTGTCCATCACTGCTTCCAGACCCAGTGCACCTGTTCATCACTGCTTCTGGGCCCAGTGCACCTGGTCATCACTGCTTCTAGACCCAGTGCATCCATCCATCATTGCTTCTAGGCCCAGTGCCCCTGCTCATGACTCTTTCTAGACTAACTGTACCTGTTCATCACTGCTTCTAGACCCAGTGCAAATGTTCATCACTGATTCCCTGATTCTAGACTCAGTGGCCCTGCTTATGACACTTTCTAGATCCAGTGCATCCATCCATCACTGCTTCTAGACCCAGTGCATCAGTTCATCACTGATTCTAGACCCAGTGCATCAGTTCATCACTGATTCTAGACTCAGTGCATCAGTTCATCATTGCTTCTAGACCCAGGGCACCTCTTCATGACTGCTTCTAGACCCAGTGCCTCTGCTCATGACTCCTTCTAGACCCAGTGCCCCTGCTTATGACTCTTTCTAGACCCAGTGCACTGGTTCATCACTGCTTCTAGACCCAGTGCACCTGTTCATCACTGCTTCTAGAGCCAGTGCATTAGTTCATCACTGATTCTAGACCCAGTGCATTAGTTCATCACTGATTCTAGACTCAGTGCATCAGTTCATCACTGCTTCTAGACCCAGGGCATCTGTTCATGAATGCTTCTAGACCCAGTGCCCCTGCTCATGACTCCTTCAAGACCCAGTGCCCCTGCTTATGACTCTTTCTAGACCCAGTGCACTGCTTCATCACTGCTTCTAGACCCAGTGCACCTGTTCATCACTGATTCAAGACTCAGTGCAGCTGTTCATCACTGCTTCTAGACCCAGTGCACCTGTTCAGCACTGCTTCTAGACCCAGTGCACCTGTTCATCACCGTTTCTGGGCCCACTGCATCTGTTCATCACTGATTGTAGACTCAGTGTTCCTACTTATGACTCTTTCTAGACCCAGTGCACTTGTTCATCACTGCTTCTCAACCCAGGGCACCTATTTATCACTGCTTCTAGACCCAGGGCACCTGTTCATCACTGCTTCTGGACACAGTGCCCTGCTCATGACTCCTTCTAGACCCAGTGCACCTGTCCATCACTGCTTCTAGACCCAGGGCACCTGTTCATCACTGATTCTAAGCCCAGTGCACCTGTTCAGCACTGCTTCTAGACCCAGTGCACTTGTTCATCACTGCTTCTAGACCCAGTGCACCTGTCCATCACTGCTTCTAGACCCAGGGCACCTGTCCATCACTGCTTCTAGACCCAGGGCACCTGTCCATCACTGCTTCTAGACCCAGTGCACCTGTCCATCACTGCTTCTAGACCCAGGGCACCTGTCCTTCACTGCTTCTAGACCCAGTGCACCTGTCCATCACTGCTTCTAGGCCCAGTGCACCTGTCCATCACTGCTTCTAGGCCCAGTGCACCTGTTCATCACTGAATTTCGACACAGTGCCCCTGTTCATCACTGCTTCTAGACCCAGTGCCCTGCTCATGACTCCTTCTAGACCCAGTGCACCTGTCCATCACTGCTTCTAGACCCAGTGCACCTGTTCATCACTGCTTCTAGGCCCAGTGCATCTGTTCATCACTGCTTCTAGACCCAGTGCACCTGTCCATCACTGCTTCTAGACCCAGTGCACCTGCCCATCACTGCTTCTAGACCCAGTGCACCTGTCAATCACTGCTTCTAGACCCAGTGCACCTGCCCATCACTGCTTCTAGACCCAGGGCACCTGTTCATCATTGATTCTAAGCCCAGTGCACCTGTTCAGCACTGCTTCTAGACCCAGTGCACCTGTTCATCACTGCTTCTAGACCCAGTGCACCTGTCCATCACTGCTTCTAGACCCAGGGCACCTGTCCATCACTGCTTCTAGACCCAGTGCACCTGTTCATCACTGCTTCTAGACCCAGGGCACCTGTTCATCACTGCTTCTAGACCCAGTGCACCTGTCCATCACTGCTTCTAGGCCGAGTGCACCTGTCCATCACTGCTTCTAGGCCCAGTGCACCTGTTCATCACTGAATTTCGACACAGTGCCCCTGTTCATCACTGCTTCTAGACCCAGTGCCCTGCTCATGACTCCTTCTAGACCCAGTGCACCTGTCCATCACTGCTTCTAGACCCAGTGCATCTGTTCATCACTGCTTCTAGACCCAGTGCACCTGTCCATCACTGCTTCTAGACCCAGTGCACCTGCCCATCACAGCTTCTAGACGCAGTGCACATGTCCATCACTGCTTCTAGACCCAGGGCACCTGTCCATCACTGCTTCTAGACCCAGTGCACCTGTTCATCACTGCTTCTAGGCCCAGTGCACCTGTTCATCACTGCTTCTAGATCCAGTGCATCCATCCATCACTGCTTCTAGACCCAGTGCACCTGTTCACCACTGCTTCTAGATCCAGTGCATCCATCCATCATTGCTTCTAGGCCCAGTGCCCCTGCTCATGACTCTTTCTAGACTAACTGTACCTGTCCATCACTGCTTCTAGACCCAATGCAAATTTTCATCACTGATTCCCTGATTCTAGACTCAGTGGCCCTGCTTAAGACACTTTCTAGACCCAGTGCACCTGTTCATCACTGATTCTAGACCCAGTGCACCTGTTCATCACTGAATTTCGACCCAGTGCCCCTGTTCATCACTGCTTCTAGACCCAGGGCACCTGTTCATCACTGCTTCTAGACCCAGTGCATCAGTTCATCACTGATTCTAGACCCAGTGCATCAGTTCATCACTGATTCTAGACTCAGTGCATCAGTTCATCATTGCTTCTAGACCCAGGGCACCTGTTCATGACTGCTTCTAGACCCAGTGCCTCTGCTCATGACTCCTTCTAGACCCAGTGCCCCTGCTTATGACTCTTTCTAGACCCAGTGCACCTGTTCATCACTGCTTCTAGAGCCAGTGCATTAGTTCATCACTGATTCTAGACCCAGTCCATTAGTTCATCACTGATTCTAGACTCAGTGCATCAGTTCATCACTGCTTCTAGACCCAGTGCACATGTTCATCACTGCTTCTAGACCCAGTGCACCTGTTCATCACCGTTTCTGGGCCCACTGCATCTGTTCATCACTGATTGTAGACTCAGTGTTCCTACTTATGACTCTTTCTCGACCCAGTGCACTTGTTCATCACTGCTTCTCAACCCAGGGCACCTGTTTATCACTGCTTCTAGACCCAGGGCACCTGTTCATCACTGCTTCTAGACCCAGTGCCCTGCTCATGACTCCTTCTAGACCCAGTGCACCTGTCCATTACTGCTTCTAGACCCAGGGCACCTGTTCATCACTGATTCTAAGCCCAGTGCACCTGTTCAGCACTGCTTCTAGACCCAGTGCACCTGTCCATCACTGCTTCTAGACCCAGGGCACCTGTCCATCACTGCTTCTAGACCCAGTGCACCTGTCCACCCCTGCTTCTAGACCCAGGGCACCTGTTCATCACTGCTTCTAGACCCAGTGCACCTGTCCATCACTGCTTCTAGGCCCAGTGCACCTGTCCATCACTGCT
The DNA here is from genome assembly GCA_963921515.1 of Calotriton arnoldi. Taxonomy (NCBI): domain Eukaryota; kingdom Metazoa; phylum Chordata; class Amphibia; order Caudata; family Salamandridae; genus Calotriton; species Calotriton arnoldi. The sequence continues at coordinate 232,560 of CAWUFW010007112.1, forward strand.
TCTAGGCCCAGTGCACCTGTCCATCACTGCTTCTAGACCCAGGGCACCGTCCATCACTGCTTCTAGACCCAGTGCACCTGTCCATCACTGCTTCTAGACCCAGGGCACCTGTTCATCACTACTTCTAGACCCAGTACACCTGTCCATCACTGCTTCTAGGCCCAGTGCTTCTGTTCATCACTGAATTTCGACACAGTGCCCCTGTTCATCACTGCTTCTAGACTCAGGGCACCTGTTCATCACTGCTTCTAGACCCAGTGCATCAGTTCATCACTGATTCTAGACCCAGTGCATCAGTTCAACACTGATTCTAGACTCAGTGCATCAGCTCATCACTGCTTCTAGACCCAGGGCACCTGTTCATGACTGCTTCTAGACCCAGTGCCCCTGCTCATGACTCCTTCTAGACCCAGTGCCCCTGCTTATGACTCTTTCTAGACCCAGTGCACTGGTTCATCACTGCTTCTAGACCCAGTGCACATGTTCATCACTGCTTCTAGAGCCAGTGCATCAGTTCATCACTGATTCTAGACCCAGTGCATCAGTTCATCACTGATTCTAGACTCAGTGCATCAGTTCATCACTGCTTCTAGACCCAGGGCACCTGTTCATGACTGCTTCTAGACCCAGTGCCCCTGCTCATGACTCCTTCTAGACCCAGTGCCCCTGCTTATGACTCTCTCTAGACCCAGTGCACTTGTTCATCACTGCTTCTAGACCCAGTGCACCTGTTCATCACTGATTCTAGGCCCAGTGCACCTGTCCATCACTGCTTCTAGACCCAGTGCACCTGTTCATCACTGCTTCTAGGCCGAGTGCACCTGTTCATCACTGCTTCTAGATCCAGTGCATCCATCCATCATTGCCTCTAGACCCAGTGCACCTGTTCATCACTGCTTCTAGACCCAGTGCACCAGTTCATCACTGCTTCTAGGCCCAGTGCACCTGTCCATCACTGCTTCTAGGCCCAGGGCACTGCTTCTAGACCCAGTGCACTTGTCCATCACTGCTTCTAGGCCCAGTGCACCTGTTCATCACTGCTTCTAGGCCCAGTGCACCTGTCCATCACTGCATCTAGACCCAGGGCACCTGTTAATCACTGATTCTAGGCCCAGTGCACCTGTCCATCACTGCTTCTAGACCCAGTGCAACTGTCCATCACTGCTTCTAGACCCAGTGCACCTGTCCATCACTGCTTCTAGGCCCAGTGCACCTGTTCATCACTGCTTCTAGGCCCAGTGCACCGGTCCATCACTGCTTCTAGACCCAGTGCACCTGTCTATCACTGCTTCTAGGCCCAGTGCACCTCTCCATCACTGCTTCTAGGCCCAGTGTCCCTTGCTCACTTTGCCACTGGATTCAAGATAGCCTGGCTGATGAGGGTTTTGAACCCGAAACCGGTCCCAGGATGCTTGTTTCCGGTCCAGGGAAGACATGGCTTGGCAGTTCGGGCTGGACTGTTCCCATGAGGCACAGGGTCAGACTGATTTGCATATGGCCATGTCTGAACTGGGGTGGTGGAGTGAGCTAAAGAATGATGATGGATTAAACCCAGATCAGTTGACTGGGGGTGAGTGTTTGATTTGCTCTAGCGCTCCGTCCATCATCCCCTTTAGTATCGCTCTAGGCCCAGTACACCTGTCCATCACTGCTTCTAGGCCCAGTACACCTGTCCATCACTGCTTCTAGGCCCAGTGCACATGTTCATCACTGCTTCTAGACCAAGTGCACCTGTTCATCACTGCTTCTAGACCCACTGCACCTGTTCATCACTGCTTCTAGGCCCACGGCACCTGTTCATCACTGCTTCTGAGCCCAGTACACCTGTCCATCACTGCTTCTAGACCCAGTACACCTGTCCATCACTGCTTCTAGGCCCAGTGCACCTGTCCATCACTGCTTCTAGGCCCAGTGCACCTGTCCATCACTGCTTCTAGACCCAGTGCACCTGTTCATCACTGCTTCTACACCCAGTGCACCTGTTCACCACTGCTTCTAGATCCAGTGCATCCATCCATCATTGCTTCTAGGCCCAGTGCCCCTGCTCATGACTCTTTCTAGACCCAGTGCCCCTGCTTATGACTCTCTCTAGACCCAGTGCACTGGTTCATCACTGCTTCTAGACCCAGTGCACCTGTTCATCACTGATTCTAGGCCCAGTGCACCTGTCCATCACTGCTTCTAGGCCCAGTGCACCTGTTCATCACTGCTTCTAGGCCCAGTGCACCTGTTCATCACTGCTTCTAGATCCAGTGCATCCATCCATCATTGCCTCTAGACCCAGTGCACCTGTTCATCACTGCTTCTAGACCCAGTGCACCTGTTCATCACTGCTTCTAGGCCCAGTGCACCTGTCCATCACTGCTTCTAGGCCCAGGGCACTGCTTCTAGACCCAGTGCACTTGTCCATCACTGCTTCTAGGCCCAGTGCACCTGTTCATCACTGCTTCTAGGCCCAGTGCACCTGTCCATCACTGCATCTAGACCCATGGCACCTGTTGATCACTGATTCTAGGCCCAGTGCACCTGTCCATCACTGCTTCTAGACCCAGTGCACCTGTCCATCACTGCTTCTAGACCCAGTGCACCTGTCCATCACTGCTTCTAGGCCCAGTGCACCTGTTCATCACTGCTTCTAGGCCCAGTGCACCGGTCCATCACTGCTTCTAGACCCAGTGCACCTGTCCATCACTGCTTCTAGGCCCAGTGCACCTGTCCATCACTGCTTCTAGGCCCAGTGCACCTGTCCATCACTGCTTCTAGGCCCAGTGCACCTGTCCATCACTGCTTCTAGGCCCAGTGCACCTGTCCATCACTGCTTCTAGGCCCAGTGCACCTGTCCATCACTGCTTCTAGGCCCAGTGCACCTGTTCATCACTGCTTCTAGGCCCAGTACACCTGTCCATCACTGCTTCTAGGCCCAGTGCACCTGTTCATCACTGCTTCTAGACCCAGTGCACCTGTTCATCACTGCTTCTAGACCCACTGCACCTGTTCATCACTGCTTCTAGACCCACTGCACCTGTTCATCACTGCTTCATGGCCCAGGGCACCTGTTCATCACTGCTTCTGAGCCCAGTACACCTGTCCATCACTGCTTCTAGACCCAGTACACCTGTCCATCACTGCTTCTAGGCCCAGTGCACCTGTCCATCACTGCTTCTAGACCCAGTGCACCTGTTCATCACTGCTTCTAGACCCAGTGCACCTGTTCACCACTGCTTCTAGATCCAGTGCATCCATCCATCATTGCTTCTAGGCCCAGTGCCCCTGCTCATGACTCTTTCTAGACTAACTGTACCTGTTCATCACTGCTTCTAGACCCAATGCAAATTTTCATCACTGATTCCCTGATTCTAGACTCAGTGGCCCTGCTTATGACACTTTCTAGACCCAGTGCACCTGTTCATCACTTCTGCTAGGCCCAGTGCACCTGTTCATCACTGCTTCTAGATCCAGTGCATCCATCCATCATTGCCTCTAGACCCAGTGCACCTGTTCATCAATGCTTCTAGACCCAGTGCACCTGTTCATCACTGCTTCTAGGCCCAGTGCACCTGTCCATCACTGCTTCTAGGCCCAGGGCACTGCTTCTAGACCCAGTGCACTTGTCCATCACTGCTTCTAGGCCCAGTGCACCTGTTCATCACTGCTTCTAGGCCCAGTGCACCTGTCCATCACTGCATCTAGACCCAGGGCACCTGTTGATCACTGATTCTAGGCCCAGTGCACCTGTCCATCACTGCTTCTAGACCCAGTGCACCTGTCCATCACTGCTTCTAGACCCAGTGCACCTGTCCATCACTGCTTCTAGGCCCAGTGAACCTGTTCATCACTGCTTCTAGGCCCAGTGCACCGGTCCATCACTGCTTCTAGACCCAGTGCACCAGTCCATCACTGCTTCTAGGCCCAGTGCACCTGTCCATCACTGCTTCTAGGCCCAGTGCACCTGTTCATCACTGCTTCTAAGCCCAGTGCACCTGTTCATCACTGCTTCTAGGCCCAGTGCACCTGTCCATCACTGCTTCTAGGCCCAGTGCACCTGTTCATCACTGCTTCTAGATCCAGTGCACCTGTTCATCACTGCTTCTAGACCCACTGCACCTGTTCATCACTGCTTCTAGGCCCAGGGCACCTGTTCATCACTGCTTCTGAGCCCAGTACACCTGTCCATCACTGCTTCTAGACCCAGTACACCTGTCCATCACTGCTTCTAGGCCCAGTGCACCTGTCCATCATTGCTTCTAGGCCCAGTGCACCTGTTCATCACTGCTTCTAGGCCCAGTGCACCTGTTCCTCACTGCTTCTAGGCCCAGTACACCTGTCCATCACTGCTTCTAGGCCCAGTGCACCTGTTCATCACTGCTTCTAGACCCAGTGCACCTGTTCATCACTGCTTCTAGACCCACTGCACCTGTTCATCGCTGCTTCTAGGCCCAGGGCACCTGTTCATCACTGCTTCTGAGCCCAGTACACCTGTCCATCACTGCTTCTAGACCAAGTACACCTGTCCATCACTGCTTCTAGGCCCAGTGCACCTGTCCATCACTGCTTCTAGACCCAGTGCACCTGTTCATCACTGCTTCTAGACCCAGTGCACCTGTTCACCACTGCTTCTAGATCCAGTGCATCCATCCATCATTGCTTCTAGGCCCAGTGCCCCTGCTCATGCCTCTTTCTAGACCCAGTGCCCCTGCTCATGACTCTTTCTAGACCCAGTGCCCCTGCTTATGACTCTCTCTAGACCCAGTGCACTGGTTCATCACTGCTTCTAGACCCAGTGCACCTGTTCATCACTGATTCTAGACCCAGGGCACCTGTTGATCACTGATTCTAGGCCCAGTGCACCTGTCCATCACTGCTTCTAGACCCAGTGCACCTGTTCATCACTGCTTCTAGACCCAGTGCACCTGTTCATCACTGCTTCTAGACCCAGTGCACCTGTTCATCACTGCTTCTAGGCCCAGTGCACCTGTTCATCACTGCTTCTAGATCCAGTGCATCCATCCATCATTGCCTCTAGACCCAGTGCACCTGTTCATCACTGCTTCTAGACCCAGTGCACCTGTTCATCACTGCTTCTAGGCCCAGTGCACCTGTCCATCACTGCTTCTAGGCCCAGGGCACTGCTTCTAGACCCAGTGCACTTGTCCATCACTGCTTCTAGGCCCAGTGCACCTGTTCATCACTGCTTCTAGGCCCAGTGCACCTGTCCATCACTGCATCTAGACCCAGGGCACCTGTTGATCACTGATTCTAGGCCCAGTGCACCTGTCCATCACTGCTTCTAGACCCAGTGCACCTGTCCATCACTGCTTCTAGACCCAGTGCACCTGTCCATCACTGCTTCTAGGCCCAGTGCACCTGTTCGTCACTGCTTCTAGGCCCAGTGCACCGGTCCATCACTGCTTCTAGACCCAGTGCACCTGTCCATCACTGCTTCTAGGCCCAGTGCACCTGTCCATCACTGCTTTTAGGCCCAGTGCACCTGTCCATCACTGCTTCTAGACCCAGTGCACCTGTCCATCACTGCTTCTAGACCCAGTGCACCTGTCCATCACTGCTTCTAGGCCCAGTGAACCTGTACATCACTGCTTCTAGGCCCAGTGCACCGGTCCATCACTGCTTCTAGACCCAGTGCACCAGTCCATCACTGCTTCTAGGCCCAGTGCACCTGTCCATCACTGCTTCTAGGCCCAGTGCACCTGTTCATCACTGCTTCTAAGCCCAGTGCACCTGTTCATCACTGCTTCTAGGCCCAGTGCACCTGTCCATCACTGCTTCTAGGCCCAGTGCACCTGTTCATCACTGCTTCTAGATCCAGTGCACCTGTTCATCACTGCTTCTAGACCCACTGCACCTGTTCATCACTGCTTCTAGGCCCAGGGCACCTGTTCATCACTGCTTCTGAGCCCAGTACACATGTCCATCACTGCTTCTAGACCCAGTACACCTGTCCATCACTGCTTCTAGGCCCAGTGCACCTGTCCATCATTGCTTCTAGGCCCAGTGCACCTGTTCATCACTGCTTCTAGGCCCAGTGCACCTGTTCCTCACTGCTTCTAGGCCCAGTACACCTGTCCATCACTGCTTCTAGGCCCAGTGCACCTGTTCATCACTGCTTCTAGACCCACTGCACCTGTTCATCGCTGCTTCTAGGCCCAGGGCACCTGTTCATCACTGCTTCTGAGCCCAGTACACCTGTCCATCACTGCTTCTAGACCAAGTACACCTGTCCATCACTGCTTCTAGGCCCAGTGCACCTGTCCATCACTGCTTCTAGACCCAGTGCACCTGTTCATCACTGCTTCTAGACCCAGTGCACCTGTTCACCACTGCTTCTAGATCCAGTGCATCCATCCATCATTGCTTCTAGACCCAGTGCCCCTGCTCATGACTCTTTCTAGACCCAGTGCCCCTGCTCATGACTCTTTCTAGACCCAGTGCCCCTGCTTATGACTCTCTCTAGACCCAGTGCACTGGTTCATCACTGCTTCTAGACCCAGTGCACCTGTTCATCACTGATTCTAGACCCAGGGCACCTGTTGATCACTGATTCTAGGCCCAGTGCACCTGTCCATCACTGCTTCTAAACCCAGTGCACCTGTTCATCACTGCTTCTAGACCCAGTGCACCTGTTCATCACTGCTTCTAGACCCAGTGCACCTGTTCATCACTGCTTCTAGGCCCAGTGCACCTGTTCATCACTGCTTCTAGATCCAGTGCATCCATCCATCATTGCCTCTAGACCCAGTGCACCTGTTCATCACTGCTTCTAGACCCAGTGCACCTGTTCATCACTGCTTCTAGGCCCAGTGCACCTGTCCATCACTGCTTCTAGGCCCAGGGCACTGCTTCTAGACCCAGTGCACTTGTCCATCACTGCTTCTAGGCCCAGTGCACCTGTTCATCACTGCTTCTAGGCCCAGTGCACCTGTCCATCACTGCATCTAGACCCAGGGCACCTGTTGATCACTGATTCTAGGCCCAGTGCACCTGTCCATCACTGCTTCTAGACCCAGTGCACCTGTCCATCACTGCTTCTAGACCCAGTGCACCTGTCCATCACTGCTTCTAGGCCCAGTGCACCTGTTCGTCACTGCTTCTAGGCCCAGTGCACCGGTCCATCACTGCTTCTAGACCCAGTGCACCTGTCCATCACTGCTTCTAGGCCCAGTGCACCTGTCCATCACTGCTTCTAAGCCCAGTGCACCTGTTCATCACTGCTTCAAGGCCCAGTGCACCTGTTCATCACTGCTTCTAGGCCCAGTACACCTGTCCATCACTGCTTCTAGGCCAGGTGTACCTGTTCATCACTGCTTCTAGGCCCAGTACACCTGTCCATCACTGCTTCTAGGCCCAGTGCACCTGTTCATCACTGCTTCTAGACCCAGTGCACCTGTTCATCACTGCTTCTAGACCCACTGCACCTGTTCATCACTGCTTCTAGGCCCAGGGCACCTGTTCATCACTGCTTCTAGACCCACTGCACCTGTTCATCGCTGCTTCTGAGCCCAGTACACCTGTCCATCACTGCTTCTAGACCCAGTACACCTGTCCATCACTGCTTCTAGGCCCAGTGCACCTGTCCATCACTGCTTCTAGACCCAGTGCACCTGTTCATCACTGCTTCTAGACCCAGTGCACCTGGTCATCACTGCTTCTAGGCCCAGTGCACCTGTTCATCACTGAATTTTGACTCAGTGCACTTGTTTATCACTGCTTCTAGACTCAGGGCACCTGTTCACTGATTCTAGACTTAGTGTCACTACTTTTGACTCTTTCTAGACCCAGTGCACTTGTTCATCACTGCTTCTAGGCCCAGTGCACCTGTTCATCACTGAATTTCGACCCAGTGCACTTGTTTATCACTTCTTCTAGACTCAGTGCACCTGTTCACTGATTCTAGACTTAGTGTCACTACTTATGACTCTTTCTAGACCCAGTGCACTTGTTCATCACTGCTTCTCAACCCACGGCACCTGTTCATCACTGCTTCTCAACCCAGGGCACCTGTTTATCATTACTTCTAGACCCAGGGCACCTGTTCATCACTGCTTCTAGACCCAGTGCACCTGTCCATCACTGCTACTAGGCCCAGTGGACCTGTTCATCACTGCTTCTAGGCCCAGTGCACCTGTCCATCACTGCTTCTAGACCCAGTGCACCTGTCCATCACTGCTTCTAGACCCAGTGCACCTGTCCATCACTGCTTCTAGACCCAGGGCACCTGTTCATCACTGCTTCTAGACCCAGTGCATCTGTCCATCACTGCTTCTAGGCCCAGTGCCCCTGTTCATCACTGCTTCTAGGCCCAGTTCACCTGTCCATCACTGCTTCTAGACCAAGGGCACCTGTCCATCACTGCTTCTAGACCCAGTGCACCTGTCCATCACTGCTTCTAGACCCAGTGCACCTGTCCATCACTGCTTCTAGACCCAATGCACCTGTTTATCACTGCTTCTAGACTCAGTGCACCTGTTCACTGATTCTAGACTTAGTGTCACTACTTATGACTCTTTCTAGACCCAGTGCACTTGTTCATCACTGCTTCTCAACCCAGGGCACCTGTTTATCACTGCTTCTAGGCTCAGTGGCGCTGCTCTTGACTCCTAGACTGAGTACACCTGTTCATTACTGCCTCTAGACCCAGTGCACCTGTTCATCACTTCTTACAGACCTGGTGCACCTGTCCATCACTGATTCTAGACCCAGTGCCCCTGTCCATCATTGATTTTAGACCCAGTGCCCCTGTTCATCACTGCTTCTAGACCCAGTGCACCTGTCCATCACTGATTCTAGACCCAGTGCACCTGTTCATCACTGCTTCTAGGCCCAGTGCACCTGTTCATTACTGCTTCTAGACTCAGAACACCTGTCCATCACTGATTCTAGACCCAGTGCCCCTGTCCATCACTGATTCTAGACCCAGTGCCCCTGTTCATCACTGCTTCTAGACCCAGTGCACCTGTCCATCACTGTTTCTAGCCCCAGTGCACCTGTTCAGCACTGCTTCTAGGCCCAGAGTGCCTGTCCATCACTGATTCTAGACCCAGTGCACCTGTTCATCACTGCTTCTAGACCCAGTGCACCTGTCCATCACTGATTCTAGACCCAGTGCACCTGTCCATCACTGTTTCTAGCCCCCGTGCACCTGTTCATCACTGATTCTAGACCCAGTGCACCTGTCCATCACTGATTCTAGACCCAGTGCACCTGTCCATCACTGTTTCTAGCCCCGTGCACCTGTTCATCACTGCTTCTAGACCCAGGGCACCTGTTCATCATTGATTCTAGACCCTGTGCACCTGTTCATTACTGTTTCTAGACACAGTGCCCCTGTCCATCACTGATTCTAGACCCAGTGCCCCTGTTCATCACTGCTTATAGACCCAGTGCACCTGTCCATCACTGTTTCTAGCCCCAGTGCACCTGTTCATCACTGCTTCTAGGCCCAGTGTGCCTGTCCATCACTGATTCTAGACCCAGTGCACCTGTTCATCACTGCTTCTAGACCCAGTGCACCTGTCCATCACTGATTCTAGACCCAGTGCACCTGTCCATCACTGTTTCTAGCCCCCGTGCACCTGTTCATCACTGATTCTAGACCCAGTGCACCTGTCCATCACTGATTCTAGACCCAGTGCACCTGTCCATCACTGTTTCTAGCCCCCGTGCACCTGTTCATCACTGCTTCTAGACCCAGGGCACATGTTCATCATTGATTCTAGACCCCGTGCACCTGTTCATTACTGTTTCTAGACCCAGTGCACCTGTTCATCACTGATGCTTGGACAAGTGCACCTGCTTCTATAACAAATGCATCGGAGAAGTACTCATTCTAGACCTAGTGCACAAGCTAAATGCTTCTAGGCCCAATGCACCTGATAGTGACTACTTCTAGAACCAATGCACCTTATCGCCAAAAAAGCGCTTCAACACACAACAAACAAACCAGCGCTATATAAATGCAAACCTTTTTCCCTCTTCTATCCCTCCGCTATCCTTCTGAATCCAAATAACTGACTAACTTATCCACCACTCAAATTACTTTCATATTACACTATACTAATTCAACACTAATCCTTTATGGGTTCCGGAGTAGCGTGCTACTCGCCGAGAAAGCACTTTGACTCCTCGTCAGGGGTAGTAAGCGCTATATAAATGCAATCACAATACAATAATGACTGCTTCTAGGCCCAATGCACCTTATAATGACTGTTTCTAGACCTTGTGCACCCGCTACCTGCTTCGAGACCCAATGCACCTGCTAATGGCTGCTTCTAGACCCAATGCACCTAATAATGACTGCTTCTAAACCTAGTAAACCAGAAAACTGCTTCTAGGCCCAATGCACCTGATAATGACTGTTTCTAGACCTTGTGCACCCACTACCTGCTTCTAGACCCAATGCACCTGCTAATGGCTGCTTCTGGACCCAATGCACCTAATAATGACTGCTTCTAAACCTAGTAAACCAGAAAACTGCTTCTAGGCCCAATGCACCTGATAATGACTGTTTCTAGACCTTGTGCACCCACTACCTGCTTCTAGACCCAACGCACCTTTTAATGACTTCTAGACCTAGTGCACCAGCTAACTGCTTCTAGATCCAATGCACCTGATAATGACTGTGCCTAGACCTAGTGCCCCAGGTAACTGCTTCTAGACCCAATGCACCTTATAATGACTGCTTCTAGACCCAATGCACCTGGTAATAACTCCTTCTAAATCTTGTACACCAGCTAACTGCTTCTAGGCCCAATGCACCTGATAATGATTGCTTCTCGACCCAGTGTACCTGCTATTGACTGCAATTGGACCCACTGCACCTGCTACAGACTGCTTCTAGACTCAATGCACCAGCTACTTACTGCGTTTAGACCCAGTGCACCTGCTACTCACCTGAGTTTAGACCCAGTGCACCTGCTACTCACTGAGTTTAGACCCAGTGCACCTGCTACTCACTGAGTTTAGACCCAGTGCACCTGCTACTTACTGCTTCTAGACCCAGTGCACCTGCTACTCACTGAGTTTAGACCCAGTGCACCTGCTACTTACTGCTTCTAGACCCAGTGCACCTGCTACTTACTGCTTCTAGACCCAGTGCACCTGCTACTCACTGAGTTTAGACCCGCTGCACCCACTACTGACTGCATCTAGACCAACAGACCTACTACTGATTGTTTCTAGATTTAATGAGCCTGCCTGTCACTGCTTTTAGGCTAAGTGCCTATGACTGCTTTCATGCCCAATGCATCTGTTGATGATTGTGCCTGCTGATGATTGCGTGTTCTCCAATGTGCCCCAGTGAATGACTGCTTCTAGGCCAACTGCACTTTTGTGACTGTTTCTAGGCCCCTTGTGCCTGGTGAAGAACGCTACTAGATTCAATGTGTCTGCATCTGAATGCTTCTTGACATAGTGACATGCTAACGCCTTCTGGACAGAGAACACGTGCAAACAACTGCTTCTACTCTCACTGTACATGCTAACGGTTGCTTCTACTCTCACTGCACATGCTACTGACTGCTTCTACTCTCACTGTACATGCTACTGCCTGCTTCTACTCTCACTGCACATGCTACTGACTGCTTCTACTCTCACTGCACATGCTAACAGCTGCTTCTACTCTCACTGCACATGCTACTGACTGCTTCTACTCTCACTGTACATGCTAACGGTTGCTTCTACTCTCACTGCACATGCTACTGACTGCTTCCACTCTCACTGTACATGCTACTGACTGCTTCTTCCCTCACTGCGCATGCTACTGACTGCTTCTACTCTCACTGCGCATGCTAACGACTGCTTCTACTCTCACTGTGCATGCTACTGACTGCTTCTACTCTCACTGCGCATGCTACTGACTGCTTCTACTCTCACTGCGCATGCTACTGACTGCTTCCACTCTCACTGCACATGCTACTGACTGCTTCTACTCTCACTGCACATGCTACTCACTGCTTCAACTCTCACTGCACATGCTAACGACTGCTTCTACTCTCACTGCACATGCTACTGACTGCTTCTACTCTCACTGTGCATGCGAACGACTGCTTCTACTCTCACTGCACATGCTACTGACTGCTTCTACTCTCACTGCGCATGCTAACGACTGCTTCTACTCTCACTGCGCATGCTACTGACTGCTTCTACTCTCACTGCGCATGCTACTGACTGCTTCTACTCTCACTGCGCATGCTACTGACTGCTTCTACTCTCACTGCGCATGCTACTGACTGCTTCCACTCTCACTGCACATGCTACTGACTGCTTCTACTCTCACTGCACATGCTACTCACTGCTTCTACTCTCACTGCACATGCTAACGACTGCTTCTACTCTCACTGCACATGCTAACGACTGCTTCTACTCTCACTGCACATGCTACTGACTGCTTCTACTCTCACTGCACATGCTGACTGCTTCTACTCTCACTGCACATGCTACTGACTGCTTCTACCTCACTGCACATGCTACTGACTGCTTCTACTCTCACTGCACATGCTACTGACTGCTTCTAAAGCCGGTGCATCTACTACTGACTGCTTCGAGACCAAGTGCACCTTTTTATGACTGTTGCTAATTACAGTTCACTTGCTCTTGACAGAGCCAGTCTGTCTTTCATGACTGCGTCCAAAGCCAGAGAAAGCGGCAGGTGAGCCAGAATGGCGGAGAAGCTCTTGTATGGAGAAGAGGAAGGGCAACTGGAAGTAAGAGCAATATGGGCGGGCAAGCTTTCACTGAACCAGGGGCTGGATGTCCCTGTGCAGTTCATCTAACCCAGAGGACACAGACCCGATGTCCAAGTGCAGTTTGTCTAACCCAGAGGATACAGACCAAATGTCCCTGTGCAGTTCATCTAGCCCAGAAAACACAGACCGGATGTCCTAGTGAAGTTTGTCTACCACTGCGGACACAGAATGGATGTCCCACTGAAGTTCGTCTAGCCTTGTGGACACAGACTGGATGTCCCTGTGCAGTTCGTCTAGCCCAGAGGATACAGACCGGATGTCCTAGTGAAGTTCGTCTAGCTCTGCGGACACAGACTGGAAGTCCCAGTGAAGTTTGTCTAGGCCTGTGGGCACAGACTGCATGTCCCTGTACAGTTCGGCTAGCCCAGGGGAAACAGACCGGATGTCCCTGTGCAGTTCGTCTAGCCCAGAGGACACAGACCCGATGTCCCAGTGAAGTTCGTCTAGCTCTGTGGACACAGACCTAATGTTCCTGCACAGTTTGGCTAGCCCAGAGGACACAGACCGGATGTCCTACTTAAGTTTGTCTAGCTCTGCGGACACAGACTGGATGTCCCAGTGAAGTACGTCCAGCCCTGTGGACACAGACTAGCTGTCCCTGTACAGTTCGGCTAGCCCAGAGGAAACAGACTGGATGTCCCTGTGCAGTTCGGCTAACCCAGAAGACACAGACCGGATGTCCCTGTGCAGTTTGTCTAGCCCAGAGGACACAGACCCGATGTCCCAGTGAAGTTTGTCTAGCTTTGCGGACACAGACTGGATGTCCCTGTGCAGTTCGTCTAGCCCAGAAGACTCAGAATGATGTCCCTGTGCATTTCGTCTAGCCCAGAGGACAAAGATCCGATGTCCCAGTGAAGTTCATCTAGCCCTGTGGACACAGACCTGATGTCCCTGCACAGTTCGGCTAGCCCAGAGGACACAGACCGGATGTCCCAATAAAGTTTGTCTAGCACTGTGGACACAGACCCGATGCCCCAGTGAAGTTTCGCTAGCCCAGAGGACACAGACCCGATGTTCCAGTGAAGTTCATCTAGCCCTGTGGACACAGACCTGGTGTCCCTGCACAGTTCGGCCAGCCCAGAGGACACAGACCGGATGTCCTAGTGAAGTTTGTCTAGCTCTGCGGACACAGACTGGATGTCCCAGTGAAGTTCGTCTAGCCCTGTGGACACAGACTGGATGTCCCTGTGCAGTTCGGCTAGTCCAGAGGACACAGACCAGATGTCCCAGTGAAGTTCGTCTAGCCCCGTGGACACTGACCGGATGTCCCAATGAAGTTTGGCTAGCCCAGAGGACACAGACCGGATGTCCCAGTGAAGTTCGACTAGCCCAGAGGACACAGCTAGCCCAGAGGACGCACATTCGGTGTCCTCATATTCATGACAAGTCTAGCCACTGTGTTCTCTGCCTGCCTACAGTCGTACAACAGTGCCTGCCTGTTAAGCACCTTTGCTACCAGTCTACAATCCTATAAGAGTGGCTGCATGTGCCTGCACCATCTCTGCCAGCCTACAGTCGTACAACAGTGCCTGCCTGTTTCTGCACCTTTGCTACCCGTCTACAGTCCTATAAGAGTGGCTGCATGTGCCTGCACCATCTCTGCCTGCCTACAGTCGTACAACAGTGCCTGCCTGTTTCTGCACCTCCGCTACCCGTCTACAGTCCTATAAGAGTGGCTGCATGTGCCTGCACCATCTCTGCCTGCTTACAGTCGTACAACAGTGCCTGCCTGTGCCTACACATTTTCTACCTCTCTAGAGTCCTATAAGAGTGCCTTCCTGTGCTTGCACCATCTCTACCTACCTAGAGGCGTACAAGAGTGTCGGCCAGTGCCTGCACTGTCTCTACCTCTCTACAGTCCAATAAGAGCACCTGCCTTTGCCCGCACCATCTCTGCCTGCCTAGAGGCGTACACGGATGTCTGCCTATACTGTCTCTACCTGTCTACAGTCTTATAAGAGCGCCTGCCTGTGTCTGCACCATATTTTTCTGCCTACAGTCGTTTGGATTGATACACAGCTGATCACTCCGTGACGGCCGCCTGAGGATCGGTGACCCGACCCAGGACAAGCATACCACTACTCCAACCTGTCGAGGCCCCGGCTGCTTCTTCTCGAATCTGTATCGGCACTCCAGGCCGCCCGCCGCTAGCTGCTCCTCCTGACAGCCACCTGTGGATCGGGGCTCCGACCCAGGTCACCGGCCTACCTCCAGGCGCCGGGCTACCCGTTCCACGCATCGCACCTTCATCCAGTAACCTGGTCCTGATGATGATCCTTAATCGCTAGGATCGAAACGCCGTTGACAAACCAGCGCTACTTCCGGCGCCTTTTTACTATGGTTCACTAAAATGCTTAAAAATGTTGTTACATTTATGTAAACAATTTACTGTGAACCACAAGTCCTTTTATGTATATATTTGTCACTTCTCCACTCTGCGCCGCTTCTGTTTTATCACTTGTCACCTGCGCCATCCACCTTTGAGTGTCACGAGCACCTGCGTGCACATAGTTTTCGGGTTACTTACGCAATAATTGCTTACAGTGCTGATACAAATGTTCCCAATTTTTCCACAACCCTTGATTCAATTGTTCTGCAATTTCTTGTACTCTTTTAAATATATGATGCTTTGGGCACATTTGAACAAACTATGAGTCTCCCTACCTTCCTTCCTTGCAATGTTTTGTGCATGCTTGGTAACTAGCCTTCGCAATAACACCGGTTGAGATATTGTTGTTTGTCTATACAGTCGTACAAGAGCGCCTGCACTATCTCTGCCTGCCTACAGTCACACAAGAGTGCCTGCCTGTGCCTGCACTATCTCTACCTGCCTACAGTCACACAAGAGTGCCTGCCTGTGCCTGCACTATCTCTACCTGCCTACAGTCACACAAGAGTGCCTGCCTGTGCCTGCACTATCTCTACCTGCCTACAGTCACACAAGAGTGCCTGCCTGTGCCTGCACTATCTCTACCTGCCTACAGTCACACAAGAGTGCCTGCCTGTGCCTGCACTATCTCTACCTGCCTACAGTCACACAAGAGTGCCTGCCTGCACTATCTCTACCTGCCTACAGTCACACAAGAGTGCCTGCCTGTGCCTGCACTATCTCTACCTGCCTACAGTCACACAAGAGTGCCTGCCTGTGCCTGCACTACCTCAACCTGCCTACAGTCACACAAGAGTGCCTGCCTGTGCCTGAACTATCTCTACCTGCCTACAGTCACACAAGAGTGCCTGCCTGTGCCTGCACTATCTCTACCTGCCTACAGTCACACAAGAGTGCCTGCCTGTGCCTGCACTATCTCTACCTGCCTACAGTCACACGAGTGCCTGCCTGTGCCTGCACTACCTCAACCTGCCTACAGTCACACAAGAGCGCCTGCCTGTGCCTGCACTATCTCTACCTGCCTACAGTCACACAAGAGCGCCTGCCTGTGCCTGCACTATCTCTACCTGCCTACAGTCACACAAGAGTGCCTGCCTGTGCCTGCACTATCTCTACCTGCCTACAGTCACACAAGAGTGCCTGCCTGTGCCTGCACTATCTCTACCTGCCTACAGTCACACAAGAGTGCCTGCCTGTGCCTGCACTACCTCAACCTGCCTACAGTCACACAAGAGTGCCTGCCTGTGCCTGCACTATCTCTACCTGCCTACAGTCACACAAGAGTGCCTGCCTGTGCCTGCACTATCTCTACCTGCCTACAGTCACACAAGAGTGCCTGCCTGTGCCTGCACTATCTCTACCTGCCTACAGTCACACAAGAGTGCCAGCCAGTGCCTGCACTATCTCTACCTGCCTACAGTCACACAAGAGTGCCTGCCTGTGCCTGCACTATCTCTACCTGCCTACAGTCACACAAGAGTGCCTGCCTGTGCCTGCACTATCTCTACCTGCCTACAGTCACACAAGAGTGCCTGCCTGTGCCTGCACTACCTCAACCTGCCTACAGTCACACACGAGTGCCTGCCTGTGCCTGCACTATCTCTACCTGCCTACAGTCACACAAGAGTGCCTGCCTGTGCCTGCACTATCTCTACCTGCCTACAGTCACACAAGAGTGCCTGCCTGTGCCTGCACTATCTCTACCTGCCTACAGTCACACAAGAGTGCCAGCCAGTGCATGTGCTGTCTCTACCTGCCTACAGTCATACAAGAGTGCCTGCCAGTACCTGTGCTTTCTCTAGTTGTCTACAGTCCTATAAGAGTGCCAGCCAGTGCCTGAACTATCTCTACCTGCCTACAGTCACACAAGAGTGCCAGCCAGTGCCTGCACCATCTCTGCCTGCCTACAGTTGTACAACAGTGCCTGCCTGTGCCTGCACCATCTCTACCTGCCTACAGTTGTACAAGAGTGCCTTCCTGTGCCTGCACCATCTCTACCTGCCTACAGTCATACAAGAGTGCCAGCCAGTGCCTGTGCCGCCTCTACCTGCCTACAGTCATACAAGAGTGCCTGCCAGCACCTGTGCCTTCTCTAGTTGTCTACAGTCCTATAAGAGGGCCTGCCAGTGCCTGCACCATCTCTGCCTGCCTACAGTTGTACAACAGTGCCTGCCTGTGCCTGCACCATCTCTGCCTGCCTACAGGTGTACAACAGTGCCTGCCAGTGCCTGCACCATCTCTGCCTGCCTACAGTTGTACAACAGTGCCTGCCTGTGCCTGCACCATCTCTGCCTGCCTACAGTTTTACAACAGTGCCTGCCTGTGCCTGCACCATCTCTGCCTGCCTACAGTTGTACAACAGTGCCTGCCTGTGCCTTCACAATCTCTACCTGCCTACAGTTGTACAACAGTGCCTGCCAGTGCCTGCACCATCGCTGCCTGCCTACAGTTGTACAACAGTGCCTGCCAGTCCTGCATCATCGCTGCCTGCCTATAGTTGTACCACAGTGCCTGCCTGTGCCTTCACAATCTCTACCTGCCTACAGTTGTACAACAGTGCCTGCCAGTGCCTGCATCATCGCTGCCTGCCTATAGTTGTACCACAGTGCCTGCCTGTGCCTGCACCATCTCTACCTGCCTACAGTTGGACAACAATGCCTGCCTGTGCCTGCACCATCTCTACCTGCTTATGGTTGTACAAGAGCGCCTTCCTGTGCCTGCACCATCTATACCTGCCTACAGTCATACAAGAGTGCCAGCCAGTGCCTGTGCCGTCTCTACTTGACTACAGTCATACTAGAGTGGCTGCCAGTACCTGTGCCTTCTCTAGTTGTCTACAGTCCTACAAGAGGGCCTGCCAGTGCCTGCACCATCTCTGCCTGCCTACAGTTGTACAACAGTGCCTGCCTGTGCCTGCACCATCTCTACCTGCCTACAGTTGTACAACAGTGCCTGCCTGTGCCTGCACCATCTCTACCTGCCTACAGTTGTACGACAGTGCCTGCCAGTGCCTGCACCATCTCTGCCTGCCTACAGTTGTACAACAGTGCCTGCCAGTGCCTGCCCCATCTCTACCTGCCTACGGTTGTACAAGAGTGCCTTCCTGTGCCTGCACCATCTCTACCTGCTTACAGTCATACAAGAGTGCCAGCCAGTGCCTGTGCCGTCTCTACCTGCCTACAGTCATACAAGAGTGCCTGCCAGTACCTGTGCCGTCTCTACCTGCCTACAGTCATACAAGAGTGCCTGCCAGTACCTGTGCCTTCTCTAGTTGTCTACAGTCCTATAAGAGGGCCTGCCAGTGCCTGCACCATCTCTACCTGCCTACAGTCACACAAGAGTGCCTGTGTTGGAACCGGGTTTACCGAGTCCGCCACGGTAGCATGGCGCGAGGCGGGAAAGCACGCGAAGGCAATGTGTAAGGCAGTTGTGCAGCACACTCTTACTTTGACTCAGAAATGCGAACGCAATAACATGACACCACACCAGGCTTGTGTATTTAAAATCAAGATCTTTTATATATAAATCAAGTTAGCATCAGATGAGGCAGATTAATTCAGATCTACATTTAAATTCATTGCATTACTCAACTGGTGCACATTCTTAATAAAGCATCATAGCTCATCAACATTGTAGGCCACTAAGAGGCCGCAGGAATTATCTCTTAAACGTAGCACTTCATAATGATCTCAAGGTGCGTTAATAAAACATGGGCCTAAACATGCAGTTCACTTTAGCATATTCAATTACTTAAAGGAAGGCTTTTCACGTTACATTTCAATAGGCCTGCATTAATCTAGGCGCGCCCACATTCAGTACAGTGGGCGTCGCAATTCCAGTACACCTGTAACATAAAACACTTCAACTCTTGGCGGTGTACACTTCAGCTCAATTCAATTAAACACTTTCCCCCTGTGGTAAAGACTTTGCAGTTAAAAGCATAGGCCTAGGCAGTAATTACAATAGGCATCTGCAATAAATTAATAAACACTGTGGGGAACCCCTCAACATGTCCTGTATCCTGGGGCTTCTATGTCCCTTAGGGGTTAATTCCAGGCTAGGCCCACTCCTCTCCGGGGCCTCGCCTCATGGGGAAAGTTACACGGTTAATTTAGGGGTTAATGGTGGCCCCCGGCCCCCAGTGGCGTTTTTGTGGGCCCTAGGGGCCTCCTGGGCTCACCTGGTGCTTGATCGTTGGTCGCGCTTCTTAGCGACTGGTTAACTCCAGGCCCGGCACGTGTTCTGGAGGGCGGGGCCCGGTCGGGGTACCTCGGCCTTCTGGCCGGACTGACGGGTCGTTGCGGGGGCCGGTATCACCCTCCTCCGGCCCCCAGGATTAGGGAAGTGACTTGCGGTGCATTGCGGGGGCCGGTATCACCCTCCTCCGGCCCCCGGGATCAGGTGAGTGGGTTTGGCGGGCTTCCGGGACTTCGGGGATGGGAGCGGGAGCCGGCAGTCCTCTCCGGCCGGCTCCCCGTCTCCCTCTGCACGGCCGGGGCTCTTCCTCGGCCTCCGTCGGCGCTGGGGGCGTGGCGGGAGCCGGCGCCCAATCGCTGCGCGGCCTTCCTGGGGGCGCGGCCGGCGTCCCCGGCTGCTCGGCAACGGCGTCGGCGTGGCCTGGAGGCCTCGCAGATCGCGCTAGGCCGCGGCTGCTTCACGCGGCCCCCTTGGGCTGCGGCGGTGATTTCTTCGGCCGCGACGGCGGCGGTAGGGCCCCGGGCCCGGCGGCAATGACTTGGGCAATTTTTAGAGACTTCGGTGAGGGCGCGGACGGCGCACCTCACCACATCCACTCAAGGGGCTTCCCTCACCTCAGCGCTCCCTTCGGTGAGGGCGCGGACGGCGCACCTCACCACACGGCCTCGAGGAGGGCCTCTCCTCAAAGCACTTCTCATCACGCGGCGGCGGCCGCGGCGGTGATTTCCTCACAAGGTCAGTGACCTGAGGGGTGGCAGTTTCTCCCTCGTGGAGACAGAATGCGGGGCGCACCAGCAGCCTGTGGGCAGGGCTGACTGGAAAAGTACTTGGGGGCAGCCCAGCAGCAGGCAGGAGTAGATAGGGGGTGAAGGTCTAGCGCTTCAGGGCACGGCGCTTTACCTGGTGATCCCCAGTTGGGCAGTTTAGGCTTCAGGCCTTGCTGGACGGTCAGGCCTCCTCAAATTAAGGTGTCTTGCGACTGTTCCAGATTGGTTGCTTCTTAGGCGTTTCTTGTCAGGAGTTTCTTGTCAGAAGTTTCTTATTATAAGTTCCTTGTCAAAAGTTTCTTGTCAGAAGTTTCTTCTTATGAGGGGGGGGGATGAGTTGGTGGTTCTGGGAGTGCTTGATGTTCCTCCCCGCACGCTGAAGGTGGTTCCCTGGGTCCCCTCACACTGGGCAAGGTCAGTGGGTGGTGGGCGTTCCTCAGCTATCTTACTCCAGCAGGGCCTCAGCCCTGTCAGCAGCAGTAGTGTAGGTCTCCCCCCTAGGCCCTAAAGCCTGGACTCCGGCGGAGGTTCTCCCAGGATCAGTGGTGCCCCATCTCAACTGACTCCAACTGACTAAAAGTTTTCCCTCCAAACCTTTTATACCCCCAGGTCAGGTGACTCTCCCAAAGGCGGCAAAACATAACTCCTCCCACAGCCCGGAAGGTTCTGGAACCTTCTACATGCCTGGCTATGTGGCCCAGAGGCGGGGACGGAATGGATACTGTATCCCTATGTCCCAGCCTGACCCTGGCTACTAGCGTGTATGCGTGTAAGGCCCCTCTGCAGTAGCAGGGACCTGTGGCAGCCATCTTGAGTGAGTTTCACACATGGTAAAACGGCTAGGGGAAAAACGAAAAATTTCTGGGAAAAAGGGCCAAGTCCAACAGCCTGCCTGTGCATTCTTTCCGGCTATTGTTGCTGATGGACGTAGTCATTGCTGACCGCTCCCAACCCATTCAGTCTGTGGAGCTGAAACTGTTAAAAAAAACAGTTTAGATCGTGTCTTTAACTGCCAGTGCATCTTTCTGAACTAATGTTTGCATTATGCAGCCAATTAGCACACAATATTATAAACGTGCAAGCCAGGTCGACACACAATTCACAACATGAATTGTTTATCTTTTTGGGTCAACTTGAATCTCCCAATAGTATATGGTCCTGAGGATGGCCTTGTGTACTACTGACACTGGAGACCGAAACATCGACGCTTGCCCCACTTCTCACAAATGAATCCCTGGATCTATAGTTAATCAATGCATTCAATGGACGGATTCTGTACACAGAGAGAGTGGACTCCACATACATTGATCTATGGTTTTATAAAAATGCCTTGAGATTACTCTTTTGGTACACAATTAATGTATGCAGGGGTGTTTATTAGGCCTGGGCGTGAAATTCCGCTCTGCTCGCGGAGTTTGCGGAGTATTTCCCACTCCACGATCCATGTAGCGCATGGAGTTCCAGAGCGGAGTTTTTTCTTTACTCGTTAATTTGACGAGTGCTAAATTGGCGAGCGGGAGCGAGGAAAATCTTGCTCCAGACCACCTCCCAGTGAGATTTCTCAACGTGGATGGTCGCGGATGACCGCTATCGCTTGCGTTGAGAAACCTTCCGTTCATGTTGAAGAAGCTGCCGCTCAAGTAGAAAACTTACTCGAGCGGCAGAAAGAAGCGGCGCCCTCTTGCGCTGCGCATGTTGCCGTTCATGCTGAATTTCCTGCACGGGACAAACACCCAGCGCTAAAATTCAGCGCAAATGGCACGGCCTAGCGCAATCCGCCGCTTGCGGAACTCTGCATAGTATGTCGG
Organism: Calotriton arnoldi; assembly: GCA_963921515.1. NCBI lineage: Eukaryota > Metazoa > Chordata > Amphibia > Caudata > Salamandridae > Calotriton > Calotriton arnoldi. Next base: position 254,479 of record CAWUFW010007112.1, read on the forward strand.
ACTTTTTGGTCACTTTGCAGAGTTCCGCATCTGCGAACTCCACCCAGGCCTACTGTTTATGTTCTATGTGCCTGTTATTCTGCATTCATTTAAGAAAATCCACATAACATAGTCAATTTTGTCTAAAACTGAAGTTGTGTATGCCTGTTCTCTTTTTTGATTAATTCACATGGTCATTCATTTGGCATTTCTGCATCTAGTTTAATTCTATTTATCACCATTCTAGGACATACCACTTATACTAACTCCTGCACTATAATTTCCAAACAATTCCCTTGTTGGCAAATTTCCTTTCCTCACACCTCTACTAACGCCTGTTCCTTCCACCCCCAGATTCCTGCGAAGGTGTGCAGTGCGGTGCCGAGAAGGTGTGCAAGATGCTGCAGGGGAGGCCACGCTGCATGTGTGCCCCTGACTGCTCCGAGGTGGCCTTGGAGTTGCCGATGTGTGGATCCGACGGCAGAACCTATAGAGACGAGTGTGAGCTACTGGTGGCACGGTGCCAGGGCCATCCGGACCTCCAACTCATGTACCACGGGGAGTGTAAAAGTACGTAAGGACCTCTGTGTGTCTGTCCGTCAGTCTGTCTCAGTGCCAAATTTGTAAAATATTAAGTGCCAGGGCTCTGACCAGGAGGCCACTGCAGCTTGCACCACCCATCGCCCTTGTCATCGCTGCCAAAACTACTACTATCTCTCTCGCACGTAAATGCGACAGTTCAGATTATTTCAGGTCCCCAAACCTAAAGGAACGGCTGGGGGGGGGGCAGGTATTAGCAATTTAAATGTACATTGTATTCCGAAACTAACGTTGTTCTGCTCATCTCTAAATTAGATGAGCAGCGCCACCATGTGGTGGACTGTTCTAAGTATGGTGTTGACATGTAGGTGCCGGTGCCGAGCACCGGAAACCAATTAAGTGCCAGTGCCGAGCACCGGAAAGCACCGGCTCAAATTAAGCACTGGTCAGTCTCCGTGCATCTGTCTGCATATCCATAGTTCCATCTCTCTCTGTATCTGCCCGTCAGACTGTCTCTCTCTGCCAGTCAATCTGTCTCCATGTATCTGTCTGTGCATCCTAGCTCTCTCTTTCTCTATATCTACCAGCCAGTCTATTTCTCTGCCCGTTTGTCTGCCTGTCTCTCTCTCTCTATCCTTCTCTCTCTCTCTCTCTTTCTCTTTCTCTCTCTCTCTCTCTCCCTCTCTATCCTCTCTCTCTGTCTCTCTCTCTCTCTCTCTCTCCCTCTCTCTCTTTCTCTCCCTCTCTCTCTTTCTCTCTCTCTGTCCTCTCTTTCTCTCTCTCTCTGTCCTCTCTTTCTCTCTCTCTCTGTCTCGCTCTCTATCCTCTCTCTCTCTCTGTCTCTCTCTCTCTCTCTCTGTCCTCTCTCCCCCTCTCTTTCTCTCTCTCTGTCTCTCTCTCTCTCTCTCTCTCTCTCTCTCTCTCTCTGTCCTCTCTTTCTCTCTCTCTGTCTCTCTCTCTCTCTCTCTCTGTCCTCTCATTCTCTCTCTCTCTCCCTGTCCTCTCTTTCTCTCTCTGTCTCTCTCTCTCTCTCTGTCTTCTCTTTCTCTCCCTCTCTCTCTCTCTGTCTCTCTCTCCCTCTCTATCTCTGTCCTCTCTTTCTCTCTCTCTCTCTGTCCTCTCTTTCTCTCTCTTTTTCTTTCTCTTTCTCTCTCACTGTCCTCTCTCTCTCTGTCCTCTCTCTCTCTCTCTCTCTCTCTCTGTCTCTCTCTCTCTGTCTTTCTCTCTCACTGTCCTCTCTCTCTCTCTCTGTCTTCTCTCTCTTTCTGTCTCTCTCTCTGTCTCTCTCTCTCTTTCTCTTTCTCTCTCACTGTCCTCTCTTTCTCTGTCTTCTCTTTCTCTCTCTTTCTCTGTCTCTTTCTCTCTCTCTCACACTTTCTATCTCTCTCTGTCTTTCTCTCTCACTGTCCTCTCTCTCTCTCTCTGTCTTCTCTTTCTCTCTCTCTCTCTGTCTCTCTCTCTCTGTCTCTCTCTCTCCCTCGCTCTCACACTTTCTATCTCTCTCTCTCTCGCTCTCACTGTCCTCTCTCTCTCGCTCTGTCTTCTCTTTCTCTCTCTCTCTCTGTCTCTCTCTCTCTGTCTCTCTCTCTCCCTCTCTCTCACACTTTCTATCTCTCTCTGTCTCTCTCTCTCACTGTCCTCTCTCTCTCGCTCCATCTGTGTATACCCGGCTTTGTCTATATTTTTGTGTCTCCCAATCTGTCTCAGGACCTGCTTTAAGGTCTGGCCGATGGATATTCCGCCCCCTGTCCGCCTCACTACAAGTGCATTATATCCTATCAGGTTTGTGTCAGAGTTCCTGCCACCAAACTCCAATCCAGGGCCTTGGTTATGCTAAGAAATCTTTATAGAGTGCTTGACTATCCGTAGAGCCTCGTGGCACTAGAAAGGCTCACAGAAGTGAATATACGTGATCCTTAGGAGCCCAGTAGTTCCATCACTGATAATGTATCGCGCAGGTGGACAGGAAGTTTGATTAGATCCACTCATGAGCATAGCTAGCTCCCTGAGTCGCTCCAGTGCACTAAAGCGCTGACAACATGTGAATGACTCTGCCCCTGCGTTGCTGGCCTTCCAACAGCCTCGCTATTCAATGAGCCCCTGCTCTTCAGAGTGCCTGCTAGAGAGGGGACTCTTGGTTATTCAAGTTACACCTAAGATGGCAAGTTTAACAGCAAATTCTAAAAACCCCATCAACTCCCCCCCCACACACTCACACACCGTGGCACCAGGCATGCCCCACTTGCAGTTCCGGAGCTGAGAACCACACGCAACTCCTCTGATGCCCCTCAGTCCAGGTTGAAGCAACTATGCCAGTGCTGGCACGCCCACTCAGCTCTGCCAATGCACCTCAGTGTTTACCTGCAGATCCCCTTCCATTTCAATGTTGACCGACACACCGTTCCAGTAACGCATTTCAAAGTTCACCCACAGAGGCCCTGCTACTGGAACACTGGGGCTCACATACAACACTGACAAGACTGCTCCAGTACTGATGACACGCAGCTCTGCCAGTGCACCTCATACCTTACCTACAGCACCCCTGTTACTCCAGTACTGATGACACACAGCTCTGCCAGTGCACCTCATTCCTTACCTACAGCACCCCTGTTGCTCCAGTACTGATGACACGCAGCTCTGCCAGTGCACCTCATTCCTTACCTACAGCACCCCCTGCTGCTCCAGTACTGATGACACACAGCTCTGCCAGTGCACCTCATTCCTTACCTACAGCACCCCCTGCTGCTCCAGTACTGATGACACACAGCTCTGCCAGTGCACCTCATGCCTTACCTATAGCACCCGCTGCTGCTCCAGTACTGATGACACACAGCTCTGCCAGTGCACCTCATTCCTTACCTACAGCACCCCCTGCTGCTCCAGCACTGATGACACACAGCTCTGCCAGTGCACCTCATTCCTTACCTACAGCACACCCTGAAGCTCCAGTACTGATGACACGCAGCTCTGCCAGTGCACCTCATACCTTACCTACAGCACCCCCTGTTACTCCAGTACTGATGACACGCAGCTCTGCCAGTGCACCTCATTCCTTACCTACAGCACCCCCTGCTGCTCCAGTACTGATGACACGCAGCTCTGCCAGTGCACCTCATTCCTTACCTACAGCACCCCCTGCTGCTCCAGCACTGATGACACACAGCTCTGCCAGTGCACCTCATGCCTTACCTATAGCACCCCCTGCTGCTCCAGTACTGATGACACGCAGCTCTGCCAGTGCACCTCATGCCTTACCTATAGCACCCCCTGCTGCTCCAGTACTGATGACACACACCTGCCAGTGCACCTCATACCTTACCTACAGCACCCCCTGTTACTCCAGTACTGATGACACACAGCTCTGCCAGTGCACCTCATTCCTTACCTACAGCACCCCCTGCTGCTCCAGTACTGATGACACACAGCTCTGCCAGTGCACCTCATGCCTTACCTATAGCACCCCCTGCTGCTCCAGTACTGATGACACGCAGCTCTGCCAGTGCACCTCATTCCTTACCTACAGCACCCCCTGCTGCTCCAGCACTGATGACACACAGCTCTGCCAGTGCACCTCATTCCTTACCTACAGCACCCCCTGCTGCTCCAGCACTGATGACACGCAGCTCTGCCAGTGCACCTCATTCCTTACCTACAGCACCCCCTGCTGCTCCAGCACTGATGACACGCAGCTCTGCCAGTGCACCTCATGCCTTACCTACATCACCCCCTGCTGCTCCAGCACTGATGACACGCAGCTCTGCCAGTGCACCTCATTCCTTACCTACAGCACCCCCTGCTGCTCCAGTACTGATGACACGCAGCTCTGCCAGTGCACCTCATTCCTTACCTACAGCACACGCTGAAGCTCCAGTACTGATGACACGCAGCTCTACCAGTGCACCTCATTCCTTACCTACAGCACCCCCTGCTGCTCCAGCACTGATGACACGCAGCTCTGCCAGTGCACCTCATTCCTTACCTACAGCACCCCCTGCTGCTCCAGTACTGATGACACGCAGCTCTGCCAGTGCACCTCATTCCTTACCTACAGCACCCCCTGCTGCTCCAGCACTGATGACACGCAGCTCTGCCAGTGCACCTCATTCCTTACCTACAGCACCCCCTGAAGCTCCAGCACTGATGACACGCAGCTCTGCCAGTGCACCTCATTCCTTACCTACAGCACCCCCTGCTGCTCCAGTACTGATGACACGCAGCTCTGCCAGTGCACCTCATTCCTTACCTACAGCACCCCCTGAAGCTCCAGTACTGATGACACGCAGCTCTGCCAGTGCACCTCATTCCTTACCTACAGCACCCCTGCTGCTCCAGCACTGATGACACGCAGCTCTGCCAGTGCACCTCATTCCTTACCTACAGCACCCCCTGCTGCTGCAGCACTGATGACACGCAGCTCTGCCAGTGCACCTCATTCCTTACCTACAGCACCCCCTGCTGCTCCAGCACTGATGACACGCAGCTCTGCCAGTGCACCTCATTCCTTACCTACAGCACCCCCTGTTACTCCAGTACTGATGACACGCAGCTCTGCCAGTGCACCTCATTCCTTACCTACAGTACCCCCTGCTGCTCCAGCACTGATGACACGCAGCTCTGCCAGTGCACCTCATTCCTTACCTACAGCACCCCCTGTTACTCCAGTACTGATGACACGCAGCTCTGCCAGTGCACCTCATTCCTTACCTACAGCACCCCCTGCTGCTCCAGTACTGATGACACGCAGCTCTGCCAGTGCACCTCATTCCTTACCTACAGCACCCCCTGCTGCTCCAGTACTGATGACACACAGCTCTGCCAGTGCACCTCATCGCTTACCTACAGCACCCTCTGTTACTCCAGTACTGATGACACACAGCTCTGCCAGTGCACCTCATACCTTACCTACATCACCCCCTGCTGCTCCAGCACTGATGACACGCAGCTCTGCCAGTGCACCTCATTCCTTACCTACAGCACCCCCTGCTGCTCCAGTACTGATGACACACAGCTCTGCCAGTGCACCTCATCCCTTACCTACAGCACCCCCTGCTGCTCCAATACTGATGACACGCAGCTCTGCCAGTGCACCTCATTCCTTACCTACAGCACCCCCTGCTGCTCCAGCACTGATGACACGCAGCTCTGCCAGTGCACCTCATTCCTTACCTACAGCACCCCCTGCTGCTCCAGTACTGATGACACACAGCTCTGCCAGTGCACCTCATTCCTTACCTGGGGCACTCCCTGAAGCTCCAGTACTGATGACACGCAGCTCTGCCAGTGCACCTCATACCTTACCTACAGCACCCCCTGCTGCTCCAGTACTGATGACACACAGCTCTGCCAGTGCACCTCATTCCTTACCTACAGCACCCCCTGCTGCTCCAGCACTGATGACACGCAGCTCTGCCAGTGCACCTCATTCCTTACCTACAGCACCCCCTGCTGCTCCAGCACTGATGACACGCAGCTCTGCCAGTGCACCTCATTCCTTACCTACAGCACCCCCTGCTGCTCCAGTACTGATGACACGCAGCTCTGCCAGTGCACCTCATTCCTTACCTACAGCACCCCCTGCTGCTCCAGCACTGATGACACGCAGCTCTGCCAGTGCACCTCATTCCTTACCTACAGCACCCCCTGAAGCTCCAGCACTGATGACACGCAGCTCTGCCAGTGCACCTCATTCCTTACCTACAGCACCCCCTGCTGCTCCAGTACTGATGACACGCAGCTCTGCCAGTGCACCTCATTCCTTACCTACAGCACCCCCTGAAGCTCCAGTACTGATGACACGCAGCTCTGCCAGTGCACCTCATTCCTTACCTACAGCACCCCTGCTGCTCCAGCACTGATGACACGCAGCTCTGCCAGTGCACCTCATTCCTTACCTACAGCACCCCCTGCTGCTGCAGCACTGATGACACGCAGCTCTGCCAGTGCACCTCATTCCTTACCTACAGCACCCCCTGCTGCTCCAGCACTGATGACACGCAGCTCTGCCAGTGCACCTCATTCCTTACCTACAGCACCCCCTGTTACTCCAGTACTGATGACACGCAGCTCTGCCAGTGCACCTCATTCCTTACCTACAGTACCCCCTGCTGCTCCAGCACTGATGACACGCAGCTCTGCCAGTGCACCTCATTCCTTACCTACAGCACCCCCTGTTACTCCAGTACTGATGACACGCAGCTCTGCCAGTGCACCTCATTCCTTACCTACAGCACCCCCTGCTGCTCCAGTACTGATGACACGCAGCTCTGCCAGTGCACCTCATTCCTTACCTACAGCACCCCCTGCTGCTCCAGTACTGATGACACACAGCTCTGCCAGTGCACCTCATCCCTTACCTACAGCACCCTCTGTTACTCCAGTACTGATGACACACAGCTCTGCCAGTGCACCTCATACCTTACCTACATCACCCCCTGCTGCTCCAGCACTGATGACACGCAGCTCTGCCAGTGCACCTCATTCCTTACCTACATCACCCCCTGCTGCTCCAGTACTGATGACACACAGCTCTGCCAGTGCACCTCATCCCTTACCTACAGCACCCCCTGCTGCTCCAATACTGATGACACGCAGCTCTGCCAGTGCACCTCATTCCTTACCTACAGCACCCCCTGCTGCTCCAGCACTGATGACACGCAGCTCTGCCAGTGCACCTCATTCCTTACCTACAGCACCCCCTGCTGCTCCAGTACTGATGACACACAGCTCTGCCAGTGCACCTCATTCCTTACCTGGGGCACTCCCTGAAGCTCCAGTACTGATGACACGCAGCTCTGCCAGTGCACCTCATACCTTACCTACAGCACCCCCTGCTGCTCCAGTACTGATGACACACAGCTCTGCCAGTGCACCTCATTCCTTACCTACAGCACCCCCTGCTGCTCCAGCACTGATGACACGCAGCTCTGCCAGTGCACCTCATTCCTTACCTACAGCACCCCCTGCTGCTCCAGCACTGATGACACGCAGCTCTGCCAGTGCACCTCATTCCTTACCTACAGCACCCCCTGCTGCTCCAGTACTGATGACACGCAGCTCTGCCAGTGCACCTCATTCCTTACCTACAGCACCCCCTGTTACTCCAGTACTGATGACACGCAGCTCTGCCAGTGCACCTCATTCCTTACCTACAGCACCCCCTGCTGCTCCAGCACTGATGACACGCAGCTCTGCCAGTGCACCTCATCCCTTACCTACAGCACCCCCTGCTGCTCCAGTACTGATGACACGCAGCTCTGCCAGTGCACCTCATACCTTACCTACAGCACCCCCTGCTGCTCCAGAACTGATGACACACACCTGCCAGTGCACCTCATCCCTTACCTACAGCACCCCCTGCTGCTCCAGTACTGATGACACACAGCTCTGCCAGTGCACCTCATTCCTTACCTATAGCACCCCCTGCTGCTCCAGTACTGATGACACACAGCTCTGCCAGTGCACCTCATCCCTTACCTACAGCACCACCTGCTGCTCCAGCACTGATGACACACAGCTCTGCCAGTGCACCTCATTCCTTACCTATAGCACCCCCTGCTGCTCCAGTACTGATGACACGCAGCTCTGCCAGTGCACCTCATTCCTTACCTACAGCACCCCCTGCTGCTCCAGTACTGATGACACGCAGCTCTGCCAGTGCACCTCATTCCTTACCTATAGCACCCCCTGCTGCTCCAGCACTGATGACACGCAGCTCTGCCAGTGCACCTCATTCCTTACCTACAGCACCCCCTGCTGCTGCAGCACTGATGACACGCAGCTCTGCCAGTGCACCTCATTCCTTACCTACAGCACCCCCTGCTGCTGCAGCACTGATGACACGCAGCTCTGCCAGTGCACCTCATTCCTTACATACAGCACCCCCTGCTGCTCCAGCACTGATGACACGCAGCTCTGCCAGTGCACCTCATTCCTTACCTACAGCACCCCCTGCTGCTCCAGTACTGATGACACGCAGCTCTGCCAGTGCACCTCATTCCTTACCTACAGCACCCCGTTACTCCAGTACTGATGACACGCAGCTCTGCCAGTGCACCTCATTCCTTACCTACAGCACCCCCTGCTGCTCCAGCACTGATGACACGCAGTTCTGCCAGTGCACCTCATCCCTTACCTACAGCACCCCCTGCTGCTCCAGTACTGATGACACGCAGCTCTGCCAGTGCACCTCATTCCTTACCTACAGCACCCCCTGCTGCTCCAGAACTGATGACACACACCTGCCAGTGCACCTCATCCCTTACCTACAGCACCCCCTGCTGCTCCAGTACTGATGACACACAGCTCTGCCAGTGCACCTCATTCCTTACCTATAGCACCCCCTGCTGCTCCAGTACTGATGACACACAGCTCTGCCAGTGCACCTCATTCCTTACCTACAGCACCCCCTGCTGCTCCAGCACTGATGACACGCAGCTCTGCCAGTGCACCTCATGCCTTACCTACAGCACCCGCTGCTGCTCCAGCACTGATGACACGCAGCTCTGCCAGTGCACCTCATGCCTTACCTACAGCACCCCCTGCTGCTCCAATACTGATGACACGCAGCTCTACCAGTGCACCTCATTCCTTACCTACAGCACCCCCTGCTGCTCCAGTACTGATGACACACAGCTCTGCCAGTGCACCTCATTCCTTACCTACAGCACCCCCTGTTACTCCAGTACTGATGACACGCAGCTCTGCCAGTGCACCTCATTCCTTACCTATAGCACCCCCTGTTACTCCAGTACTGATGACACGCAGCTCTGCCAGTGCACCTCATTCCTTACCTGGGGCACTCCCTGAAGCTCCAGTACTGATGACACGCAGCTCTGCCAGTGCACCTCATTCCTTACCTACAGCACCCCCTGCTGCTCCAGCACTGATGACACGCAGCTCTGCCAGTGCACCTCATTCCTTACCTACAGCACCCCTGTTACTCCAGTACTGATGACACGCAGCTCTGCCAGTGCACCTCATTCCTTACCTGGGGCACTCCCTGAAGCTCCAGTACTGATGACACGCAGCTCTGCCAGTGCACCTCATTCCTTACCTACAGCACCCCCTGCTGCTCCAGCACTGATGACACGCAGCTCTGCCAGTGCACCTCATTCCTTACCTACAGCACCCCCTGCTGCTCCAGCACTGATGACACGCAGCTCTGCCAGTGCACCTCATTCCTTACCTATAGCACCCCCTGCTGCTCCAGTACTGATGACACACAGCTCTGCCAGTGCACCTCATCCCTTACCTACAGCACCACCTGCTGCTCCAGCACTGATGACACACAGCTCTGCCAGTGCACCTCATTCCTTACCTATAGCACCCCCTGCTGCTCCAGTACTGATGACACGCAGCTCTGCCAGTGCACCTCATTCCTTACCTATAGCACCCCCTGCTGCTCCAGTACTGATGACACACAGCTCTGCCAGTGCACCTCATTCCTTACCTACAGCACCCCCTGCTGCTCCAGCAGTGATGACACGCAGCTCTGCCAGTGCACCTCATTCCTTACCTACAGCACCCCCTGTTACTCCAGTACTGATGACACGCAGCTCTACCAGTGCACCTCATTCCTTACCTACAGTACCCCCTGCTGCTCCAGCACTGATGACACGCAGCTCTGCCAGTGCACCTCATTCCTTACCTACAGCACCCCCTGTTACTCCAGTACTGATGACACGCAGCTCTGCCAGTGCACCTCATTCCTTACCTACAGCACCCCCTGCTGCTCGAGTACTGATGACACGCAGCTCTGCCAGTGCACCTCATTCCTTACCTACAGCACCCCCTGCTGCTCCAGTACTGATGACACACAGCTCTGCCAGTGCACCTCATCCCTTACCTACAGCACCCTCTGTTACTCCAGTACTGATGACACACAGCTCTGCCAGTGCACCTCATACCTTACCTACATCACCCCCTGCTGCTCCAGCACTGATGACACGCAGCTCTGCCAGTGCACCTCATTCCTTACCTACAGCACCCCCTGCTGCTCCAGTACTGATGACACACAGCTCTGCCAGTGCACCTCATCCCTTACCTACAGCACCCCCTGCTGCTCCAATACTGATGACACGCAGCTCTGCCAGTGCACCTCATTCCTTACCTACAGCACCCCCTGCTGCTCCAGTACTGATGACACACAGCTCTGCCAGTGCACCTCATCCCTTACCTACAGCACCCCCTGAAGCTCCAGTACTGATGACACGCAGCTCTGCCAGTGCACCTCATTCCTTACCTACAGCACCCCCTGCTGCTCCAGTACTGATGACACACAGCTCTGCCAGTGCACCTCATCCCTTACCTACAGCACCCCCTGAAGCTCCAGTACTGATGACACGCAGCTCTGCCAGTGCACCTCATGCCTTACCTACAGCACCCCCTGCTGCTCCAGTACTGATGACACACAGCTCTGCCAGTGCACCTCATTCCTTACCTACAGCACCCCCTGTTACTCCAGTACTGATGACACACACCTGCCAGTGCACCTCATTCCTTACCTACAGCACCCCCTGCTGCTCCAGCACTGATGACACGCAGCTCTGCCAGTGCACCTCATACCTTACCTACATCACCCCCTGCTGCTCCAGCACTGATGACACGCAGCTCTGCCAGTGCACCTCATACCTTACCTCCAGCACCCCCTGTTACTCCAGTACTGATGACACGCAGCTCTGCCAGTGCACCTCATTCCTTACCTACAGCACCCCCTGCTGCTCCAGCACTGATGACACGCAGCTCTGCCAGTGCACCTCATTCCTTACCTACAGCACCCCCTGCTGCTCCAGTACTGATGACACGCAGCTCTGCCAGTGCACCTCATACCTTACCTCCAGCACCCCCTGCTGCTCCAGCACTGATGACACACAGCTCTGCCAGTGCACCTCATCCCTTACCTACAGCACCCCCTGAAGCTCCAGTACTGATGACACACAGCTCTGCCAGTGCACCTCATACCTTACCTCCAGCACCCCCTGTTACTCCAGTACTGATGACACGCAGCTCTGCCAGTGCACCTCATACCTTACCTCCAGCACCCCCTGCTGCTCCAGCACTGATGACACGCAGCTCTGCCAGTGCACCTCATCCCTTACCTACAGCACCCCCTGCTGCTCCAGCACTGATGACACGCAGCTCTGCCAGTGCACCTCATTCCTTACCTACAGCACCCCCTGCTGCTCCAGCACTGATGACACACAGCTCTGCCAGTGCACCTCATTCCTTACCTACAGCACCCCCTGCTGCTCCAGCACTGATGACACGCAGATCTGCCAGTGCACCTCATTCCTTACCTACAGCACCCCCTGCTGCTCCAGTACTGATGACACGCAGCTCTGCCAGTGCACCTCATACCTTACCTACAGCACCCCCTGTTGCTCCAGTACTGATGACACGCAGCTCTGCCAGTGCACCTCATTCCTTACCTACAGCACCCCCTGCTGCTCCAGCACTGATGACACGCAGCTCTGCCAGTGCACCTCATTCCTTACCTACAGCACCCCCTGCTGCTCCAGCACTGATGACACGCAGCTCTGCCAGTGCACCTCATTCCTTACCTACAGCACCCCCTGTTGCTCCAGTACTGATGACACGCAGCTCTGCCAGTGCACCTCATTCCTTACCTACAGCACCCCCTGCTGCTCCAGTACTGATGACACGCAGCTCTGCCAGTGCACCTCATTCCTTACCTACAGCACCCCCTGCTGCTCCAGCACTGATGACACGCAGCTCTGCCAGTGCACCTCATTCCTTACCTACAGCACCCCCTGCTGCTCCAGCACTGATGACACGCAGCTCTGCCAGTGCACCTCATTCCTTACCTACAGCACCCCCTGTTACTCCAGTACTGATGACACGCAGCTCTGCCAGTGCACCTCATTCCTTACCTACAGCACCCCCTGCTGCTCCAGTACTGATGACACGCAGCTCTGCCAGTGCACCTCATTCCTTACCTACAGCACCCCCTGCTGCTCCAATACTGATGACACGCAGCTCTACCAGTGCACCTCATTCCTTACCTACAGCACCCCCTGCTGCTCCAGTACTGACACACAGCTCTGCCAGTGCACCTCATTCCTTACCTACAGCACCCCCTGTTACTCCAGTACTGATGACACGCAGCTCTGCCAGTGCACCTCATTCCTTACCTACAGCACCCCCTGTTGCTCCAGTACTGATGACACACAGCTCTGCCAGTGCACCTCATTCCTTACCTACAGCACCCCCTGCTGCTCCAGTACTGATGACACACACCTGCCAGTGCACCTCATTCCTTACCTACAGCACCCCCTGCTGCTCCAGCACTGATGACACGCAGCTCTGCCAGTGCACCTCATTCCTTACCTACAGCACCCCCTGCTGCTCCAGTACTGATGACACGCAGCTCTGCCAGTGCACCTCATTCCTTACCTACAGCACCCCCTGAAGCTCCAGTACTGATGACACGCAGCTCTGCCAGTGCACCTCATTCCTTACCTACAGCACCCCCTGCTGCTCCAGCACTGATGACACGCAGCTCTGCCAGTGCACCTCATCCCTTACCTACAGCACCCCCTGCTGCTCCAGCACTGATGACACGCAGCTCTGCCAGTGCACCTCATTCCTTACCTACAGCACCCCCTGCTGCTCCAGTACTGATGACACGCAGCTCTGCCAGTGCACCTCATTCCTTTCCTACAGCACACCCTGCTGCTCCAGCACTGATGACACGCAGCTCTGCCAGTGCACCTCATTCCTTACCTACAGCACCCCCTGAAGCTCCAGTACTGATGACACGCAGCTCTGCCAGTGCACCTCATTCCTTACCTACAGCACCCCTGCTGCTCCAGTACTGATGACACGCAGCTCTGCCAGTGCACCTCATTCCTTTCCTACAGCACACCCTGCTGCTCCAGCACTGATGACACGCAGCTCTGCCAGTGCACCTCATTCCTTACCTACAGCACCCCCTGCTGCTCCAGCACTGATGACACGCAGCTCTGCCAGTGCACCTCATTCCTTACCTACAGCACCCCCTGCTGCTCCAGTACTGATGACACACAGCTCTGCCAGTGCACCTCATTCCTTACCTACAGCACCCCCTGGTGCTCCAGCACTGATGACACGCAGCTCTGCCAGTGCACCTCATTCCTTACCTACAGCACCCCCTGCTGCTCCAGTACTGATGACACGCAGCTCTGCCAGTGCACCTCATTCCTTACCTACAGCACCCGCTGCTGCTCCAGCACTGATGACACGCAGCTCTGCCAGTGCACCTCATTCCTTACCTACAGCACCCCCTGCTGCTCCAGTACTGGGATGACACAGATCTGCCAGTGCACCTCATTCCTTACCTACAGCACCCCCTGCTGCTCCAGTACTGATGACACACAGCTCTGCCAGTGCACCTCATTCCTTACCTACAGCACCCCCTGCTGCTCCAGTACTGATGACACGCAGCTCTGCCAGTGCACCTCATTCCTTACCTACAGCACCCCCTGCTGCTCCAGTACTGATGACACGCAGCTCTGCCAGTGCACCTCATTCCTTACCTACAGCACACCCTGAAGCTCCAGTACTGATGACACGCAGCTCTGCCAGTGCACCTCATTCCTTACCTACAGCACCCCCTGCTGCTCCAGTACTGATGACACGCAGCTCTGCCAGTGCACCTCATTCCTTACCTACAGCACCCCCTGCTGCTCCAGTACTGATGACACGCAGCTCTGCCAGTGCACCTCATTCCTTACCTACAGCACCCCCTGAAGCTCCAGCACTGATGACACGCAGCTCTGCCAGTGCACCTCATTCCTTACCTACAGCACACCCTGAAGCTCCAGTACTGATGACACGCAGCTCTGCCAGTGCACCTCATTCCTTACCTACAGCACCCCCTGAAGCTCCAGTACTGATGACACGCAGCTCTGCCAGTGCACCTCATTCCTTACCTACAGCACCCCCTGCTGCTCCAGTACTGATGATACGCAGCTCTGCCAGTGCACCTCTTTCCTTACCTACAGCACCCCCTGCTGCTCCAGTACTGACGACACACAGCTCTGCCAGTGCACCTCATACCTTACCTACAGCACCCCCTGCTGCTCCAGTACTGATGACACGCAGCTCTGCCAGTGCACCTCATGCCTTACCTACAGCACACCCTGAAGCTCCAGCACTGATGACACACAGCTCTGCCAGTGCACCTCATCCCTTACCTACAGCACCCCCTGAAGCTCCAGTACTGATGACACGCAGCTCTGCCAGTGCACCTCATTCCTTACCTACAGCACCCCCTGCTGCTCCAGCACTGATGACACACAGCTCTGCCAGTGCATCTCATTCCTTACCTACAGCACCCCCTGCTGCTCCAGTACTGATGACACACAGCTCTGCCAGTGCACCTCATTCCTTACCTACAGCACCCCCTGCTGCTCCAGTACTGATGACACACAGCTCTGCCAGTGCACCTCATTCCTTACCTACAGCACCCCCTGCTGCTCCAGTACTGATGACACACAGCTCTGCCAGTGCACCTCATTCCTTACCTACAGCACCCCCTGCTGCTCCAGTACTGATGACACGCAGCTCTGCCAGTGCACCTCATTCCTTACCTACAGCACCCCCTGAAGCTCCAGTACTGATGACACGCAGCTCTGCCAGTGCACCTCATTCCTCACCTACAGCACCCCCTGCTGCTCCAGCACTGATGACACGCAGCTCTGCCAGTGCACCTCATCCCTTACCTACAGCACCACCTGCTGCTCCAGCACTGATGACACGCAGCTCTGCCAGTGCACCTCATCCCTTACCTACAGCACCCCCTGCTGCTCCAGCACTGATGACACGCAGCTCTGCCAGTGCACCTCATTCCTTACCTACAGCACCCCCTGCTGCTCCAGCACTGATGACACACAGCTCTGCCAGTGCACCTCATTCCTTACCTACAGCACTCCCTGCTGCTCCAGTACTGATGACACGCAGCTCTGCCAGTGCACCTCATTCCTTACCTACAGCACCCCCTGCTGCTCCAGTACTGATGACACGCAGCTCTGCCAGTGCACCTCATGCCTTACCTACAGCACCCCCTGCTGCTCCAGTACTGATGACACACAGCTCTGCCAGTGCACCTCATGCCTTACCTACAGCACCCCCTGCTGCTCCAGTACTGATGACACGCAGCTCTGCCAGTGCACCTCATTCCTTACCTACAGCACCCCCTGCTGCTCCAGTACTGATGACACACAGCTCTGCCAGTGCACCTCATGCCTTACCTACAGCACCCGCTGCTGCTCCAGCACTGATGACACGCAGCTCTGCCAGTGCACCTCATGCCTTACCTACAGCACCCCCTGCTGCTCCAGCACTGATGACACGCAGCTCTGCCAGTGCACCTCATTCCTTACCTACAGCACCCCCTGCTGCTCCAGCACTGATGACACACAGCTCTGCCAGTGCACCTCATTCCTTACCTACAGCACCCCCTGCTGCTCCAGCACTGATGACACGCAGCTCTGCCAGTGCACCTCATTCCTTACCTACAGCACCCCCTGCTGCTCCAGCACTGATGACACGCAGCTCTGCCAGTGCACCTCATTCCTTACCTACAGCACCCCCTGCTGCTCCAGCACTGATGACACGCAGCTCTGCCAGTGCACCTCATTCCTTACCTACAGCACCCCCGCTGCTCCAGCACTGATGACACGCAGCTCTGCCAGTGCACCTCATTCCTTACCTACAGCACCCCCCGCTGCTCCAGCACTGATGACACGCAGCTCTGCCAGTGCACCTCATTCCTTACCTACAGCACCCCCTGCTGCTCCAGCACTGATGACACGCAGCTCTGCCAGTGCACCTCATTCCTTACCTACAGCACCCCCTGAAGCTCCAGCACTGATGACACGCAGCTCTGCCAGTGCACCTCATTCCTTACCTACAGCACCTCCTGAAGCTCCAGCACTGATGACACGCAGCTCTGCCAGTGCACCTCATTCCTTACCTACAGCACCCCCTGCTGCTCCAGCACTGATGACACGCAGCTCTGCCAGTGCACCTCATTCCTTACCTACAGCACACCCTGCTGCTCCAGTACTGATGACACGCAGCTCTGCCAGTGCACCTCATTCCTTACCTACAGCACCCCCTGCTGCTCCAGTACTGATGACACACAGCTCTGCCAGTGCACCTCATTCCTTACCTACAGCACCCCCTGCTGCTCCAGTACTGATGACACGCAGCTCTGCCAGTGCACCTCATTCCTTACCTATAGCACCCCCTGAAGCTCCAGTACTGATGACACGCAGCTCTGCCAGTGCACCTCATTCCTTACCTACAGCACCCCCTGCTGCTCCAGTACTGGGATGACACGCAGCTCTGCCAGTGCACCTCATTCCTTACCTACAGCACCCCCTGCTGCTCCAGTACTGATGACACACACCTGCCAGTGCACCTCATTCCTTACCTACAGCACCCCCTGCTGCTCCAGTACTGATGACACACACCTGCCAGTGCACCTCATTCCTTACCTACAGCACCCCCTGCTGCTCCAGTACTGATGACACGCAGCTCTGCCAGTGCACCTCATTCCTTACCTATAGCACCCCCTGCTGCTCCAGTACTGATGACACACAGCTCTGCCAGTGCACCTCATCCCTTACCTACAGCACCACCTGCTGCTCCAGCACTGATGACACACAGCTCTGCCAGTGCACCTCATTCCTTACCTATAGCACCCCCTGCTGCTCCAGTACTGATGACACGCAGCTCTGCCAGTGCACCTCATTCCTTACCTACAGCACCCCCTGCTGCTCCAGTACTGATGACACACAGCTCTGCCAGTGCACCTCATTCCTTACCTACAGCACCCCCTGCTGCTCCAGTACTGATGACACACAGCTCTGCCAGTGCACCTCATTCCTTACCTATAGCACCCCCTGCTGCTCCAGTACTGATGACACACACCTGCCAGTGCACCTCATTCCTTACCTACAGCACCCCCTGCTGCTCCAGTACTGACGACACACAGCTCTGCTAGTGCACCTCATTCCTTACCTACAGCACCCCCTGCTGCTCCAGTACTGATGACACACACCTGCCAGTGCACCTCATTCCTTACCTACAGCACCCCCTGCTGCTCCAGTACTGATGACACGCAGCTCTGCCAGTGCACCTCATTCCTTACCTACAGCACCCCCTGGTGCTCCAGCACTGATGACACGCAGCTCTGCCAGTGCACCTCATTCCTTACCTACAGCACCCCCTGTTACTCCAGTACTGATGACACACAGCTCTGCCAGTGCACCTCATTCCTTACCTACAGCACCCCCTGTTACTCCAGTACTGATGACACGCAGCTCTGCCAGTGCACCTCATTCCTTACCTACAGCACCCCCTGCTGCTCCAGTACTGATGACACACAGCTCTGCCAGTGCACCTCATTCCTTACCTACAGCACCCCCTGCTGCTCCAGTACTGATGACACACAGCTCTGCCAGTGCACCTCATTCCTTACCTACAGCACCCCTGCTGCTCCAGTACTGATGACACGCAGCTCTGCCAGTGCACCTCATTCCTTACCTATAGCACCCCCTGCTGCTCCAGTACTGATGACACACAGCTCTGCCAGTGCACCTCATCCCTTACCTACAGCACCACCTGCTGCTCCAGCACTGATGACACACAGCTCTGCCAGTGCACCTCATTCCTTACCTATAGCACCCCCTGCTGCTCCAGTACTGATGACACGCAGCTCTGCCAGTGCACCTCATTCCTTACCTACAGCACCCCCTGCTGCTCCAGTACTGATGACACACAGCTCTGCCAGTGCACCTCATTCCTTACCTACAGCACCCCCTGAAGCTCCAGTACTGATGACACGCAGCTCTGCCAGTGCACCTCATTCCTTACCTACAGCACCCCCTGAAGCTCCAGTACTGATGACACGCAGCTCTGCCAGTGCACCTCATTCCTTACCTACAGCACCCCCTGCTGCTCCAGTACTGATGACACACACCTGCCAGTGCACCTCATGCCTTACCTACAGCACCCCCTGCTGCTCCAGCACTGATGACACGCAGCTCTGCCAGTGCACCTCATTCCTTACCTACAGCACCCCCTGCTGCTCCAGTACTGATGACACGCAGCTCTGCCAGTGCACCTCATTCCTTACCTACAGCACCCCCTGCTGCTCCAGCACTGATGACACGCAGCTCTGCCAGTGCACCTCATTCCTTACCTACAGTACCCCCTGCTGCTCCAGCACTGATGACACGCAGCTCTGCCAGTGCACCTCATCCCTTACCTACAGCACCCCCTGCTGCTCCAGCACTGATGACACGCAGCTCTGCCAGTGCACCTCATACCTTACCTACATCACCCCCTGCTGCTCCAGCACTGATGACACGCAGCTCTGCCAGTGCACCTCATTCCTTACCTACAGCACCCCCTGCTGCTCCAGCACTGATGACACACAGCTCTGCCAGTGCACCTCATTCCTTACCTACAGCACCCCTGCTGCTCCAGCACTGATGACACGCAGCTCTGCCAGTGCACCTCATTCCTTACCTACAGCACCCCCTGCTGCTCCAGTACTGATGACACGCAGCTCTGCCAGTGCACCTCATTCCTTACCTACAGCACCCCCTGCTGCTCCAGCACTGATGACACGCAGCTCTGCCAGTGCACCTCATTCCTTACCTACAGCACCCCCTGCTGCTCCAGTACTGATGACACGCAGCTCTGCCAGTGCACCTCATTCCTTACCTACAGCACCCACTGCTGCTCCAGCACTGATGACACGCAGCTCTGCCAGTGCACCTCATTCCTTACCTACAGCACCCCCTGCTGCTCCAGCACTGATGACACGCAGCTCTGCCAGTGCACCTCATTCCTTACCTACAGCACACCCTGAAGCTCCAGTACTGATGACACGCAGCTCTGCCAGTGCACCTCATTCCTTACCTACAGCACCCCCTGCTGCTCCAGTACTGATGACACGCAGCTCTGCCAGTGCACCTCATGCCTTACCTATAGCACCCCCTGCTGCTCCAGTACTGATGACACGCAGCTCTGCCAGTGCACCTCATGCCTTACCTATAGCACCCCCTGCTGCTCCAGAACTGATGACACACACCTGCCAGTGCACCTCATCCCTTACCTACAGCACCCCCTGCTGCTCCAGTACTGATGACACGCAGCTCTGCCAGTGCACCTCATTCCTTACCTACAGCACCCCCTGCTGCTCCAGTACTGATGACACACAGCTCTGCCAGTGCACCTCATTCCTTACCTAGGGCACCCCCTGCTGCTCCAGTACTGATGACACACAGCTCTGCCAGTGCACCTCATGCCTTACCTATAGCACCCCCTGCTGCTCCAGTACTGATGACACGCAGCTCTGCCAGTGCACCTCATTCCTTACCTACAGCACCCCCTGCTGCTCCAGTACTGATGACACACAGCTCTGCCAGTGCACCTCATTCCTTACCTGGGGCACCCCCTGTTACTCCAGTACTGGGATGACGCAGTTCTGCCAGTGCACCCCAAATCTTCCCCTCAGCGCCGCCTGCTGCCCTCCTGCCGCACCTGCTGCACCTCCACGACTGGGGGGTGGAGGGGGGGGCTGCACTCCCCGGGGGCTGAGCGTCCCCTCTTCCGTCTCTCTCAGACAGCAGCTGTCACCGAGAGCCTCTGAGCCCTCCTGCTGCTGCTTGGAGCCCAAACACAAGGAGGAGCGGCAAGACAAGCGCTTGAGTTTTGTTTTCTTGGAAAATGGAAACGGGGAAAACATCTTGTATGCTTAAAAAATAAAATCAGTACGAACATTTGGCTGCCAAAGAAGGAACGCGTTGTACCACGGAAACAAATGCTGCTTTTTCTAAGAAAGTCCTGTGCAAGTAACAAAAGCAACACAACAACATAGCTGCTTGGGTCCCTGGGAGGGAGGGCTGCGGGGAGCTCTGGGGGGCCAGACCCCCAGTACAACAGGAAGGGAACCTGGGGCGTCGAGGAGCCGAGGTGCCCTGATTCCAAGAGGCAGCCTGCATTCCCAGAAATTCTACAGAAAACCACTCAAAATAGGCTGAATGTGCAGAACTCTGCTGGAGGCGGGGCTTGAAGTGAATGAGTTAGAAGAAAGACTTCAGGGCACACGTTCACAGGTTAAACCTGTCAGGGAAGCTCAAGCTGGCACTCAAGACCCAGGCTGGACTGGCCGTAGCGGGCATTTCCCTGGGAGACTGGAAGGGTGGGGCCCTGTTTTGCATCAGTGGGGGCCGGTTTTGTTATTGGGAGACGGTTTTGCAGCGGTGCTCAAGGTTGGATTGGTAAGGCGGGCACCCGGCAATGGGCCGGTATCTGAGGTGCAGCTGTGGGCTACTTTTCTGGGCAGCATGGAGGCCGATTTGGGCTGTGTCTGTGCTGTTTAGATGCCACTAGCAGCCCAGTGGGGGCCTGAGTGGCCTCAAAGGAGCCAGATGGGCGTCTATTACCTCCCTTTTACCAACGGGGCAGAGGTGTCATTCCCAGTCCCTCGGTGGGCCTGCCCATTAATGTATGCAGACTGAGTCGGGCAGGAGGCTTATATTCAGGTGTAGGTGTGAACTAATCCGTGCACAAAGAGTCCTGGCAATCCGCTAATGTGGGCCACTTTTTTTAGGGTGCCGGGGCCTATTTTGCATCCCAATCCAACCCTGGGGGTGCCTCAATATTGGCCCCAAATTACAAAAGTAACAGTGCTTCACTGGCCCGACAAAACTGCCAGGGCTGCTTTGGGTTCCCAGTCCAGCCCTGCTCAAGACTAAGCCTCGGCGAAGTTTGCGGAGTTCCGCTACGCGGCGTGCATTAGAAAAATGCCCTTTGCAGTAATTTTCAGCGCCGGATGTTTATCCGCGCTGTGAAATTATCGTGAACGGCACCATGCACAGCACAAGCGGGTGCTGCTTCCTTTCTGCTGCTTGAGTAGATTTTCTCTTCGAGCGGCAGCTGTCTCAACTCGAACGGACGGTTTCTCAACGCGAGGGGTCGTGAGCATACGCGATCACTCACATTGAGAAATACGACCGCCCGCTGTAAGAAATTTCGCTGGGAGGTAGATTTCCCTCACTTGCGCTCGCCAACTTGACATTAACGAGCGTGACCGAGGAAAGAATCTCTGCTCCGCGCGAGCTCCGCATAACGCGGAGTGTGGAAAACTCCCCAAACTCTGTGAGCAGAGCAGAGTTCACCGCACAGGCTTACTCAAGACCCCCAGCTGTGGAACTCAGTGACTCTTTGTCCTCTACACTGCTGTGCAGAGCACAGACAGCCATCAGTGAGCAATCCACGGAGCACTGCCTTGGGGTTTTTACCCACTCTTTATCCTAGTTTGAGAAACACAAATGTGCACCTGAGGGGCTATCTTTGTTTTAGGCAAGGACTGGTTTCAGGGGAGAGGGCCTTTCCACACAGGTTGCTCACCACGCCTCTTTTGATGTGCTGATCTGGCAGGAGCTGGTGGAGGGAGCTGGGGTTCCCTGTCAGGGACATCCTCCATTAATGTGACCGTGGCTCAGTTGAAACTAGGAATGTTCCCTGCTTTTCTACAAATTCCCTTATTGCTTGGCAGATGCAGCCTTCATCTTGTCAGCCACAGACACACCGAAGTCTAAAAGGGTTCCCAAATGCATGCAGTAAGCATCACATACATACTCCCTGCCCACTCTGTTTCATCCATACACTCCAAATATACATGTGCCAGCCATATCGCGCATGAATGGAGTGAAGGGCTTGGTGGAAAAGAACTGGTTGACGTCCTAAAAGAGGAGAGAACGGAAGAAACTCTCCTATTGGAGGGAACTTCTAAAAAGGCCTGTTTCTTCTGCAATCAGTCGCTGCTACGTCACTGCCAGTTGGTCTTAGCCCAGTGAGATTATGATCACTCTCCGGGAAGAGGAGTACATGTTGTATGTTCCCCCAGAGAGCAGGGCCCCGCTTCAGGTCTCGCACTATTCCACAGGAAGCCCTCGCTGCCCATGCGTGACTGATGCATGTGGGGAGGTGAAACATCAAAGACCTACAGACATGCAGGGAATGAAACTCTGTGCAGGGGTGCACACTGTGTTGAGCCATGCAGGGGGGCCCTTCTGTCACTTTAGGGGTGTCACTGCATTGTGGAGGTGCAGTGAGCTGGAAAATATCAATCCCACGGTGGTCTCTTGCTAAAAAGAGAGATTTCCACCCCAAACTCCCTCTACTTCATATTGAAAGGATACTGTTGGTTTGAAACCTCCCTCAGGACAGGCACGGTGGGGTAATGGAAGAGGGACCCTGAGATGCTGAACACGAGACGAAGAGGCTTGATGAGTTACAAGGTGGAGAACCTCCCTCAGGACAGGCACGGTGGGACCCTGAGATGCTGAACATGAGACGAAGAGGCTGGATGAGTTACAAGGTGGAGAACCTCCCTCAGGACAGGCACGGTGGGACCCTGAGATGCTGAACACGAGACGAAGAGGCTGGATGAGTTACAAGGTGGAGAACCTCCCTCAGGACAGGCACGGTGGGACCCTGAGATGCTGAACACGAGACGAAGAGGCTTGATGAGTTACAAGGTGTAGAACCTTTCTCAGGCTGGCTGTTACTGGATCCCGTCTGCTCCCAGAAGCTTCAGGTTCTGACAATCATGAGAACAGACCCACAGGCGGAGAAGGGATAGATGTAGAACAAGCTTCTCCAAAGGGTAGCTCATGAGCTACTGGCAGCTCTCCGGCTAACTTAAAGTAGCTCTCCTGTGTGCAGCCCAGCCGACTAGATTAGAAGTGTTTGCTTAGTTGAATTATTCGATGTTAACATATTTGAAGAGCATTTATTTGAGACGAAAATGTGTGCATGGAGAACAGTTGAATTTCAAATTGAAGTTCCAGTTGAATTTCCAATTCACCAATTCCAATCATTGACTTTGGTAACAATAAATATTGTTATTTCAGCTCCAGAATATCAATTGGAGTGAATATGTGCTTTTGTGTTATATTTAAAGCTCAACTTTGAGTGATAAATCAAGCAGCATTACAGAAAGGTATTACTATCTTGGTGATTTTCAGCTATGGCATTCATGTAGGCATGCCAAATTGCTGAAGCCTTTTTAGGTCGAGCCTAGGCAGCGCATGCGCGGTATCTTCGAGACATGCTGTATCCACACTGTTGGCCTACAGCCCACTCATTGCCATTATCTTCGTCCCTTCGATTGCTGTTCAAAAATACTTGCCCACTACTGGTTAATCCTTCCTCTTTGTCCCTCCTTTTTATGTTTTGTTTACTCCCACAGAGCACCGCCCTACTACTGGTACCGTTCCACCTTAGTTCTTATATGTTCGTGTTTAGAACTATTTATTTATTCCTTTCCTGCCCGTCTTTGCCAGTCGCTACCACGCCCCCTCATCTCACATAAAAAAATTCTAAAAAGTCGGCATAGATTGCGACGAGTGTGCATGTCATGGTGTTACTTCCTAATACAGAACTAGTGTTGAATGTGTTGGTACACGCAAGGCCATGTTCTAAAAAATCAACAAGGAAATATCACTGTGGCTCTCCCCGGCACAGTGGCAGAGCAGCTACTATAACATTCACTGCTTGCTGCAAACTCGCCCCATAATGCTTTTCAGGGCTTCGCCTTCAAAATGCCTTTTTGTCCATATCTCAGCCTGTGGTGGTCCCGGGGCGACGCGACCACCACCAATTTGTTCAGCACAACGTGGCCTTGCTTTTGTTGTCATCTTCCAGGTTCTCACCATAAGTTGGGGGGCCTCGAAGTCATCACCTTCCCTGTCTTTCAATACATTTTCAAGTTCCACCATGGTTGAAGCATTTGCTCTAGTGATTAGAGTACTTTTGTTCTTTCAGGGGCTTTGTGAATGGTAATACTGTAGAAGGTCTGGAAAGGTGAAAAATGTGAAATGTTCTAGCCATGTTCTCTTGGGGCTGATTTTATAGTTGCCTTTCAATGCTTTTTTATAATGCAATTTTTCTGTGATGTAATTTCTTATTTGATCTTTATTAGTTGCGTTTAAACCTATCTTTAGTTACCCACCCCCCAAAATAAAAGATGTGGCACAGTTATTTCTGAAGAACGCAATACTTATATGGTGAGGCAAAACAGCATGTCATGTTGTAACTTTCTAATACAGAACTAGCGTTGACCACTTTGGTAAACGCGAGGCCATATTCTCAACAAGGAAATATCACTGCGGCTGTCCCTGGCATAGCAGGAAAACTGATACTACAAAATTCACTGCTTGCTGCAACCTAACCCCATAATGCTTTGCAGGGCCTCGCCTTTAAAATGTCTTTTTGTCCATATCTCAGCCTATGGTGGTCCCAGGGTGACGAGACCACCACCAAATTGTTCAGAATGACGTGGCCTTGCTTTTCTTGTCAACTTCCAGGTTCCCACCCTAACTTGGGGCGGGGGGGGCTCAACATCATCACCTTTCCTGCCTTCCAATGCATTTTCATACTGTTCAAGCTTTGAAGCTTATGCTCTACAGCAGGGAGTTCTTTCTTTTTCAGGAACCTTGTGCACGTTAATATTGTATGAGGGCTGAATAATGCTTTGTTCATGTGACTATGCTCTCTAGTAGCTGATTTAATGGTTGTCTTTCAATTTTCTTTCACATTGCAGTTTTACTGTGATGTCTTGCCTCCTTTGATCTCTCTTAATTGTGTTTGAATCTATCTTTAGTTATCTACTCCCCAAAATTAAAGATGCAGTACAGTTATTTCTGCAGAACAAGATACTTACACGGGAAAGTAAAGCAGTCTGTCATGGTGTTACTTTCAAATACAGAGCTAGCGTACATGTGAGGCCGCATTCTCAACAAAACAATAAGGAAATATCACCGCAGCTCTCCCCGACACAGCGGGAGAGCCGCTACTATAAAATTCACGGCTTGCTGCAAACTCACCCATAATGCTTTGCGGGGCCTTGCCTTTAAAATGCCTTTTCATCCATATCCCAGCCTGTGGTGGTCCCGGGGCGACGGGACCGCCACCAAATTGTTCAGCACGACGTGGCCTTGCTTTTACTGTCAACTTCCAGGTCCTCACCCTAAGTTGGGAGTGGGCTCAAAATCATCCCCTTCCCTGCCTTCAAAGGCATTTTTACGTTTCCCCATGGCGGGAGATTTTGTTCTATAGCTGGAAGTGGTTTGTTCTTTAGGTGCTTTGTGTATGGTACCATCATAGAGGGTCTGGAAAGTAAAACAATGTATAATTTACAGTCCATGTGGTTAGGCACTCTAAGGGCTGATTTTATGATTGCAATTCAATGCTCTTTCACACAGCAGATTTACTGTGATGTCTTGCTTTCTTTGATCTCTCTTAATTGTGTTTGAAATTAATTTTACTCATTTACTCCCCAAAATGGTAGATGCAGTACAGTTATTTCTGTAGAACAGCACGTCATGGTGTTATTTTCTAACCAGGTCCTCACCCTCATCCCCTTCCTTGCCTTCCATGCTTTTTTAAGCTCATCCATAGTTGGAACTTTTGCTCTTCTGCTGATGGTGGTTTGCTTTCTCAGGGTTTTGTGCATGGTAATACTGTTGAAGATCTGACAATGTATAGTGCACTGTTCATGTGCTTATGCTGTCTAGCAGCTGATTATATGGATGTGATTTAATGCTCTTTTACAATCTAGTTTTATTGTGGTGTCCTGTCTCACTTGGTCTTTCTTAATTGTGTTTGAACCGATCTTTAGTTATTTACTTCCCAAAATTAAAGATATAGTGCAGTTATTTTTGCAAACCACAATACTTAAACGGTGAGGTCAAACAGCATGTCAATATGTTACTTTCTAATACAGAACTAGTGTTGACTGTTTTGGCACACACGAGGCCAAACAACTAGGAAATATCACCGCAGCTCTCCCCGACACAGCGGCAGAGCAGCTACTCTAACATTCACAGCTTGCCGTAAACTCACCCATAATGCCTTGCAGGACCTTGCGCTTAAAATGCCTTTTCGCCCCTATCTCAGCCTGTGAAGGTCCCAGTGCGAAAGGACCACCGCCAAATTGTTCAGTATGACGTGGTCTTGCTTTTCTTGTGAGCTTCCAGGCCCTCTCCCTTGATTCTTCTTAGTTGTGTTTTATTCTACCATCATCATCAAGACTGAGCAAGTCATGAAAGCACCTACAGATAAAAACAAATAGATTAAAAGGAGCTCCAGAATACAAAAGTTAAGTTCAAAGTTAAAATCTAAGTTAATACATTTGTGCAAAAAAGCAAGTAGTGACATTTTTTCAAGAATTCCATATGAAACAAGGCTAAAAATAACACATTGATTGAAGTCGATCTCATACGCCCGGTTGAGCTTAGCCTAGTTTACCCCCATATTCGCGTTGGATAATAGGTGGTTTCAATGAGGGTAATTGCTAGCTTTAGCTAATTTAGAACCGATCTGCCACATCCACCTCAAAAACTTGGCCACAGGGATTGCATACCTGGGAGAAGAGTCGGCTTCTTTGTATAGTTTGTTTTAGTCATCTGCTCCCCAACATTAGAGATGCACTACAGTTATTTCTGCAGGACACGGGGAGGTAAAAGAGCATGTCATGGTGTTACTTTCTAATACAGAACTAGCGTTAAGTGCTTTGGTGCACCCGAGGCCGCGTTCACGTGGCTCTGCCCAGCACAAAGGGAGATACGCAACTATAACATTCACTGCTTGCTGCAAACTCAGCCCATAATGCTTTGCGGGGCCTCGCCTTTGAAATGCCTCTTTGTCCATATCTCAGCCTGTGGTGGTCCCAGGGCCACAGGACCAAAACCAAATAGTTCAGCACAACGTGGCCTTGTTTTTTTGTCAACTACCAGGTCCTCACCCTGAGTTGTGGGGGTGGGAGGGGATCTCAAAATCATCACCTTTCCTCCCTTTCAAAGTATTTTCTAGCTCTTCTATGGCTGGAGGTTTTGCTTTAGAGTTGGGAGTGGCTTGTTTTCTAGGTGTTTTGTGCATGGTAAAGTTGTAGAAGATCTGGAAAGCTGAAAAAAGTATAATGCATTGCGTAAGTGGTTACGCTCTTTAGGGGATGATTGTATGGTTGCAATTTAATGCTCTTTTGCTATGCAGTTTAACTCAAATTCCCTACCTTCCAATGCATGTTCAAGCTTTCTAGTGGTTGGAGTCTTTGCTTTACAGCTGGAAGTGGTTTGTTTTCTTGTGGTTACATTGCAGAAGGCTGAAAAGTGTATAATGCATTGTTCACGTAGTTACGGTCTCTAGGGTGCTGATTATATGACTGCAATTCAATGCTTTTTGAAAATGCAGTTTTATTGTGATGTCTTGCCTTTCTTAATTGTGTTTTAGTCTGTCCAAAATTAAAGATGCAGTACATTTATTTCTGCAAAACACAATACTTACACGGTGAGGTAAAAGATAGCTATTTGTGTTCTAAGGCAGCAGATACCACCAGATCTGGTTTTGTTTTGTAATAAACATATGTGCCTTCACCCACATTGTTTTCCTTCTGCTACCCTCCTTTCAGTAGAAGCAGAGTGGGCTTAGGTTATGTCATGAGATACACGCTTAGCACACGTACACTTAGGGGCTTATTGACAAGGAGATTGCGCCGCCGCTGCGCCATTTTTTTTACACACTGGTAGCTCTTTGATTGCTCCATATTCACAAGATGACGCATCTAGACAGATGCAGCACTTTTTGTTTGCCTGCATTCGGATTTTACCTTCGTCAGAATTGGCTGCGTCATGTTAGAATTAATTTATGCACGGTAGGCGTTCCCACGTAAAATCCCCCGTAAAACTGATACAGTGCTATTTACGGCTGCTTGTAAAAGTGACGCTTCATCGGGAAGTGGCCCTCTGCACTTGCAATGTGCTAAAATTCCTACGCCTCTAAAACCCAGCCATGGGAATGACGCATTGGCTGTGGCATAGGAAACTGATCAGCTGAAGTCACTTCCAACAATGTAATCTGTCCCCTCAACAGGTAAGTGCACACATAATGGAGGTAACACAGTAACTGTCACACTACATAACATTAATGACTTGTATCACACAATATGTTGCTCATACGTAGGTATAGTGGTACACATAAGTCCACTATGCCCACTTGTATGCGAGACATCCAGGACCAATGTAATAGAGTCCAAGGTGAAGTTTCGACCTTTTCACACTCTATTACATTGGTCCCCATACAGTAGGCTACTTGCGTCAGTCAATACTGACGCATCGCCTCTGTTTTATGACGCATTTCTTTAGTTGTGTCAGTCTTATGACCAACTACAGCAATGCACCACTTTTGGGCCTGATACCTTGCGGCATCCAACCCACAGATGCGTCAGTATTTCTGACACATCCGTGGGTCCTTGCGCTGTGGGGCCCCGTATTGGAAAAACGGCGCATCCATGGCGTCGTAAGGATGTTTGCCACAGGAGCAAGTCATTTTGATGCATTACTGCAGCAAAGCATCATTTCTTGTAACTAAGGCACACAATGTTGTTTTTTGCCCATGCTACACAGTGTCTTGTTACGTTAACACTTTGGGGCATATTTACAATAGAAGTGACCGAGTGCGGCGTTAGCCTTCTTGGCTTAATGCCGAGCTCCGCCACTTCTGAAACGCAGGGCTGCATCATATTTACGACAATATGGTGCATCCTTGCATTTTCCCCTGCGCTGGTGCTAAATTTTGCTGCCTGGCCCCAATGGAGGCACACTTGCACCATAGCAAAGGGTGTCTGCGTTGCAGGGGAAGATTGTTTATGTTTTGTAACTTCTATGTGTGCTGCTTAATGCAGAACACATAGAAGTTGCACAACTTCGGAGCATATTTACAGCAGAATGGAGAAGCGTGGTGTTATGCAAACATTGCTAACGCCACGCTTATCCATTCTGAGAATGCAGGGATGTGTTGTATTCAAAGAATGCGGCGCACCCAAGCGTTTCCCCTAGTGCTGGTGCTAAGTTCAGCTGCCTAGCACCAACGCAGGCATCCATGCACCATAGTGCAAGGGTGTCTGCGTTGGGGGAAGATTGTTTACGCGCAGGAAGGGGGACCTTCCTGCAAATAAACAATCTTTAAATGCCGTTTGTAACTTCTATGTGTGCTGCTTAATGCAGCACACATAGGAGTTGCAAAACTGCATTTTTAAAATATTTGTTTATGTGCAGGAAGTGCCACCTTCCTGCACATAAACAATCATAGGCAATTTTCTGTTTCTATGTGTGCTGCCCAAGGCAGCACACATGGAAACAGCAAAAACGAGGAGAAATAAAGCATTTCTCCTCGTTTCGCCTGTTTAAGACCAGGTTCTTAATTTTGGCGCTGCCTCCTATTTACGCTGCCCTTGTAAATAGGGGGCAGCGCCAAAATCAATGGGTGTTGCGGAGGAACGCCCACCACAATACCCATTGCCCTCCCCTTTCACGCTAAATACAGAGTGAAAGGGTGCCTTATTTACAAGGCAGCGTTAAGCCACGTTAAGTGGCTTAACGCTGCCTTGTAAATAAGGCGAGGCCCCTATCGCCACCACAACGTCACGAAAAAGCTTTATTTCTCCTCTTTTTTGCTGTTTCCATATATGCTGTGCTGTGCAGCAAACATAGAAACAGCAAAACGTCATTAATTGTTTATGTGAAGGAAGGTCCCCCTTCCTGCACATAAACAATCATTGAAGAAAAATGTCGTTTTGCAGCTTCTATGTGTGCTGCATTAAGCAGCACACACAGCAGTTACAAAGTACCATTACTGATTGTCTATGTGCAGGAAGGGACACCTTCCTGCACATAAACAATCATGTGCCTGCAACGCAGACACCCTTGCACAATGTGCAAGGGTGCCTGCATTGGCGCTAGGCAGCTAAATTGGCGCAATCGCAGTCGGAAACGCAGGGCTGCATCGTATTCTTGTAAATACAGTGCAGCCCTGCGTTTCAGAAGTGGCATTAAGCCAAGGAAGCTAACACCACGCTCCGCCACTTCTCTGGTAAATATGCCCCTCTGTTCCTTATTCTGGGAGTACGTCTTTCCCTGCTTTCTCACTTATGTGCCGCATTTTCTTCTTCCAGGTTGCTTTTTCTTCCACCTCCCCAGCTTATAATTACATGTGCATGCATGCACAACATCGCACATTTACTTTTTTCTGCTGATGCTGAACACAATCAACAAAAAACCATGGCAAAATAAGTGGGTCTGCATTCACATCCAAAAGGCGAGACCTATTGGCTATGCCAATGCTTGTTTACACTACTGCTGGCAATCCTGCCTGATGCACTGAGGTTATCACTGATAATAATCTTGTGAGTGGCCCCTCCTGTAATATTGTATAATGTGGTCACTATTACAACACAAATAATATTAGTAGCTCGGGGTGATTTTCACTGGATATAAGTAGCTCTTTTTGCATAAAAGGTTGAAGACCCCTGGTTTAGAAATTCAAAATGATTGGAATAGTTTCTGATCTGCAATGGTTGCTGGGCATGTTCTAAATGGTTTTAGAGATCACTGGCTTTAAATCTGTACATTGTATCTGGCCAGTAAGGGACTTCTCCGGAAGTTGAAGACTGGTTCATGGTTTCTAGGTTAGGGCAGTATGGGGCTTCTCTGGAAGAGACTGCTGAAGACTGGTTCATGGTTTGTTAGTAACGCCTGTAAGGAACTTCTCCTAAATAGGCTGCTGAAAACTGGGTCATGGTCTGCTAGTTAGGCCAGTAAGGAACTTCTCCGAAAAAGGCTGTTGAAGACTGGTTCAAGGTTAGTTATGCCAGTAAGGGACTTCTCTGGAAGAGGCTGCTGAAGACTGGTTCATGGTTTGTTAGTAACACCCGTAAGGAACTTCTCCTAAATAGGCTGCTGAAAACTGGGCCATGGTCTGCTAGTTAGGCCAGTAAGGAACTTCTCCGAAAGAGGCTGTTGAAGACTGGTTCAAGATTAGTTATGCCAGTAAGGGACTTCTCTGGAAGAGGCTGCTGAAGACTGGTTCATGGTTTGTTAGTAACACCCGTAAGGAACTTCTCCTAAATAGGCTGCTGAAAACTGGGCCATGGTCTGCTAGTTAGGCCAGTAAGGAACTTCTCCGAAAGAGGCTGTTGAAGACTGGTTCAAGGTTTGTTAGTTATGCCAGTAAGGGACTTCTCTGGAAGAGGCTGCTGAAGACTGCGTCATGGTTTGTCAGTTAGGACAGTAAGGGACTTCTCCGAAAGAGGCTGTTGAAGACTGGTTCATGGTCATTTAGTTAGGCTGCCACAGCTCATCTCTGTGAACTCGAGGGCATATTTACAATGAATTTGCCGTACGCCAATTTGAAAGGACAGAAATGCAACGTATTTACAAGATACAGTGCGTGCCTGTCCTTTCAGCCAGCACTGGTGCAAAAATTGCAGCATGGTGCCAAGGTGTCTGTGTTGTTGGCATGAATTTTTTGTGCAGGAAGGGGCACCTTCCTGCACAAAAAGAATCACGTGAGGCGTTTTCCTCATTCTATGTGTGCTGCAGAATGCAGCACACGTGGAAAGAGGAAAAAACAAGGAAAATCTAAACATTTCTTGTCGTTACGCCTGCTCTGGGAGGTGTACGTTTTTGGAACTGCCCCAGATTCACACTATGTTGTAAATCTGGGGCAGTGTCAAAATCCATGGGTGTTGAATGGGAACACCCACAGCAACACCCATGGCACGCTTCCCTGCTGCAATGTAGGGCAACGCAGCGGCTTGCGCTGCGTGGCCTTACACCAGGGCACAAGTCCTAAACAAGCATAGCAATGCAATAGGTCTCGTATTTGCAAGGGTTTCAGCTACTGGCATTCTAAATGACAATGCCTTTTATTTATGTGTTGGTTTTTTAAAACAGATAAATTAAAGGCATTATTATTTACAATGCCAATAGCTTAAAGTGTCGCAAATGCGAGACCTATTAAGCAACCTTTA
Organism: Calotriton arnoldi; assembly: GCA_963921515.1. Lineage (NCBI taxonomy): Eukaryota > Metazoa > Chordata > Amphibia > Caudata > Salamandridae > Calotriton > Calotriton arnoldi. The sequence goes on from CAWUFW010007112.1 coordinate 286,889, forward strand.
ATCCAGCTGAGGTGTACCGAGCAGTATGTGCTGTGCTGGTTTAATACATTTTTTAAAAAGCATTGCGGGAGAGCCAGACAGGAGAAAAGCATTTCAAGCCACGTGGAGCACAGTTTGCTCCGCACAAACAATTTACTCCAGGGATATAAAAAAACAAGATGTCGCCACAAAGCAGCTGGACGCGTTTACTTGGGATGAGGGAGGGGCCGGGCACGAGTGTTGTGGGAGAGGTGAGGGGGGTTGTGAGAGACACAGGGAGGCGTGTTTTAACTTTGCATATTGTGAAGTGCTTTTTAATTAAAGAAAAAAAACTCTTGGTAATGGCAAACTACTTTATCTCCTGCCCGTACTTCACTATCTTAAATTAAACAAACCAAAAAAAAAACCACATGCGCCCGTGTTTGGGGATTGCAGGGAAGGCCCAATCAGCGATGGAGATTGTGGGGCTAGTGAAGAGAAAATGCGAGGAAAAAGAGGTAAAGAACAAAAAAAAAAGAGAAAGTGTGTTTGAGAGAGAAAACAGAAGTAAATGTGTGCAGGTGTGAGCAAAAGGCAGAAATACCAATATTAGAGCATTACCAGTGATAAATGTCGCAGATTGTGGACACATTTTTTTCAGAAGGGGGGGGACTCGTGCTACTGCTCTTAGAGCCAGACACCTGGCTTGGCTCTCCCCACAAATGTTCAGTCTCGCCCAGGTCTACCAACAACCTAGACTCCGGAGAAGCGACTTTCAGCACAAACCATCGCTGCCCCAGCGCCAGCAGGGAAGAAACGTACGCCAGCAGCGCGGGTCTGTGGAGTCTGTGGGGACGGATCTGCGCATGGCTCCGACCACGGGCTGCTCAGACTCCGCTCCGGGGGGTTTAATCGGGTCAAAAATAGACGAGGGTCGGGGGGGGTTAATCTGATGCAGTGAACGTTCCCATCGCAGCCTCTTAAACTAAGGACATCCAGTCAAATGGGAGCTCGTCTTGTCACACGCGCCAGCTCTCTCTCCCACAGCCGGCAATTAGCGTCCGTTCTTGCAAAGGGTTATTTCTTTTAAAATATATCAGCATGTTCTTTTTAACAATGCATTAACTCGGCAGAAGTCCTGCACGAAAGACTGCAGTGTGTGCATGACAGTCACGCACGCACAAGCCGGTCCAAAATCTTGAAGTGATACACACATTTTCAACACAAATTATTTGCAGTTTAAAAGTAAGACAAGCTGTCGCCATTGCGCAAAGGCAGCCGCATGTTTACATTTGGCATCGCGCTTTCACTTTACAATAGCTGCAGCCCCACACTGCACTCGCGGGGTGGGGCGGCAGCTATTGTTAAAGTGAGAGCGCGATGCAAAAATAAAACACGCCGCCGCCATTACAAAAGACAATCGAAAGCCAGCGTTTAGCATGGACGATGACGCAAGCCAGTAGAAACAAGGGGCGGGGCTTCCACTCCACTTCTAAAATCTCCTCTAATACAATATGCCTCGCAGAGCAAGCAGCGCATGTGCGCTGCATCGCTAGGCGAGACCTAATAAAAGAAGTGGGGGGACTCTCCAAGTTAGGTAGGATCACAGGAAGTGACATCACGGCGCGTGGCATTGCAGGAAGTGATATCACTGCGCGTGACAGGTTCCTTTACCCAAGGATTGACAAACTAACTCTGCTGCCAGCCTAACCAGGCGTGCACATTTCCATGTAGATGTGATTGCTTTAGCTGCCTGGTGGTTAACACATTTGATGGAAAGATCTGGTTTTGTCTAGTCCTAGTTTTGACTTAAAGTAGCATACAGGGTTAATGCGCCTCCTGCAAAGCACATCATGTAACATGCAGATGGCAGATTTGATTTTATGTAGATAGGTAAGTAAGTGGGTTACTGCTTTGAACACAGAGATCCTTTTGTTACACGCAGCTGCATTGTAATCCTTCTAGTACAGCAGAGTGAGCTCCGAAGGATGATATGTGACTCCTACACCCAGTAACCCTCACTGTCTTATGTAACACATCCTGTACAATGATTTACACACTTGTGTGATTTATTGTCAATATAATGTGTATGTTTGCTGTAAAGCGCCCTGACACCCTACATTGGGATGAACAGCGCTGTAAAACAAATAAAAAATACTGGTATGTAAATTGTTATTTTGCACTGGGACAGAGTAACGCACCTGACATTCTTACAGTGCATGAATATCTATTATATATGGGGGTCCCAACAAAGTCAAAATCGTGCCTCTCTTGTGCGCCTTTGAAGTGTTAACAAGCTGCTGCTTTCGTTTCCCTTCCTCTGCATTTACATGTAGGTGTGAGGCTACAGGCAGCCCCCAGCCTGGATACTTGGACAAAGAAGGCCAAATGGGCCCTTAAGTTCGGCCTTTGTTATGGCCCAGCTGGAGTCTCAGATGACAAAACCCCCTCCCCGTCTGCAACTTGCTGCTCTGCTCGGAAGGAAAGCAGATACGAGCCTGCGCTGCTGAATGTATCCCGGTGTCTCAAAATGACACCGGGACGTGTTCAGCATATTTTAGAGTGGGGCTCAACTTCTTGGCAGGGTGGACGGCGTCCACCCTGTGAACAGAGTGGGTGGACGCCGTCCAGCCGCGTGTACCCCCGACTCGAGCCCTGCCTTACACCTTAAGGCTATGAAAAGCCATGCAGGGTGGCTTTGCAAGGTCTTGTAGACATGGGCCTGCACTGTGCACCACCGGAGTGTCAAAAAAGTGACGATCCAATGGCGCACGGGTCTTGTAAATATGCCCCTATGTTTTAGAAAGATGTCTCAACAAGAAGATGTTGTGTTGGCGTTCTTGACTCGTTCGCTGCTGTTTTGCCTTCCTCTGTATGAGTTTAGGGGATGACCATGGGTTATACTATGCCCCTAAATACTTATTTCTCTCCGCAGAGACCTGCACTGGCGTTGTGTGCCCGGGAACCCACACGTGCGTTGTTGACCAGACGGGCAGCGCTCATTGTGTGATATGCCGGGCAGCGCCCTGCCCGGAACCTTCCGACACGGACCAGATGCTCTGCGGGAATAACAATGTCACCTACCCCTCAGCGTGCCACCTGAGACGGGCCACCTGCTTCCTGGGGCGCTCCATCGGCGTACACCACTACGGAAGCTGCACAGCAGGTTGGTACAGCGAACGAGACACAAGGTTATGACAGCAAGAATACGAGATGACACGTCTCGTCCAAAATGGGCACGATGGTGCATTTTTTGCTTGGAAAAAAGAGCCTTATGCTCGAGAGCACGAACAGCAACCCTCGCTCATGTCATTGTTTCTGCAGTCGGATTTGTGTCCGCAGTCACCTCCAGAAACCTTCTGTTTACACATTACCCCACTCTCCCTGCACCAGTCACATCCATCCGGAGCCTGCATACTGTGCTCTGGGTCTCTCGTGCGCCCACCGTGCCTCTCTGCGCCCTAATCTCTCCCCTCTCTCTCTCTTTTACCTCTGCAGCTCCTACAAGACCCCCCATTGACCTGGGCAACGTGGAAGACAACTACGTGTGAGGTGGCATGGGCACCGCGAGCTCCGACAGGGCATTACATGTTCATACTGTACATATGTGGACCCGCTATTTATTACTTCTGACACCCCCTATTTATGTCACCCTTGACCCCTGAGAAGTCGGTCTACCACCGATAGACTCCTTTTTAGAGCATTTATAAAGCGCTACAGTCGCAAGGGCACAGAAACACCAAACTAAAGGCTGGAGCAGAATGACCGGAAGCCCCAAAGGATGTCAATGGTAACGGCACAAAATGGCGCCACGCGTGGCGATGGCACCAGCTCCTGCCCATTTGTTGCTGAACTGTGTAGAACAGCAAAGACTGAAGGGCACCATACCAGGAAAGGGACAATGGCTGCCAGAGACAAACCGATCTGCCACAGTTAATGCGAGGGGTGATGTGAGTGGAAGGACACTTGTCGAGGAGCTGAGGAGGGTCCCTGCTTCATGACAAAGAATCATTCAGGCATCAGATGATGCAAGCATGGCTGCCGGCTGCAGAGGGCACACACCATAGTGGCGTCAGAGGAACGGCTTCTCAAGGGCAGTTCTTTGACACGTCTTTGAAATCCTTAAATAAATGAACGAAAAGGCACCTGGCAAAGAATGACCATACCAACATTAGGATTTCCCTCTTATAGAGTGACACTGAGGGCCACTGAGGTCCGGGCAGAGGGGTAGCTAGGCTCTGTGTGTTGCCCTAACATGGGTACAGTCAGTAACGGGAAAGAACAAACCCCCTGCTCGCCCGGACCTAAAGCACAGAGATAATGCAAACAGCACAGGCAGCAGCAGTGCAAGCTTCTCTCACACACAGAACAGGCCCTGCATGAATATCAGAAGTGCAAGCTTCCCTCACACACAAGAACTGGTACACCACAGGCAGCAGCAGTGCAAGCTTCTCTCACACACAGAACAGGCCCTGCATGAATATCAGAAGTGCAAGCTTCCCTCACACACAAGAACTGGTACAGCACAGGCAGCAGCAGTGCAAGCTTCTCTCACACACAGAACAGGCCCTGCATGAATATCAGAAGTGCAAGCTTCCTCACACACAAGAACTGGTACAGCACAGGCAGCAGCAGTGCAAGCTTCTCTCACACACAGAACAGGCCCTGCATGAATATCAGAAGTGCAAGCTTCCCTCACACACAAGAACTGGTACAGCACAGGCAGCAGCAGTGCAAGCTTCTCTCACAAGCAACCCCTTACAGCGGCACAATCCACATCAGTGAATACTTCCTTCAAACTGAACTGGTACATCATGGGCAGCAGCAGTGCAAGCTTCTCACACACACAGAACAGGCACTGCATGAATATCAGAAGTGCAAGCTTCCCTCACACACAGAACTGGTACAGCACAGGCAGCAGCAGTGCAAGCTTCTGTCACACACAGAACAGTGCAGCAGCATTCTGTGTCAGTGGATACTTCCTTAAAACTGAACAGATACATCATGGGCAGCTGCAGTGCAGGCTTCATTCGCACACACAAAGAACATACAACAGCACGATCCGCAGCAGTGGGTCCTTCCATTGAGCAGAAGCAAGCTTCTCTCACACACAGAACAGGTACTACATGAATCTAGAACAGCAAGCGCAAAATAGATCATGTACAATCAGAGCAGCACGATTGCTCTAACACACACTCACAACCAGATTATCACAAGTGAACAGTCATGCCGCTCAATGGAGATCTAACTAGGGTTAGGTTTGAGTCTAAAAACCTGGACCCCACTGCGATGGGCCTCGCTCAGACACAACACGTAGCCTGCATCACTCCCTCACACCCGCACTTCCTAAGCAGCAGAAGTGCTGTGTAAATCTTCAAGCGTCTAACCCAACATTATAACTCAAGCCAAGCCTGGAAGTCAGGGGGCGCCAACGAAAGACGTTTCAATGGCTACCCACAGCCAACATCAAACACAACACACCCACAAAAGCACACAACACTGCACTTAATACTGGACAACAGTCCAGAAACAGCACACTAGGAGGCGACCCACTAAATAGGCCACAGCAACCAACCAACACTTCTCTTACCCCAACCCCCATTCACGAGTCACCTAACTCACACTCCACACTGACCCACACCTAGTACAAAGAGAGCACATTTTGGACCACACAAAAAGACGACTGAGGAGGAGGCGGGATTAAGATGAATGAAGATAGACAAGTATAGAGAGAGAAAAAATACTCAGAACGCTGTGACAAAGCCGGCACAGTTTGTTTTCCAATATCTTCAGCGTAACTGATTATTACAAACCTGGCAACTTTGAAGTTAGTTTCCCCGTGTGAGGAAGGGGCGGGCAGAAGCATAACACAGGTCCCTGCAACCCACAACCCTTCAGGGGCCGCCAACTCTTTGGGGGACCACAGTCCACCCACGGCCAATAAAATATCTGTGAGATATGGTGGACTCAGGGTCCCCACTTCTCATTCTGCCGGGCTGGCCCCATCATTTTACGTTACACCACGGGGGTGGGGCCTTGAAAGGAGGTCGGGAGGGGGTCTTTGAGCCCATTACCATTTCAGCCAACATGGAGGAGGTAGAGGCCCAAGGAAATGGGCGGGTCTTGGAGGTCAGTCCTGCCACAAGAGATCCTCCCAAAATTACAAAGGTCTTGTGCGGCTTCTGTGGACTTCCTGGGGAGGTTTTAAAACCCCAGATGGACATTGGCTAAGGTGAGCTTCCAACACAATGAGCCAGAAACCCACTCTGTGTAGGGGTTTCCAGAAGACTTCGTGCTCACTGTGGGATTTCAGGTCTTCACCAGGAGACCATGTGAAGCGAGCCGATATTGTGCGACACACGGTGGTACCGTATGAGTTGACAAGTCTGTTAATATCTGACTAGCATTAGATCATTCCACAGTTTATCCGGAAGTTCAAGAAATATTCACGGCAACTCCTATAAAGTCCTCGTGGGTAGAATGACTGTTCATTTTGGATTTTATTGATGATTTTTGTATATGTTTTGCTATAATATTTTTGTAATTATCTATTGATAAGCTGTATGGTTTTGTATAGGTTTTCTTATACCTAGGCATAGTGATTCTATGTATTCAAATATTTCTTCATAAATGACATTTAACCATATGGAACATTGGTATAAGGGTACATGCACTAAAAAGCCTGGGCACTTCCATATTCTGGAATCCATATATCCAGAGTTCAATGTTCTGGAGGCCATCTATATGTGATTCAATATTCTAATGTCCATCTTTGTGTTATTTAATATTCTGGAGCCCATCTCTGTGCGATTCAAATTCTAGAGTCCATCTATATGTGATTCAATATTCTAGAGTCCATCTATATATGATTCAATATTCTAGAGTCCATCTATATATGATTCAATATTCTAGAGTCCATCTATATGTGATTCAATATTCTAGAGTCCATCTATATGTGATTCAATATTCTAGAGTCCATCTATATGTGATTCAATCAATATTCTAATGTCCATCTTTGTGTTATTTAATATTCTGGAGCCCATCTCTGCGCAATTCAAATTCTAGAGTCCATCTATATATGATTCAATATCCTGGAGCCCATCTCTGTGCGATTCAAATTCTAGAGTCCATCTATATATGATTCAAATTCTAGAGTCCATCTATATATGATTCAAATTCTAGAGTCCATCTATATATGATTCAATATCCTGGAGCCCATCTCTGTGCGATTCAAATTCTAGAGTCCATCTATATGTGATTTAATATTCTAGAGTCCATCTATATGTGATTCAATATGATGGAGTCCATTTCTGTGTTATTTAATATTCTAATGTCCATCTTTGTGTGTTTCAATATTCTAGAGTCCATCTATATATGATTCAATATCCTGGAGCCCATCTCTGTGCGATTCAAATTCTAGAGTCCATCTATATATGATTCAAATTCTAGAGTCCATCTATATATGATTCAAATTCTAGAGTCCATCTATATGTGATTCAATATTCTAGAGTCCATCTATATGTGATTCAATATTCTAGAGTCCATCTATATGTGATTCAATATTCTAGAGTCCATCTATATGTGATTCAATATTCTAGAGTCCAACTATATGTGATTCAATATTCTAATGTCCATCTTTGTGTTATTTAATATTCTGGAGCCCATCTCTGTGCAATTCAAATTCTAGAGTCCATCTATATATGATTCAATATCCTGGAGTCCATTTCTGTGTGATTTAATATTCTAATGTCCATCTTTGTGTGCTTCAATATTCTAGAGTCCATCTTTGTGCAATTCAAATGTCAAAACGTAGGTTCCATATATATATATGATTCACTATTCTGGAGCCTGTATATCTAGAGTTGATGATTCTGGAGTCCATCTATGTATGATTCGATCTTCTGGAGCCTGTCTGTGCGCAGTTCAGTATTCCAAAGTCTGTGTATTGTTGGGTTTGATATCATGGAGTCCACTAATGTGTGGTTCAATATTCTCAATCTTGATATTATGACTAGGGGTGGGCGGAACTCGTGCAGTTTTACTCCCTGGAATTCCACAGAATTACAGAAAATCTCAGTGAGATTCCGTGGAGTTCCGCGAGTGGCGGACTTCTGGCACGTCACACTGATTTTGAGTGCTGGGAGCTTTTTCCGCGCTGTAAAATCAGCATGAACAGCACCATGCCCCGCACCAGAGGGCACTGCTTCTTTCTACTCGAGCAGCAGTTTTCTCAACGCAAACGGTAGCGGGCTGCCACGACTGGCCGCGTTGAGAAATCGTGCTTGGACTCATCCTAGCACTTGGTTTCTAGCGCGTCAACTTAATGTTGCCGAGCCGCGAGCGAGAAAACACCGCCACACAGCTGTTCGCAGAGTTTTTCTGGAACTCTGCACTCCAGGCGGAGTGCGGAGTGGGCAAAACTCAGCAAACTCCACCAGTGGGGCAGAGTTTACCGCCCTCCCCTAATTGGGATGTACAACCATGTAGTCTTAGACACAGTGAAAGCTGGAGTCTCTCTGGCACTTTCAGACTCTTAAGAAAGTAGTCCGGGGTTTAATTAGTTCTAGAGATGAAGCAGCTGCACAAGGGGGAGTAAGAGAAGTGAGATGCAGTAAAGCCCCGAGGAAGAGCGTGGACATCAGATCTTTGATGAGGAGTAGACGCGAATGACACCAGAGGTGACATCGAGGCAAGGGCCAGGGAAGGGCTGTCTCAAGGCCACAGTTTGAGCTCTGATTCTCAGTCTGTGCCAGAGAAACTTTCTTTCTCTCGTGAGCATTTGCTGTAACTTTTGAAAGACCGAGATGTACAATTCCGCACTTAAACCTGTTCGCACCACGTGTTCACCTGTCTCTGAATTGCATTGTAGGTTTGTTTTGATGCTGCAGTCTTTGGTGCCGGATGCTGTGCAGGTTTTATTTCACTGTTCTGTTGTGTCCTTTTACAATAAAGTGTTATTCTTTTTATATAGACTATATCTGACCAGCTGCCACGTTTATTGAGTTGTACGTGAGCGTGCTGCTCCGTGTCACCTGAGTACTGACCTCCGCACCAGCTTCAGGAATCCATCACTACTCAAACTCACATTCCCGGTGAAGTAAGTCATAAAACACATGGGGCCAGATGTACGACCATTGAATTTTGCGACTCGCAAATTGCGACAACTTGCGAGTCGCAATTTGCGAGTCGCAAAATTCAATGTACAACAGTGTCTCAGACCATGTTTGCGATTCCCAATGGGGTCGCAAATTGCATGCCTCATGAATATTAATGAGGCTGTCGCAATTTGCGACCCCATTGGGAATGGCCAGCGCTCCCAGGGATGGTGGCCTGCTGTGGTCAGCAGACCACCATGTCTGTGACTGCTTTGTCAATAAAGCAGTTTTTTTTTTTTAAATGCAGCCCGTTCTCCTTAAAGGAAAACGGGCTGAAATTAAAAAAAAAAAAAAATGAAACTTTTCAGTTTCATTTTTTAAGGGCAGGCAGTGGTCCCTGGGACCACTGCCTGCTCTTAAAAATATTTGCGCATCCATTCAGGAAGGGGAAGTGGTCCCCTGGGGACCCCTTCCCGTTTGCGAGTGCCTTACCACCCTTCTCAGAAGGGTGGTAAACTGTGAGTGTTTTGCGACCGCAATTGCAGTCGCAAAACAACCATACAATGGGTAAGGACTCGCTATTAGGAAGGGACGCCCTTGGCACGCCTCTTCCTAATAGCAAGTCGCTAACCCTATTTTGCAAGTCGCTAATAGGTAAGCGACTTGCAAAATAGGGTTAGTACATTGGGCTGACCTATTTTGCTGTTGCAAGGGGGCCGAAATCCCCTTTGCGACCGCAGATACCAGTCGTACATCTGGTCCATGGTACCCGGACCACCCGCAATGACCAGGGCAAGCAAAAGCATTGAGTCTAGCACTCCTGTGACCCTGCCGCTGAGTACTCTCGATAACAGAGAACACTTTTAAACACACTACAATGATGGGGTGACATCATCATGAGCCACGATGACGGCGAGCCTTCATCACAAGCTGCAATGATACTGTGCCCCCGTCATGAGCTGCAATGATGTCACGCCCTCATCAGGAGCTCCAATGAGCGTGCGTCCACGCCCTCATCAGGCGCTCCAATGAGCGTGCGTCCACGCCCTCATCAGGAGCTCCAATGAGCGTGCGTCCACGCCCTCATCAAGAGCTCCAATGAGCGTGTGTCCACGCCCTCATCAGGAGCTCCAATGAGCGTCCGTCCACGCCCTCATCAGGAGCTCCAATGAGCTTGCGTCCACGCCCTCATCAGGAGCTCCAATGAGCGTGCGTCCACGCCCTCATCAGGAGCTCCAATGAGCGTGCGTCCACGCCCTCATCAGGAGCTCCAATGAGTGTGCGTCCACGCCCTCATCAGGCGCTCCAATGAGCGTGCGTCCACGCCCTCATCAGGAGCTCCAATGAGCGTGCGTCCACGCCCTCATCAGGAGCTCCAATGAGCGTGCGTCCACGCCCTCATCAGGCGCTCCAATGAGCGTGCGTCCACGCCCTCATCAGGAGCTCCAATGAGCGTGCGTCCACGACCCTCATCAGGAGCTCCAATGAGCGTGCGTCCACGCCCTCATCAGGCGCTCCAATGAGCGTGCGTCCACGCCCTCATCAGGAGCTCCAATGAGCGTCCGTCCACGCCCTCATCAGGAGCTCCAATGAGCGTGCGCCCACGCCCTCATCAGGAGCTCCAATGAGCGTGCGTCCACGCCCTCATCAGGCGCTCCAATGAGCGTGCGTCCACGCCCTCATCAGGCGCTCCAATGAGCGTGCGTCCACGCCCTCATCAAGAGCTCCAATGAGCGTGCGTCCACGCCCTCATCAGGAGCTCCAAGGAGCGTCCGTCCACGCCCTCATCAGGAGCTCCAATGAGCTTGCGTCCACGCCCTCATCAGGCGCTCCAATGAGCATGCGTCCATGCCCTCATCAGGAGCTCCAATGAGCGTGCGTCCACGCCCTCATCAGGAGCTCCAATGAGCGTGCGTCCACGCCCTCATCAGGAGCTCCAACGAGTGTGCGTCCACGCCCTCATCAGGCGCTCCAATGAGCGTGCGTCCACGCCCTCATCAGGAGCTCCAATGAGCGTTCGTCCACGACCCTCATCAGGAGCTCCAATGAGCGTGCGTCCACGCCCTCATCAGGCGCTCCAATGAGCGTGCGTCCACGCCCTCATCAGGAGCTCCAATGAGCATGCGTCCACGCCCTCATCAGGAGCTCCAATGAGCGTGCGCCCACGCCCTCATCAGGAGCTCCAATGAGCGTGCGTCCACGCCCTCATCAGGCGCGCCAATGAGCGTGCGTCCACGCCCTCATCAGGAGCTCCAATGAGCGTCCATCCAGGCCCTCATCAGGAGCACCAATGAGCATGTGTCCGCATCTAGAGCAAAGAATTCGTTTTTATCAATCTTTACAAATATCAATGGGAAACTTTGCAGCAATTACTCAGTGTGCAATGGTGTCATTCACATTTTGCCCATGCATAGTTTTTCCGCGATCCCCCTGTGCGTAGATCCGATCGCAGTTTTTGCTCATGAATGTAGCTGAGGCTGAAAATGGATTTCTTTGTCTCACAAGTATTGTGAAACCATGTTGTGCCCCATAACTCGTGAGTATTTTCTACACAAGCGCACAGCTTTCATTGCTTTTCTTTCTTGTGAGTATTGTGTATCTGTGTTGTGCTGGTGAATCAGGAGTATTTTGCACGACTGTACTCCTTGCTCTCTCTATTGCCAGTGGTTCAACACTGGTGAGTGCCAACTTACACATGCATGTAAAATGGTTATGAAAGCCCAACTTTTTATGGAAAAGCCGTCTTACCTAGAGATTTCCTGACTTTAAATATTTCCTGTGAATTTTTTTTTTCGAATTTGAGCAAAACAGATCATTGGATCATTTTCACCTCCGACGGACATAGCAGAGGTGAAGGAGTTGGGCGCGCTTCCCAGAAGATACAGTCCTTGCACAGAGTAGTATCTTACGTTGACAACATCTAGACACCTGCTGGTTAAAGAGGCAGATGCAATTGATTCGTAGTGTGCAAGGCAATCCTTCTCGCGAGTGATCGCAGTAGTGTTACTGGCTCCAATAACGTCGACCACAAGTGGTCACTGTTCAGGCCACCTGTCTGTAGCTGGAAAAACTCTACCCCAAACAGTCGTTGTTCAAGTCAGGGGCAAATGCTAGGGTTCGATGTCTCTCCCTGCAAGGTGTGATGGTGGTGGTACCCCCGGGGCACCAGGAAGTCCCCACTGCAGTCACTTCCTCTCAGTTCAACCTTCACAGAATAATGGCCGCCGCCTCTGCTACTTGTTTCAAGGAGATTGTTGCAAAAAGTGCTACAGTTCATGTCTTGCTACATTGGAGTGACTTTGTGTCCCTGCCTTGCAACATAACAAGTGGTTGAGAGTTCTAGGAGGCCCCAGAGCTAAGAGCTTCGGAAATAACCAAAGGATGGCAACAAACCTGGTGTCTTCTGGCACCTTGTGCAGGCTGTCCGTGGGGTGGCACCACCCTCATTCATGTAAGAAGCTTCCATCTTTGTTACTTTGTGGCAACTTCTTGGGGTCCAGCGTGGTGAAGGTGGAGCCGGAGACCACACAGCATCATTAACTCTTCTATTAATGGGGGTGAAGGGCACAGAGTCCTTCCTAACACTTCTGTTTTAAATAGGACCTTTAGGGGGATATGTACAATGAAGTGGCGGAGTGTGTCGTTAGCCTTCCTGGCTTAACGCCTCACTCCGCCACTTCAGAAACGCAAGGCTGCACCATATTTACAAGAATGTGGTGCAGCCTTACGGTTCCCCTGCGATGGTGCTAAGTTTAGCAACTTAGCGCCAACGCAGGCACCCTTGCACCAGAGTGCAAGGGTGTCTGCGTGCAGGGGAGGATTGTTTATGTGTAGGAAGGTGTCCCTTCCTGCACATAAACAATCCTAGCAATGCCATCCTGTCACTTTCATGTGTGCTGCTTCATTCAACACACATGAAAGTGACAAAATGGCATTTTTTTAAAACGTTTGTTTATGTACAGGAAGGGACACCTTCCTGTACATAAACAAACCATAGCACGTTGCTTTCTCTATGTGTGCTGCACAAGGCAGCACACATGGAAAAAGCAAAAAACAAGGAGAAATAATGCATTTCTCATCATTTTGCCAACTTAAGACCAGGATTTACCTGGTCTTAATTCTGGCACTGCCTCCTATGTACGCCACCCTTGTACATAGGGGGCAGCATCAAAATAAATGGGTGTTGCGGTGGAACGCCCACCCCTTTCACACTAACATAGCGTGAAAGGGGGCCTTATTTACAAGGCAGCGTCTTGTAAATAAGGCGCAGCCCCTCTCGCCACCACGTCGGTAATAGTTACATTGTGGTGGCGATAGGGGCTTGTACATATGCCCCTTTGTGTTACATTGTATCAGTTGAAAGCCCCAGACCCCTCCCTTGAGCCAGGACGTGACGTGAGCACTTCACAACAGCTCCCCCTGGAGGCAAGGGAGGTCTCAACTCTGGAGTGCCGGGATCAGTTGTGCAACAGGTTGTCTCCCCTCTCACACTGCTGGTGCTTCCTGTCACCCACTGGTGGAGACACCCTCACCCTGGCGTCCACCAGCCCCCTCAGGCTTAGCTGCCCCCTCGCAGTGCCCCCCGTGATATGGCAGTGTCAGGGCCCCCTCAGCAGGGTTCTCTGGCCCCAAAGTATGCCCTTTCTTCGCCTTCCCCCAGCACTGCCTCTGCCCCTCACCTTGCACTGCCTGAGAGGTCTATCCATGGACCTCAGCAGTTCTCTGTGCCCCCTCATTGAGCTCAGTCTGTTCTCTCCCTTCACCCGGCACTGTCTGTGCCAGCGCTTAAGGCCTCTCTCCGCCTAAGTGTGGCACTCACTGTGCCCATTCCCCAGGGCCTCTCCTTCTGGCCCTGTCTGTGTCCTCTCAGCTGAAGGGCTCTCTGACTCCTGGGTAGGTCACTGTCTGCTCCCTCTTCAGGCCTCTCTGCCCCTTGCCCTGGCACAGTCAGTGCCCTCCAGGCTCCTTTGCCCTCCCCTTCTACAGCCTGTTCCCGTCTGCAGGCCCCTGCCCTCTCCTGGCACAGTCAGTGCCCTCCAGGCTCCTTTGCCCTCCCCTTCCACAGCCTGTGCCCTTCTGCAGCCCCTGCCCTCCCCTAGTACAGCCTGTGCCTCCCCCCCAAGGCCCCCTACCCTCCCCTGGCACAGTCTGTACTCTCCATGCTTCTTTACACCTCATCTTCCACAGTCTGTACCCCCTGCAGCCCCTGCCCTCTCCTGGCACAGTCTGTACCCTCCAGGCTCCTTTACCCCTCATCTCCCACAGCCTGTGCCCCCCCCCCGGCCCCCTACCCTCTCCTGGCACAGTCTATATCCTCCAGGCTCCTTTACCCCTCATCTTCCACAGTCTGTACCCTCCAGGCTCCTTTACCCCTCATCTTCCACAGTCTGTACCCCCTGCAGCCCCTGCCCTCTCCTGGCACAGTCTGTACCCTCCAGGCTCCTTTACCCCTCATCTTCCACAGTCTGTACCCCCCTGCAGCCCCTGCCCTCTCCTGGCACAGTCTGTACCCTCCAGGCTCCTTTACCCCTCATCTTCCACAGTCTGTACCCCCTGCAGCCCCTGCCCTCTCCTGGCACAGTCTGTACCCTCCAGGCTCCTTTACCCCTCATCTTCCACAGTCTGTACCCCCTGCAGCCCCTGCCCTCTCCTGGCACAGTCTGTGCCCTCCAGGCTCCTTTACCCCTCATCTTCCACAGTCTATACCCCCTGCAGCCCCTGCCCTCTCCTGGCACAGTCTGTACCCTCCAGGCTCCTTTACCCCTCATCTTCCGCAGTCTGTACCCCCCTGCAGCCCTTGCCCTCTCCTGGCACAGTCTGTACCCTCCAGGCTCCTTTACCCCTCATCTTCCGCAGTCTGTACCCCCTGCAGCCCTTGCCCTCTCCTGGCACAGTCTGTACCCTCCAGGCTCCTTTACCCCTCATCTTCCACAGTCTGTACCTTCAGGCTCCCTTACCCCTCATATCCCACAGTCTGTACCCCCCTGCAGCCCTTGCCCTCTCCTGGCACAGTCTGTACCCTCCAGGCTCCTTTACCCCTCATCTCCCACAGCCTGTGCCCCCCCCCGCCCCATACCCTCTCCTGGCACAGTCTATATCCTCCAGGCTCCTTTACCCCTCATCTTCCACAGTCTGTACCCTCCAGGCTCCTCTACCCCTCATCTCCCACAGTCTGTACCCCCCTGCAGCCCCTGCCCTCTCCTGGCACAGTCTGTACCCTCCAGGCTCCTTTACCCCTCATCTCCCACAGTCTGTACCCCCCTGCAGCCCCATGCCCTCTCATGGCACAGTCTGTACCCTCCAGGCTCCTTTACCCCTCATCTCCCACAGTCTGTACCCCCCTGCACCCCTGCCCTCTCCTGGCACAGTCTGTACCCTCCAGGCTCCTTTACCCCTCATCTTCCACCGTCTGTACCCCCCTGCAGCCCCTGCCCTCTCCTGGCACAGTCTGTACCCTCCAGGCTCCTTTACACCTCAACTCCCACAGGCTGTACTCCTCTGAAGCCCCCTGCCCTCCCCTGGCACAGCCCGTGCCCCCCCTCTCCCCCGGCCCCCTGCC